>CM019701.1:4671107-5066107 GCA_009760885.1 Achatina immaculata
CGTCTCGGAAGGGTACATAACGGGGGAAAAAAAAAGAAAGAGAGGAAGACCAAGGCGAAGATGGCTACAAGATATTGTTGACGAACTTCGAGCGGACGCATCAGCAGCAGGGCATCTTGGTTACAACCGAGAAGGCCTACAGGAGAGCTGTTAGGGAGGCAAAGTTCCACAAGGGACATGCAAATGACTGACTTATTGTAAAGGTTGTCATATATTTTAACTAAACAGAAATAACTGTTATCAGCAAGGAAGTAAAATGAAGACGGCTATAAAAATTTTAGTATTCAGAGCGCACGATTTTGCATGGCGCTGTTTTATTGAAAATAGCAGGATTAGAAATGATTTCCCCCGTTAAGATCTAAGTGACAGATAAATGATTACATGTTACGATCCCTCTGTTTTTATTCAAAATGGTTTCAGTAATCTCGAGTTACGAACGTTCTATTTACGTACTACCTGTAGTTACGAACCCCCCCCCCCCCCCAACCCCCCAAAAGGTAAAGGTTTTCATGCCGTTAAGGCATACTGTGAACACGGTATTAGGCCCGTATTTTCCAGACCATCAGCACATGAAAGTCTCATGCTTGGTGCTGCATTTCTTATATATCTTATATCCTTCCCGTGCCGTTAAACGTCACATAGGGCTCGCAAAGTAGTTCGCCAATTTTTCCTGTCTTTGGCGAGTCTTTCAACCTCATCAAAGGACTCCACGCCTACTAATTTGGCCTCTCTTAATAATGTCCTCTTCAGAGTTTCACGCGGTCTGCCTCTTTTTCTTCGGCCTGTTGTGTTCCACTTGATAGCTTGTTTTGGGATTCTCTGATCATTTCTTCTCATCAAGTGACCAACATATGTCCATCTCCTTTTCCTGATCACCCATGAGACTGGTTGTTGTTCAGTCATCTGTCTTATCTCTGCTACATTTACCTTTTCATATTTCTATGTTGCCCATTTCTAGAGGTTGAGTGGACCATGGGAGCCTTTTCTGGTGTGATGCTGCCAGAAAAAAAAAAAACCCTCTGTTTTTATTCTAAATGGTTTCAGTAAATGACACCCTTTGCTGAGATACACATAGATCACAACTGGAACAAAAACAGCACTATACAACACAGTTTTTCTCCAAACTCTGTGCTATCAACATCAAACATGGATGCTAACAGCAAAAAAAAAAAAAAAAACACACACACACACACAAAAGGAAAATCATCACGACAGAAATGAGATGTTTAAGGAGAATACTAAATATGACAAGAAGAGACCACTAGGGCAAAATGGCTGGAGTAACACCAGTATTACATTACATCCAGAAACAAGTCAAAATTTTTTGGCCACGTTACATGGCTACCGTCAGATAGTGTATCACTTTTTCTTCATCTTCAGCTTTCCGGGCCACTAAGGCTCATTGCTGCAGATAAAGTTCACCTCCATTCCTCTCTATTCCTAATCTTCTCTCTCTAGTTGGTGACACCAATTTCTTTTATATCCTCTTCTATGTTGTCTTTTCATCTCTGTCTTGGCCTATGCCTTGGTCTTGTATCCCTCAAATATTGTGCATACATAATTTTCGTTTGTCTGTTCTCTTCAGTTCTTTCTACATGGCCCAGCCAGCGTAGCCTGTCCAGTTTCAAGACATTTATAATTCGTTGGGATTTAAATAAGCTGTTCAGTTCAGAGTTCTTTCTAGCTCTCCATTCTCCACTGTTGGTACCCTTTATGGACCCAAAGATTCTTCTTAGGATCTTGTTCTCAAAGATCTACAATTGTTGTTCATCTTTCTTTGTTGTTCTCCACGTTTCTAATCCATACATGATAGCTGATCTTATTATAGTTTTGTAGATTGTTATTTTGGTGTTTGAGGACAGGATTTTGGATTTTAACAAGTGTTGCAAGGTAAAGTATATTTTATTCCCTATCTGTACTCTGCTTTTAATTTCTTCGCTTACTATGTTGCCTTTGTTGTATGTTTCTGCTTTCCTAATAATCATCTCTCCAACATTTATATAATCTGGATCATTCTGCCTCTGGTCTCTTGATATCTTCATAAACTCTGTCTTATCTTAGTTAATGGTCAACCCCACTTTTAGTGCCATTTTTCTCAGGTGTATGCGGGTACTGCAAGAGCTTAATATTGAAGAAGGCTGGCTAGTGAAGAGGATTAAAGAGAGAAAACTGAAATATTTTGGACACATTAAACGTCATGATAATTTAGAGAAGACCGTATTGGAAGGATACATAATGGGAAAAAGAAAAAGAGGAAGACCAAGACGAAGATGGCTGCAAGACATCGTTGACGATCTGGAAATGGATGCAACAGTAGCAGGCCATCTTGCTCACAACCGAGAGGCCTACAGGAGTGCTGTTTGGGAGGCAATGTTCCGCAAGGGACATGCAAATGAATGAATGAATGAATGCGGGTACTGATGACTTCTTGTATAATTTCCTCCACCTTGTCGATGCTATCAGCGTAAGTACGCGATAGTATATCACAAACTAACAAAAAAAAAACAAACACATTCACATTAAGATTCATAGGTAACAGGGATAGAGACCGCTCACACAAGATATGGAGGGAGGACATTACAGAAACCTTAATTATCACATCATATGAGGCAAAAATTGTAGAGCCCTAAGAAAACTCTTGTCCTTCCCCCCTCAACACTCAAAGATATATGAGAAAGGAGACAAGACGAGACAAGACAAGGCTTCGGGCCTTTTTTTTTAAGACACCCTATCAAATTACTTCCGTGTCTGATCAATAAATAGATCTTGCTTCAGGTGAATAATGAGTAATTGATGTATTACCTGTACTGGGCATTTTCACAAGGTGGTCGAAATGAAAGTTTGGTACACATCAGCGCGCTTTGAATGAACGTTGTAAGCCTATTTCACGGAAAGATCTTTTTGTAGAAGGTAAGAGTAAGTGTTTGGAGACAAATGTTTTAGGTAACAAAGTGGACCATTTGTCTTTCTTTTTCTTCTTATGTCATTTGGTTGCGATCTTCTTGTTCCGAATGCTGTGGGATTCTAGTGAAATATTCTTCTACCCGCTGATGATACTGTTTTAGTTAATAATGATCATAATGATGGATGGTGTGATGGCATGAGCATGTGCGTAAAAATTACAGGAGGGTCTCGTTTCTCATTCTTCTTTCCTTCTCCTCTTCCTTCTTCTCCCTCTTCTTTCCTTCTCCTCCTCCTCTTTCTTCTTCTCTTCCTTCTCCTCCTCCTTCTCCCTCTTCTTCTTCTTCTTCTGAACTGGTATCTGAACTGTTGTTGAAAATTTGATAGTTTTAGAAAACTGCAGGAGATGATGTGATATCCACAAACGCTTTGAGATCTCTCTCTCTCTCTCTCTCTCTCTCTCAATATGTATAGGATGTGATTATTACTAATTAATACTGGAGATACAATGAGGGAAATTAAAAGAAGGACATCTATCGCTCTTCAAAAAGATAGAACAACTTAAAGAAACTGTCGAGAGGAACAGAGAGAACTAAAAAATAAGATTTTTAAGGCCATGTATCTTTCCCATCGCAACATATGCCTGTGAGACCTGGGCACTTAACAAAACAGCTGAGAAACACATAAATGCTTTTTAATGTAAATGCTATAGAAGAGTTCTTCAAATATCATGGACAAAAAAAAATACAAACAAATATATCCATTCCACAAGAACTTAATATTGGAGAAGGATGGCTTTTCTTAAATATTTTGGACACATTAAACGTCATGAGAATCTAGAGAAGACCGTCTTGTAAGGGTACATAATGGGAAAAGAAAGAGAGGAAGACCAGCGCGAAGATGGCTGCAAGACATCGTTGATGATCTGCAAATGAACGCATCAGCAGCAGGGGCATCTTGCTTACAACTGAGAGTCCCTCAGGAAAGCCGTTAGTGGAGGCAAAGTTCCGCATGGGACATGAAACTGACCGAATGTCACGTTAGCGATGGTTGAGTTGTACTATAGTTCTTTGTATGTCTCCGTCACATTGCATCCTAGGCCTAGCACATTCGTCTTCAGCATGCCTTTCTTTCGGGGTTTACTTCCGTAGCCTTTGATTGTCCCCAGCCATCGTGAAAGGTAGCAGGGTTTAAGTTGTGCTTTGTCTGGCCCCTACTCTCAGACCTGCCCGACCTGGGTGACCCTGTCGGGAGCCGCTTTGGGTCACGAGAGCATCTTGATGCTAACACAAGCTCTCTCACTACGACAAGGTAACAACTCGCTAGAGAGGTCCTTTTTTTTCTCATTAAGGTACGGACAATTACAGTTTTCTCTTGAAAGAAAATCCGGTGGTTGACGAGCGGTAAGCAAATAAGAATATGGGGTGATGGTCTCATGACAACCTGTACTACCGGACTTCTTTGCAGGCTCCTCGACGACACAGTTCTGATTTATCACTTTCTTTCTTGTCAGGCTAACGTGACACATTCCCTTTTGCAAAGACCATTTGTGAGAAGTGAGATTGAGGTCCATGTCTGTTCTGAATCTTACATCTTACATTTTACTTACATTCTTCCCGTGCCGTTAAATGCCACATAGTGATGACATGGTAGTTCGCCAAGTTTTCCTGTTTTCGCCAAGCTTTTCAACCTCTTCAATGGATTTTATGCCTAATAATTTGGCTTCTCTTAACAACGTCCTCTTTAGAGTTTCACGTGGTCGACCTCTATTTCTGTTATGTTCCACTTGGTAGCTTGTTTTGGGATTCTCTGACTGTTTCTCTGTTCTGAAAAGGCAGCCATTAACGCAGTGGAGACTTCAGTTAACCAGGTTCACTGTTACACAGCACAGACTAAGAAAAAAACATTAGCAAGTACAAGGTAAGGTAGAAATAGACACTGAACTCGGGAATTTGTCACTCATGGTTTCTCAACCTACATTCATGACTAAAAATAAATAAATAAATATCGCTTATGAACAGATCCACAGACAAAATACTGTTTTCTACCACAAGAAAAACTATTCACAATCATTGTTGGATTGTGATATCTACAGCATTTTGACAACCTTAATGTATTGCGAGATGTAGACGCAGCAATTTGTATACATATGATTTCTCTGAAATCTACACACAATTCCAGTCTCCATTTATGACTACCATTATGACAAACAACGGACTGAAATAGCTCGGACACTTGGAGAGGGTAGGCGAGAATAGACAGGCAAAAGAAAAAGGTTTATACATAAGTGATAAACGGTGACAGACCAAGACAACGGTTGGGGGTGACAACCTGGAAGAAGACAGTTGGCAGGAGAAGATTAAGAACAGAGAGGAATGGAGACAAAGTTTTTGTCTGTAGTAATGACCCTCAATGGCCCGGAAAGATGAACGAATGAATGAATGTTTTTTTTCTAAGATCTGAATATTATTTCAAGTGTTCCCTCCTAACTAATAATGGAGATACAATGAGGGAAATTAAAAGGAGGACATCTATCGCTCTTCAGAAAATAAAACAACTAAAGAATCTGTGGAGAGGAACAGACAGAACTACAAAAATAAGATTTTTAGAGACATGTATCTTTCCTATCCCAACATATGCCTGTGAGACCTGGACACTTAACAAAACAGCTGAGAAACATAAATGCCTTTGAATGTAAATGCTACAGAAGAGTTTTTCAAATATCGTGGACACAAAAAAGAACAATATATCTATACTACAAGAGCTTAATATTGAAGAAGGCTGGCTAGCAAAGAGGATTAAAGAAAGAAAACTTAAATATTTTGGACACATTAAACGTCAGGATAATCTATAGAAGACCATCTTGGAAGGGTACATAATGGGAAAAAGAAAGAGAGGAAGACCAAAACGAAGATGGCTGCAAGACATCATTGATGATCTGCAAATGGATGCATCAGCGGCAGGCAATCTTGCTCACAACCGAGAGGCCTACAGGAGTGCTGTTTGGACCTACAGGAGTGCTGTTTGGGAGGCAAAGTTCCGCAAGAGACATGCAAATAAATGAATGAATGAATGAATGGGTTCCCCCGGGGTGAAAAAAGGTTGAGATACGCTGCTTTACATCTTCGAAAGAGAACTATGACAGACACGTCCTAATCCTGTTGTCCCCCAAGCTGCAACATGTCCTTGGTCTACAGGCGAAAATTAGACTGAAATCAATGAGGGATAACGACATACATAGATCAGGAAAAAAAACCAGACGTGAAATCGATGAAGGATGACGCCAAGCAGAGTTTAGCTGACAAAATATACGTAATATAGTCCAATGGGAAAAGGATGTTAAAGTTAGAATAACCAAGGCCAGGACAACATTTATCCAACTTAAGAAAATATGACCATCTAAGAACATCAAAACAAGAACCAAACTTAAGCTTTTCAGTACAAACGTAAAGACTGTCCTGCTATATGTTTCGGGGTTATGATCAAGACAATACAACAGAGGATACAAACGTTCATGAACTACTGCTTGAGGAGGATTTTAAACATTAAATGGCAGGACAAGATCAGGAACGAGGGAGTCTGGGAAAGGGCACGACAAGAACCTATGAACCTACAAATCATGTCTAGGAAATGGAGGCGGATTGGCCACACTGTGAGGAAACCCGACACCAGCATAGCAAGACAGGCACTGACATGGAATCCTCAAGGAAATAGAAAGCGAGGAAGACCTAGACTTACTTGGAAAAGAGAAATTGTGACAGTGCTCAGAGACGAAGGATGCACATGGAAGGAAGCGGAGAATAATTCCAAGAACAGGGATGACTGGAGAGCCTTTATCCGTGGCCTATGTTTCCAAAGGAGTGAAAGACGATGATGATGATGATGATGATGATGATGATGTGATGATGATGATGGTGGTAATCAAATGGGAAGATTAAAGAAGGGTTTTTTTTGGTTATATCCTTGTTCACTGTGAAGATATGGTATTATTATACTCATAGAGAAGATAAGTAGAATCTTTTCAGGAAAATTGTACTGGAAGAAATCTCACTGTGACGAATAAGCCCAAGTGGTGGTGAGTACCTTTAATAGGCTGAGAAAATACACATCATTTGAATACTCCGAGATTGTTTTGAAGATAACGAGGACATTGTTGGATAATTTTGGATATTTTAGAAACATCAATTTTTAAGGACCGTCTACAAAAGTGTCGGAGACTTCATTTGAATTCCTACCATATTCTGTCAACGAACTACTACTACTCTACTACTACTACTACTACTATTACTACTACTACTACTACTACTACTACTACTACTACTACTACTACTCTACTACTACTACTACTACTACTACTCTACTACTACTACTACTACTACTACTACTGCTAATACTACTGCTACTACTACTACTTCTTCTTCTTTTTCCTCCTCCTTTTCTTCTTCTCTTCCTTCACTTCCTCCTCCTTCTGTTTCTCCTCCTCCTCCGCCTTCTCCTTCTGCTTCCTATCCTCCTCCGTCTTCTCCTCCTCCTTCTTCCCCTCCTCCTTCTTCTGCTTCATCTTCTCCTCCTCTTCCTCCTCCTCCTCTTCTTTTTTCTATCTTTCTTCTCCTCCTCCTCCTCCTTCTTCTTTTCCTCCTTCTTCTTTCAAATTCATATCAACTAAGCATGCATGGTTCTTCGTTATGTCTGTCCGGCCAATGGTGACATATTGTGGCCTTTTACCTGTCCTAGTTCGACTTTGCGCCTTAGCGAGGGAGACTAATGAAGAATGTATGAGAAGAGCTGGAGAGACACAAATCTTGTCAAAAAAATAAGAGAGAAAGAATGTACTTTTATAGGATATGCAATGAGAAGAGGGGACATTGAATACAACAATAGGAAAAATAGAAGGAAGAAGATCAAGAGGAAGACCAAGAGAAATGATACTGGACAGTCTGAAGGGATGGTGTGAGAGGAGATCACCAACTGAGCTGAAGGTCTGCATGAAGGATCGTGTACTCTGGAGAAGCATAATAGCCAACGCCAGTCGGCACGGCACATGATGATGATGATGATGATGATGATGATCATGATCATGGAGTTCATACCGAAACCGACGCTGACTAGTTTCGCACTCGGACTTCTAGCTCCTAAAATGGCGTCCTCACCGGTTGGCTCATCATCAAGGACTGATACGAGTGACCGCCGATGAACAATCTGTGCGATTTTCACTGGGACAGGCGGTGGAGCGCTTATGGAAGCGCCTCTTTCACGATGATAACCGAGAGCCTAAGACAGAATAAATAAGGTAGATAGAGGTGTATGGTGCAGTTTTACAAAGTGAGGGAGGAAGTGAGCAAGGTGAGAAAAAAAACGAATAGAAAGTATGAGAATGTATAAATGAAAAACATACAACATCCGATATTTCGGCGTGAGCCTTATTCGAGGATACATACAAAACGAAATACAAACACACAGAACGTGGAGAGATAATGAATGAAGAACTTAAACACCTACCGGGAGAAAATGGGAAACTGGTGGATAGGACAAGACCAATATGTTGGCAGAGAAGGAAATAGGATGGTGGTAGGGAGGGGTAGCATAGAGAAAGAAAGTAGAGTATAAAAAAGGCCAGTGGAAAAATAAAGAAGTTATAGAAAGCTGAAGACATTGTTAATTCCAGCTGGGTGGAGACAGCCAGTCTGGAAAATAAGGCGCTGTTCTATGACCCTCCGAGATCGTACATCTGCGGAACAAGAGCGGATTGCACTAACCGAAATGTCCTGTTTGCCCCTGTGGTTACCAAGGCAAAAATGTTTAGCCACAGGTGTTCAGGCCCTCTTGGAAATATCATTGAGATGCTGGCGAAATCGATCTCCTAACCGTAAGCCAGTTTCCCCTATGTACTTCAAACCGCAACGTTTGCACATGATAACATAAATGACATTTCGTGAAGTACAGGTGAAACCCTCCTGTACTGATAACGTGGATTTAGGGAAGGAGATCTGGCTGGCCTCGACAACAAACGGACAAGTGTTACATCTACGGCGTCCGCAACGTCTGGTACCATAAAAAGTGTTATCTGTGTTAAGATGACTACGAATTAAAAGGTCCCTGAGGTTCTTGTCCCGTCTGTAGGCCACCAATGGGGGTTCCCCAAAAAGTTCACGTGTCTCAGGCTCCGTCTGGAGGAGGTGGAGATGGCGAAACAGTATGTTTTTAACTGCCAAGCTGTGAGGGTGGTACGTGAGTACTAGTTTCACTCTGTCCGAGCTACAGTGCGGTTTAGGGGTGAGGGCTTGTTGCCGCGATATATGGCTAATGCGGTTCCAAGATGACGAAAGAACGTAGTCTGGATAGCCGCGTTGACGGAAGAAATCTAGCAATTTGTGGCCTTGATCCTGGAAATCCAAATCCTCCTTACACAAACGTCGCAACCTAAGAAGCTGGGAAAAAGGAATAGAGTCCTTACACGATCTGGGATGGGAGGAAGAGTACAGGAGGTAGCTGTGAGAGTCTGTAGGTTTATAGTAGATAGAAGTAGTAAGCCCGGAAGGGCCGATAGTGACGGCAATGTCAAGAAAGTTAGCAGAAGTAGCAGAGATATGGGAGGTGAAAGAAATGACAGGATTGTATTCCTTAACAAAACTGATAAAGTTGTTAAGGTCTTCCTCTGACACTGATGTGCTAAGACAGAAAACTGAATACTCTTACTAGCAACCGTTTGTATTAAGAGACCGATCGCTTCAAAGAATTCTTCTGAGAGTAGTCACATTTTCCCATCTTTGCTCCTTTCCTGGGGACACGGAGCAAATCTCAGTACAGACTGTAGTCACTTCTGTCTTTGGACTTCGAACAAAATTAGTCATCCAGTGTAGTCACTTCTGTCTTTGGACTTCAAACAAAAACAGTCATACAGCGTAGTCATTTCTATCTTTGGACTTCGAACAAAATTAGTCATCATTTCTTGTTTTTCTATTTTAGTGTTATTAATTTTCATATCCCTTTCTCTCTTGCTTTATGTGGGTATTCCAGGCTGTTTTCCCCGAGTCTTCTTCTTGTTCTTCTTCCTCTCCTTCTTCTTGGTCTTCTTCTCCTCCTCCTTCCTCTTCTTCTCTCCTTCTCCTCCTCCTCTTCTTCTCCTCCTTCTCCTCTTACCCCCTCCTCCTCCTCCTTCTTCTTCTTCTCCTCCTTCTTCCTCTTCCCCTCTTATTCTTCCTAGTTCATTTCTCCTTGCAATGCTGAGTAGCAAAGCACTGTACCCCCGCTCTCGTTCTCTTACCATAGGTTCTATAGGAACTTCAGGTAACTATCCGTGTCGACCACCACACAATAACGATCTCTCGAAGCCAGCATTGAAAGTTTGCGTAACTGAAGTCTGGACACCAGAACACATTTAACAATGGAATAGCGATCTAGCCACACCGAGAAGCAAAAGTCAAAAGTACTCGACGTTTAACTGTCTACAAAAATGGCTTAGGTAAAACTGATTCTAGTTAACTAAACGAAAGTGTATGTTGTACGAGGGGAAGTCACTAAGTGACTCACATGAAAACTTTTAATTTTTGAACCTACATTATTCCCCTATTTCACAACGTAATCGCCACCAACATCGATACATTTGTGCCATCGTGTAATCAGTGATGCAATACCCATGGCGTAAAAATCGGGAGTCCGATTTCTGAATCTTTTTTTTTTTTTTTACTTCTGTTTCCATCTCTTAGCCACTCGATAATCTTCTTCCGCCAAGGTGGTTTTTCAGTGTACCAAACAAGTGAAAATCACTTGAAGCTAAGTCAGGACTATAGGGTGTATGTTCAAGAAACTTCCCAAACCAACTGGCTAATTTTCTCTTGGGTTAACCGTGATCTGGCATTGTCATGAAGGAGAAGCACACCTCTAATCAGCAGACCAGGACGTTTTCTTCGAACTGCATCCTGTAGCATCGACAGAACTTCACAGTACGATACAGAATTCACACTGTCACCATACTTCTGGAACTTCTATCAGCTTCTATCAGCTCTGGTAATCTCATTCACACGTTGCACAGTCGCTTCTGTTGTAATCTGAACAGGACGGCCAAGTTGGACTTTGTCAATAATTTCGGTGCGTCCCTGACAAAATTCTTTTACCCAGTTATAGACCGCTTTACGTGATAAACACTTTTCAGCATAAACTGTAATCATTTCCTTATGAGGAGTCCTTGAGGACTCAACTGAATGTCCTGCAGTTCACAAAAATCGCACTACACTTCTTTTTTCTTCTTTGGTACACACTAACAGTTGTGTAGCCATTTTGTTATTGCTTTGCGCATGCGCATGTAACTCCCAGCGCCCCATTCATACAACTGTTATAAAGTTGGATGATAGTACTATCTAATGATATACTTAAATACTACCTGATAAATGCAACTGATAAAATATTTCAATTTGCGAGTTAATTCCCCTCGTAGTTTTACCAACAAAGGAAAGGAAAAAGGGAAAACGAATACGCTCTCTCTCTGAGCCTTAAGTGCCCAAGGCACCTGGGGCTTCCGCAAGGGTTTTCCACAAACGCTTGTCCTTTGTCTTCCTTTTCGATCTTGCCCATGGGAGCCCTCTATTGCTCAACATCCTCTCTGTTGTTCTTCTCCATGTCTCTTTTGGTCTACCTTTACTTTTGTTCCCCGGTGGTGTCCATTTTAGTGCTATTTTTGGAAGTGAGTTGTCAGTCATCCAGAGCACATGTCCCAACCATCGCCAGCGTCTTTCCTCAGTAATTGCTGTCAGTAGATTCATCTGCATTTCTGTCAACAAGATGTTATTTCTTATGGTGTTTGGCCAAAATATTCTTCTAATTCTTCGTAAACATTTAGTCTTGAAAGAATTCAGCTTGTTCTCTATAGTTTTTAGTGATTTTCCGGCGTTCACTTCCACAGAGTAGTACACTTAGAACATTACTCTTAAATATCCTGATTTTCGTATTTATGCTTAGTTTTTTTTTTCCATATAGTCTGCAGCATTGCAAAATCCTGGTTTGCTCTAGTAAGTCTGTTGTTGATGTCCTCAATTCTGTCTCCATCTTCTATTACCCTACTTCCTCTACTAACTAGTTATAATAAAAGCAATGAAATGGTCATGAGAATTAGCAACAGAGCAATATTTAGGCAAAATGCCTTTATCAAAGACAACAGAGTAGGTTAAGAAAAGGATTAATGAACTAAAAAAAGGCACAATATAAAGAAAATAAAATAATACACTACTCAGTAACTTTTCAGTGGGAGTACGATAGCGAGAAAGAATGGCTCTTGGCGGTCTCCGCTCATCATCATCATCAGGCGCCGTGCCGACTGGTACTGGCTATTATGCTTCTCCGGAATACACGATCCTTCATGCAGGCCATTAGCTCAGTTGGTGATCTCCTCTCACACCATCGCATCAGACTTTCCAATATCTCAGGTCAGCCAGCTCTAACACTGAAGTCTTTGGGACCTCTTTACTGTGTGCATGAGAAAAGACACAGTCTTCCATCCAAGGCCTTTTGACGGCGACCCTGATGTAAGGTAATCAACGCTGAGAATCATGATCACGTGTTATGGTTTAAAATCAGCGGTTCCCATCTGGGGGACAGCGGATCCCCCTGTGGGTCTGTGGAACCAGGCGTGAGGGTTCGTGACAAAAAAACTCAAGGTTCCTTTTTTTTTCTTTAAATTATTTTCACTGAGAAATGTTTAATAATCGACGTTTCGGGGGAATCCTGTTTGGAGGAAAGAACTTTTTTCTCGTGCGCAAGACTTTTTCAGCCTCGGTGACAGACTAATATGACCGTGTCCTACAGTTGGGCATTTGAGATAAGAAACAAAGTCTGGTCTTTGATGTTATTGGAACCTGAATGAAGTTTCGACAACGTTTCCAAAGTATGGGGGTCCGTCGTCTGGAATTTGAAACAGCAAGAGGGGTTTATGCGGACTTTTGTTAATTGAGAACCACTGTTCTAAATCATCTGTTGTGTTTGCCTTATCGTCACCTGTTTCCTTTTCGCTCTCCACCTGGTTCGAGCCATACATACAGACAGAACGTCGCCGGCGAATTTCGACTTTCCGCTGTTGACTTCACATTAAAAAAAAAGCACGTGACATGTCAGATAATGGTCCTTGACCTTCTTGAAGCCACATATCAACCCCACTCATTCTCTGCGACCCGTTGAGATAAAAAGAGATTTGTAACGCTTCTACATAAACTCTTCTACGCTCAAATAAAAAAAAAGCTGAGCATATCTTCTGTTTGGTTTATTTACCTCAAAGGATCGAGAAAATTGTTAAAGAAACGACCGTGTGGATACATTCTCTACATAGAAAGGTTAGTATTAAACAATTGTTTTGCACACAGCAAGGCCAATTTCCGTGGCAAAATTCCATAATATACAAGATAGATGTTATTCATCTGTTATATATTATAACATCTTGCGTTTTAAAAAAAATAATACATTGTGTAGCTTTTCTCGGATGCATCCGCAGCAGGCCATCTTGGTCATAACCGAGAGACCTACAGGAGTGATGTTTGGGAGGCAAAGTTCCGCAAGGGACATGCAAATGAATGAATTAGCTTTTCTCGAAGGTTCAAAGGTTCAAGGTTCACAATTCAGAATCCGGCCTCGCTGCATTCAGGACAGCCCCATATATGCTCTGTCGCGTTCTACAGCATCCATCCAAGAGTTGTTTGCTAATAGTTCTCATCACCTGTTCGTTCCTTACGACGAGTTTTCTGCCACAAAGTTCAGATTTCCTATCAGTCAGTCATTTGCATGTCCCTTTGAGGAACTTTACCTGCATAACAGCTCTCCTGTAGACCTCTCTATTATAGGCAAGATGCCCCTTCTGCTAATGAATCCATTTTGCAGATTATCAACGATGTCATTCAGCCATCTTCGCCTCGGTCTTCTTCTCTTTCTTTTTCCCATTATGTACCCTTCCAAGATTGTCTTCTCTAAATTCTCATGACGTTTAATATGTGTCCAAAATATTAAATTTTTTTTCTGTTTAATCCTCTTTTCTAGCCGACCTTCTTCCATATTTTTTGTGTCCATGGTATTTCAAGAACTCTTCTGTAGCTTTTATATTCAAAGTCATTTATGTGTTTCTCAGCTGTTTTGTTAAGTGTCCAAGTCTCACAGGCATATGTTGTGATGGGAAAGATGCATGCCCTTAAAAATCCTATTTTTGTGGTTCTGTCTGCTCCTCTCCACAGATTCTTTAGTCGTTTTATTTTCTGAAGAGCGATAGTTGTGCTTTTTATTTCACTCATTGTATCTCCATTATTAGTTAATAATGATCCAAGATATTCAAAACTCTTCACCTCTTCCAGATTTCCCACCAGCATCCTTAATTTGTCATAGCTCCAGCAATCGCTTCACAATCACATTGTTCTTCTATTCCCGCTCTTCATTTTCCCACAAGTCTTTCCAACACATTTTTAGCAGTGTACCCTTGTCCATTCTTAGCCTGCCATTTATTTTGGCCTGTCTAGCAAGTCTATCTGCCATTTCATTGCCGTGTACACTTGTGTGTCCTGGACAGTAAATCCACGTTAAATTCGTCACATTTGAATGGTGTAACAGACAAACCCTTTCTTTTCGAAGCAATTTCTTTTACAAACCGTACATCGCGAATTCGTCACAATGATATCATTAACATCATTCTATATCATGGGCCATCATTCCACTCCCCCCCCCCCCCCACTTAGCCTCAATTTCCATCCGCATTCTTGATGTGGTGACTCTAAAGGCTTTTCCCCCGTTCTGGATATTTTTACTTGAATAAGACAAATATAGAAGAATTTAGAGAAGGCCGTCTTGGAAGGGTACATAATGGGAAAATAATAAGGAGAGGAAGACCAAGACGAAGATGGCTGCAAGACATCGTTGATAATCTGCAAATGGATGCATCAGCAGCAGGGCATCTTGCTTATAACCGAGAGGCCTACAGGAGAGCTGTTAGGGATGCAAAGTTCCGCAAGAGACATGCAAATGACTGACTGACTGAGAAGCTTATATATGTTAACTCTGTATCGTCAAATCTTTACTGTAACTGGATAAGACCTAGCTCGATCGCTGGTCCCCCCCCCCCCCCCCCCCAGAGCTACTTCATTACATGTAAGTGTTCTGCACTCGACATCAAGATGTTTGTTGTTGCTGATATAATTCTAGCACCGTGTTGCTCGTAAACTACTTTTGTTCTAGCGTATAGAAGGGATTTTGTTCCACTTCCTCTTTTTACGTGTAAGTCATTGAGGCGTGTAAGGTAATACGTCAGTGTTACGTGTCAGTAAGTCGTGAGACATGGCCATAGGACACAGGCTTGGGGCAAAAGCTTTGGGGGTCCTATCAGGATCTGACGTGACCAACAACCTCGAACGCAGAAGAAGAAGAAGAAGAAGAAGAAGAAATGAGGCGTGGGTAGTATGTACAAGTACTTTTGATGTACTTTTTCTGGGACAGTTCTTCGATTTTGCTGCTTGAAAGACTGATTTGACTGATTCGATACATGTTTTGTTTATTCATTTTGATGTTTCCTAGTGGATTCGTTTGCTGCAAGCTGATCAGGTTTTTGTCGTTGCTATCAGACTTGAATGCCGAACAGAGTATATCTATGTGATTTTTTTTTTTTTTTGGTGGGGGGGATATGGGATTTGGAGATTACGTTTAACCACTCTAATTTACTATAAATGTTTCCTGAGCATTTTGTTTTTACTTTTTAATATATCAAATACATCATCATCATCATCATCATCATCATCATCATCATCATCATCATCATCATCATCATCACTGCCTGTCACTCCTATGAGAGCATAGGAAACGGATAAAGGCTCCCGCGGCCATCCATGTTTTTGGATTTACTTCCCTTGTCTCCTGAGCACTGTCGTAATCCCCATTCTCCAGGTAGCTCCAGTTGGTCCTTGATTTACAAACTCCCTGAGGATTTCACGCCAGTGCCTGTCTTCTTGTTATGCAGGTGTTGATATTTCCTCAGTGTGTGTGTGTGTGTGTGTGTGTTTGTGTGTGTGTGACCAATCCACCTCCACTTACTAGACATGATTTGCTCGTTCATAGACTTTTGTACTGATTCCTCCCCCCCCCCCCCCCCCCCCCACTCCGATCTCATCGTTCCTGATCTTGTCCTGCCATCGGATGTTTAGAATCCTCCTCAAGCGGTAGTTCATGAATGTTTGTATCCTTCGCTGTATTGTCTTAGCCATTACCCACGTCTTAGAACATAAATTAGAGCAGCCTTTACGTTTCTATTAAAGACCCTAAGTTTGGTTTCTGTTTTGATCTTCTTTGATACCCATATTTCATTCTTCTCACATACTGAAAACTAGCCGGTCTCCTCACATACTGAAAATTAGTCGGTCTCCTCGCATACTGAAAACTAGTCGGTCTCCTCGCATACTGAAAACTAGCCGGTCTCCTCACTAACTGAAAACTAGCCAGTCTCTTCACTAACTGAAAACTAGCCAGTCTCTTCATTAACTGAAAACTAGCCGGTCTCCTCACTAACTGAAAACTAGCCAGTCTCTTCATTAACTGAAAACTAGCCGGTCTCCTCACTAACTGAAAACTAGCCAGTCTCTTCATTAACTGAAAACTAGCCGGTCTCCTCACTAACTGAAAACTAGCCAGTCTCTTCATTAACTGAAAACTAGCCGGTCTCCTCACTAACTGAAAACTAGCCAGTCTCTTTTAAGCAGGATTTCCCCTTACAAAAAAAAAATGGGTTCCTACTGGATTGATTGATTACATGTGGAGTACAGTTTATCTTAGAAATCTCTTCTTCTTGTTGCTGGTGTTAACAATCACCTAGTTTTCTGTATTATACATCAAGAAAACACAAGACACCCAGGTTTCCAACTCCACAGAATAATACAAATACAACAACTCAACGTAACTTGACCGTCTTTCAACCAACAAAACCGGTCAACAATAAGGACTCCAACAAACCCAATCAGCAGACTACACACATTTATTAATGGACAAGAAATGAGGGTGACAATCGTGAAGATGTATACGTAGCCATCAGGCTAAACAAGAATTACATTTAGCAGTGCCCGGCGTGAAAGGACTATACGCCATATGGGCAAGAAAAACATTACAATGATCTATACACAAAGAATCATACTTACAATCTTACTAAAAAACCTCAACCCACACAGGGAAAATAAAAAAAAGAAACTAACTCTAACAACAAGGCTCTCTCTACCACATTTCTAGAGACAATCACACAGCTCGACAAAAACACGTCCACACAGTTCCACGTTCAAACCAAGACTCTCCCTTAACGACGTGCTTTGCACACGTACTTTCCTAACGACGTGCTTTGCACACTGACATGAGTTGTAGTCTACGAGAACACAACTACTAGCAATACACAAATACTCTCTGTACAGAATTGCTATTCTGTTACATCTTCACTAACTGAAAACTAGTCAGTCTCCTCACATATTGAAAACTAGTCAGTCTCCTCACATATTGAAAACTAGTCGGTCTCTTCACTAACTGAAAATTAGCCGATCTTTTCACATCATCTTCTTCTTCTTCTTCTTCTTCTTCTTCGTACGCAGTGTCTGTCTATATCTGCAACCCTGTCTCTTGGATAAATTTCACTGATGTATTTTTTTCGTAATTCGTGTATGGAACCATAGAGCTTATCTTCTTTGGTGGTTTTAGTGGGCCAGTAATTATTTCTCAGTGTCTCTTAGTTGGTGCAGTTTTGGAGGATATGTTCCACAGTTTGGGGCACCTGGGCACATGTACAAAGATTAGTAGTACCAACCTTAAACTTTGTATACATATGACTTCGGAGTCGGCTGTGTCCTGTTCGGAGACAGAAAATGATGACTTGTTCCTTTCTGTTTAGCATGTGATAGTCATCATGTGGTGGTGTTTGTGGTTTCCTGCAGGTTTTTATCATGCTTTTCTTCTGATTATAGGTGATTGGTATATCTGGTTGCTCAATTTCAGTGCCCTCTTTGGCCAGATGGTCAGCTTTCTCATTGCCTGGTATCCCACAGTGAGAGGGAATCCATTGTAAAGTGACTCCATGTTGTAAGCCAATTTTTGACAAGGCATCCTTAAGGTCTGTTAGTTTGTTGCACTGAAGAGCTTCCAGTACTGATCTTGCATCTGTGAGAATTACTACAGGACATGTATCAATTCTGGAGTCTGATAGTTTTTCAACTGCAGCAATAATTGCCCTAACTTCTGCATCATAGTTGTTGCAGTATTTTCCAGTGGGTATGGAAATCTTGTCAGTGGTGTTGTTTGGATATTCAATATGTGGACCTGCCCCTCCATTCTTTACGGCATTATGTGCAGATCCGTCTGTATACACACGTATCCAGGTGTCACATGGATATTTGTCATCTAGCACACTAAGTGTGGCTGTTGATCTTACAAGATTGCTGTGCATCTCACCATTCTGCAAACCTTTCACTTCAGTCTGAATAGTTATTTATGTACAATCTGCTTCTTTCCATGGTGTATGCTCTGGTACAGATGATAATGGAGCGACTACAATTGGAAGGTCAGGTATCAGCTTACGCATACGCTTGGCCTGATGAATGAAGCTGCTTCTTTTAAGCGGTCTTAGTACCAAGTTACTGAATCTCTCTTTCAGGGAATGGCTTACAGAGCTGAGGAATTTATTTTCCCAAGGTCATGACCTCTGTGTCTCTACGTTCTTTTAGCGCTTGAACACCAACTATTTTCTGCATTTCTACTATTGGTGTGGACCTCATGGCACCTGTGATAATCTGTAGCGAGTGATTTTGTACCTTGTCTAGTTTATGTAGCGTAGTGTTTGATGCTGTGCACCAAGATGTTGAACCATATTCTAAATGTGGTAGAATACTTTGCTGATATACATTCTTGAGGATTCTTTCACTAGCTCCCCATGTGGTTCCACTCAATTTTCTTAATATGTATAGTTTTCTTCTGGCTTTTGGTTTTGCACTGCTGATGTGTTGCTTCCAGGTCAGTTTTGAGTCAAGAGTCACTCCTAAGTAAGTGGGTTGTCCATCCTTAAGGATATTTCATTTACAAAGATCTTACCTGCTTTCTGTTTAGATGAGAGAGTGAACAGAGTGGTACTTGATTTCTCTGTGTTGATACTTACACACCATTTGTTTGTCCATGATGTCACGTTGTCTGCTGCTCTTTGGAGTCTCTGTGAGCAACTGTCGCATATTCATCTGTACACCACATGACCAGATCATTTGCATACAGTGTCGCTTTAATCCATATGGAAGTTCCTTTACCAGGTCATTAATGAATACCAGGAATAGTGTAGGTGAAAGAACTCCTTGTGGTACACAATGTCGCAGCAGTACTTTCTGGCTTTTGTGCCCATCCATTACTACTCTAACTCTTTTATTGTGTAAATAGGACTTTATCCAGTTGTACAATCTTCCATTCACATTGCAGTTTCTTAGTTTCCACAGCAGACCTTTTTTCCATACTTTATCAAAGGCTTTCTTCAGGTCTATCCGCGCTGCTAGTACAAGGTTTTTCTCTTGGAATGCGTCCTCAGTCTCTTGAGAGAGATAGGTCACGTGATCTTTTTTACTGTAGTACTGCCTAAATCCTACTTGTTGTGGAATGAGAAGGTTTTCAATTTCTAGGTACCATTTTAGCCTCAGGTCAATGATGCTTTCCATCGTTTTGCAAAGGCAGCTAGTGAGATCTGATTGGCCTATAGTTGAAGGCCGTATCACTGTTTTTCCCTGGCTTTAGCAATGGTACCATGCTTGCTTCCTTCAAGATTTGAGGTAACTTACCTGTGCTATAGCACATACTGAAAATATCAAACAGCTTTCCCATTGCTGCCATTCCCAGGTTCTTGGTCATTCCATTAGACACTCCATCTGGTCCTGGTGATTTCCTTGGTTTCAATTTACTGATTGCTAGGTCTAACTCGCTGCGTGTGATTGGTGCATCCATGACCTCCATTTTTCTGCCTTGTTCCTCTTCTTTCTGTGTCTCAGTGCGCACTGTACGCTCTTTCTCTGGATGGATATCAATATTGCAGTCCTGTGCAAACATGCGAGCAAAGTGATCTGCTACCTGCTTACCTGTAAGAGTTTCCCCATCCTCTATTAGCGTAATCTTTGTACTTCTTCCAGTACTCTCATGGTTTAACTGTTTGATTAGTTTCCACAGTTTTCTTCCATCCTTTTCAAAGTTTAGGGACTCTTCTCTCTCCAACTTTCCTGTCTGGCTTGCAGCTTGGCTCTCTGAAATTTGGCCTTAGCATGTTGGTAATTATTGTGGTGTTCTTGGCACGGTCTATTTTCTGCTTGCTTTCGAGCTGCTTCCACGTCATCATGGAGTTTTCCCAGCTCACTAGACCAGTATGGTTTATAGTCCCTGCGAGCTCCTCTGGGAATGGTTTCACGGGCGGCCTGAAGGATACAAGCATTGAATTCCTTCACTATGTTGTTAATATCCTTACCTTCTATGGACAGCTGTCTCACCAGGATACCTGTACGATGTCTGTACATTGTTCAGTTTGCGTTTTTATAGCTCCATCTGGGGAGAAGGCTACTGGTGTTAAGGAGTTCATTGTCTATTGTCAGGAAGACTGGTCGATGGTCGCTACCTCCAAGTTGTTTTCCAACTTCGCGTGTAATGTTCCACTTCATGTCTGGAGAGTGGGATGCCAGATCTGGTGTTGAGGTTGTATGCCAAGCCCTTGAGTAAAATGTTGGGGGATCCATTGGCTAGTTGATCAAGAGAAGTCCATTATCATCCTGCCAGCTCTCAACTTCCTCTCCTCTCTTGTCTATGTGGTCATAGCCCCAGTTCTAGGAATGGCTTTTAAAATCGCCACAGACCATCAGTCTCTCTTTATGCGTGATAGTTTCTAGAGCAAGTGGGCAGTCATTAGGACAGTAATAGTTAAGGAGGTGGAAGTCTATATTACCAGTTTTTAGATGGATCATCTGGTATTCGCTCCTTCCATGTACACTCCTAATTGACATGCGCTGATGTTATTCTTAACAAGTGTGAGTACTCCTCCTTTTCTTCTGTCCTGTCGGTCTGACCTAAACACTGCTAGCCTCTGATTTTAAAGGCGGCATCTTTGGTTAGGTGTGTCTCCTGTATGCAGCATATACAAACATACTCTGCAAAGAGTATGTTCTCTAGTTCCACCTTTTTGCTATAGCCATCTCTAACACTGCTGATCACTCTCAGCATTCCACGGCATTATTTTAAGTTCTTGCTTTTTGGCAGTTTTCTGATGATGTATTTTTTGTCTAGTAGCTCTGCTCTCATGTCTCCTGGCTCCACAAGACGAGTTGAGAGGACTTCCAGTAGCACTGGGTGGACCCTTTCGAGGCAAAGGCCTGGCACTGCACCTGCCTGGTTAGTCTTCACAGGGCGAGCACCATGTTTGTAGCTTTGATTGCTACAAGTTTCTGGGCTACAGAAGTAGGTTAGAGTTTTAAGCAAACAGATCTATGTTCCCTGTTTCACAAACACTATGTTAGGATAAGTGTGCTCATAATACAGATGCTCCCAGGGGGTGGTCTTTTCACATACTGAAAACCGTCTTCCTAGATATTTAAAACTAGTCGGTAGAATGTAAATGCTATAGAAGAGTTCTCCAAATATCGTGGACACAAAAAAGAACAAATATATCTATACTACAAGAGCTTAATATTGAAGAAGGCTGGCTAGTAAAGAGGATTAAAGAGAGAAAACTTAAATATTTTGGCCACATTAAACGTCATGATAATTTAGAGAAGACCGTATTGGAAGGATACATAATGGGAAAAAGAAAAAGAGGAAGACCGAAACGAAGATGGCTGCAAGACATCGTTGATAATCTGGAAATGGATGCAGCAGCAGCAGGCCATCTTGCTCACAACCGAGAGGACTACAGGAGTGCTGTTTGGGAGGCAAAGTTCCGCAAGGGACATGCAAAGGAATGATGATGATGATGACGGTCTCCTCACATATTGAAAACTAGCCGGTCTCCTCAAGTTCTGAAAACTAGTCGGTTTCGTTATATGCTGATAACACAAGTGGCTCGTGACGTAAACACAAAGTGATTTATATTATTTCCCCCAGCTCATTATCATAACAGAAAACAAAGACATGAGAGCTATTAACATAAAATTTCAAATAGATTTTTCTTTCTTACTGGTCATAGCACTTAACTCTAGTTATCCGAGCACAGACATGTTATATTGATACTGGGTCCTGGGTCTTTCTATCTCGAAGGTATCTCGGGTTCAAACCTTCAAGTCGACAAAAGAAACTGAGTTGGATTCTGAAGAAAGAAAGAAAGAAAGAGAAAGTAAGAAAGAAAAATAAAGAAAGAAATAAAAGAGAAAGGAAAGAAAGAAAGAAAGAAAAGAAAGAAAGAAAGGAAAAAGAAAAGAGCAAGAAAGAAAGAAAAGAAAGAAATAATAAAGAAAGAAAGAAATAGAAGAAAGAAAAGAGAAAGAAAGAGAGAAGAGAGAAAGAAAGAAATAAAAAAGAAGGAAAGAAAGAAATAAAAGAGAAAGAAAGAAAAAAAGAAAGAAAAAATGGAAAGAAAGGAAGAAAGAAGAGAACAAGAAAGAAAGATAAATAAAGAGAAGAAAGAAAGAAAGAAAACAGAAATAAAGAAAACAGAAAGAAAGAAAAAAACAAAAAGAGTCATTTTATATTTTTTACTTCTCTAAATGTTGTTTCTCTCATTCAGAACTGATAAGAATTTGAATGTGTAATTTCTCCAGGTTCAAATCTGAGATGACCTCTGGTTACGAGCAAGAATACATGAAAAATCCTAAACCTAACATCAACCCTTCTAGTCATCGCACCCGTAGTACTCTCGCTGAACTCACTGATATTTTAGCTCTCCACATTTTTTATTTAGCACACGGCAACAGGCATTTTTATATCTCATGTTTTCTTCATCGGGTGCCGTGCTTAACTTCTCCCACCGAAGCTAACAAAATATGAAATTGTAGCGTTGTAGCACTTGTTGGCAGAATTACAGATGAAGCCGCTGACATTGATCGTTGAGGAAAGACGCTGGCGATGGTTGGGGCATGTGCTCTGGATGACTGGTAACTCAGTGCCAAAAATAGCACTGAGATGGACACCTCGGGGGAACAAGAGTAAGGGTAGACCACAGGAGACATGGAGAGGAACAGGAGTAAGGATAGACCAAAGGAGACATGGAGAGAAACAGGAGTAAGGGTAGACCACAGGAGACATGGAGAAAAACAGGAGTAAGGATAGACCAAAGGAGACATAGATAAGAACAAGAGTAAGGGTAGACCAAAGGAAACATGGAGAAGAACAAGAGTAAGGATAGACCAAATGAGACATGGATTAGAACAGTAGTAATGGCAGACCAAAGGAAACATGGAGAAGAACAGGAGTAAGGATAGACCAAATGAGACATGGATTAGAACAGTAGTAATCGTAGACTAAAGGAGACTTGGAGAAGAACAGGAGTAAGGATAGACCAAAGGAGATTTAAAGAAGAAAAGGATTAAAGGTAGATCAAATGAGACATGAAGAAGAACAGGAGTAATCGTAGACCAAAGGCGACATGGAGAAGAACAGGAGTAAGGGTAGATGAAATGAGACATGAAGAAGAACAGGAGTAATCGTAGACCAAAAGAGACAGACACGGAGAAGAGCAGGAGTAAAAGCAGACCAAAGGCGACATGGAGAAGAACAGGAACGAAAAAGCTGAACAATAGAGGGTTCTCTAGGGCACTAGTGGGAAAAAATTGTGGAAAGACAGGCGTTTGTTAAAAACTCTTGCGGAAACCCCATGTGCCTTGGGCATGTAAAAGTTTAGAGAGAGAGAGAGAGAGAGAGAGAGAGACATAGAGAGGGACAGAGACGGAGACATAGAGACAGAGAGAGACATAGAGACATATAGAGAGACAGAGACATAGAGACAGAGAGAGAGAGAGAGACGAAGAGAGAGAGAGAGAGAGGAAATGAAAGGGAAGTGTCACTCACCCTGACAGGACCCTCTTTGTTCGAATATTCAAATGATTGACATCTAAAGTAAAGAAGAGGCGTGGTCCGCCCAAGACAACCTGGCGAAGAACTATCGAAGCTGAGATGGACACCATGCAGAACAGCTTGAGCGCCATAAAAAACGCTGGTTGCAACTTTTTGTAGTGGACAGAAAGCTTTTTTTTTCTGTCGCCCTGGGAGACATAACTGATGTACCGTGGATTACTTAGTCTGCTGTTGCCTTATATCCCACGTCTAGTCTACTTTTCAATGTTGAGAGCTTCTTGATAAGGCGCCACAATTTGCTCACTGGAATGCTGTCCAAGGACACATATATGAACTTTCTGTAATGTGTGCCTTTTTTTGTGTGTCTATTATCCACAGACTAACAGAAAGTTTTCCAGACCCCAATTTTTCTTCAGTTTAAAAAACAGAAGAGCAGACATGCTTCCTACAAAACTGCTGGGCTCAATGGAGACTACACGCATCAGAAGCAGAAAAGACTCCGTTTCGAACATAAATAAACGTTTGTCGATTTCCAGTGGCACCGTGACGCACAGGAGGAAAACCTCTGTGGTGTCTCAGCAGTCTACCCGTATGTACGAGAGGAGAGGAAGGTAAGTTGTACACACTTGCAGTTTCTGTTCCCGGGGGGTGGCTGTCAGTGACCCATAGGTGACTGCCTGCGTCAAGCTTTGAGAACCGTACCTGGCCAAGACCATGCCATTCCAAGACCTGGCCAAGACCTCCATTGGTACCACCAGTAATGTGTACTTGTACTACCTCCCTGTAACTGCGAGATGGTGTTCTTTGCGGCCGATGCTGTGGAGGATGTTGAGGCATAACATCGTATGTGCGTGGGAATTGGTTATGGCACCTATTTTTTTCAGTCCTGGAGTACAGCTAAAACGCAAGGGGGGGGGGGGGGTGTATGCAATGCTTCTTTGGCAGGCTCCACCACCATGGGGACTGAGGCGATCCCTGCCCCGTTAACCGGGCTAGGCCTGTTATTCGGGGGTACCAACGGAGAGGTGGGACAGGGTCTCGGTCAGTTATGTTTCGCTAACTCTGACTTTATCATATCAGCTATGTTTCGCTAACCCTGACTTTATCATATCAGCTATGTTTCGCTAACCCTGACTTTAGCATATCAACTATGGGTCGATGATTGCCTCATGAGACAGCGTCTTACCCCCCCCCCCCCTCCCCCAAACCACCAGTAACAAGATCTAGCATGGTTGATATGGCAGGGCTCACTGTAATCCCTATATCAATGAAGTCCGTAAATAAGCATTGCTACCTTCCCTGCTTTTTTTTAAAAATAGCTCCACTAAGGTTCCGATGAAAATAAAAATTAGTCTATACAAATCTCCTCCCTACACCGTGTGGATGCTGTGCTTCATTATCTTCGCCGCAGCTACTACAAAGAACATCTGCTCACAGTTCCATAGAGTCAGTCAGTCAGTCATTGCATGTCCCTTGCGGAACTTTGCCTCCCTAATCCTCTCATGTAGGCGTCTCGGCTGTAAGCAAGATGGCCTGCTGCTGATCATCAACGATGTCTTGCAGCCATCTCCATATGGAGGCAGAATAAAAATAAGAATGTTCCATTCTACTAGTGCAGCGGTTCCTAAACTTTTTTCAAACTCCGGTAAGCTTAGTAACATAAATTTCTGTAGCAGCACACCTGCGTTCTTAATGCTGGACTCTCGTGCAGTTAACAATATATTTTAGCATTTTCAAAGAAATTCCATTGATTACCTTATTACAAAATTCTTTAGAAAGTACAAAACAAAGTTTTAAAAAAATTAAGGAGTTTATTTTGAAACAAAAATTCTTCCAACAATGCGACAATTAAGATTGATGTAGCTTGCAGATCTTTACAATCCTGGGTTTTAATGAATCTAACAGATCGTCTGTTATGTGCTTCCATCATGTAAAGTAAGTAAAGATAGTCCCATAGCATTTCAAATGCCGTAGGGGGTGAAGCGTTAGAGACCTCATTATGCTGGGTCATCAGCGTATGAGGTAGGGTGACCAGTTCCTTTCCTCGCTGCCTTTACTTCCCAGATTTTCTCTGGTACCCATTTTACGAGGCTGGGTCGACCTCAGGGCCGTATTGGTCGGAAAAAAAATCCCGCTCAGCTGGGGATTCGAACCCTCGACCATTTGGTTGCTAGACGAGTGCTCTAACCACTACGCTAGCCGGCCCCCATCATGTGCCCAAAGTTAAAAAAAAAAAAGAAGATTAAAACACATTGGAAGGGGAGAAGCAGAACTCGATTCCCACGAAAGGGAAGTATGGCAGCGTGGAAATGATTGGAGTAATATTATTTTCTTGTTATTTAGGTGATGAAATTTCACTGCGCATTTACAAAATTTTGCAGCACACTAAGGTACTGCGACACATAGCTTGAGAATCCCCGTAACAGTGTAGTGCTAAGTATGGTCTTCTTCTTATTTTTTCCGAAAAAGAAAATCAAGAATCAAACAGATTAGATTTTAGTGCAGAGAAGGTGGAGATCAAGTATAACTCAGCAACAACTTTACCAGGTGCTGATTGTGACACGGACCATGAGTTATTAATAGCAGACAGGAAGATAAAGATAAAAAAAAAGACAGGGGATCAAGACCACTCCGCTTTGATCTTACAAAATACCAGAACAATACGGTATAGAAGTGAAGAACCGTTTCGAAATCCTGATGACTGTACAGGAGGAGATGACACCAGATGATTTGTCTACACAAGCCAGGGACATCTTAATAACAGCAGCTAAAGACGTGGTTCCAGTAAAGAAAACACAAAAGAATGGATGGATTACAGAAGCACACTAGAACTGATAAATACATGGTAGAGAAATGAAGGCGCAAAGGAAAGTGACAAACAACAATAAAGAGGAATATAAATCTTTAACAAAAGAAATACGAAGAAACATAAGAAAAGAAAAAAAAACAATACATACAAGATTGTTGTGAAAGAATAGAAGGACAACAGACGTGTGGAAAAGATAGTGAATTGTTTAAAGAAATGAAGACATTGACGAGTAATGTCACGCCTAAGCTAAATGTAATTTGTGACAAGATGGGGAATACCTTGACAGAGACAGAGGAAATTCTAGAAAGATGGAAGGAATATTACAGAGGAATGTATGAAACAACCGACTGTGAAAGCTAAAATCAACAGTGTGAATTATTATTGGAGGAGAAAGAACCCAAACCGACAAGTGAAGATGTTTTATGGGCAATAAAGAATCTGAAAAATGGTAAATCACAGGATATGATGAGATAGCAGCTGAACTTATTAAAGCAGGAGGAAAGGAATGTACAACAATCTATCATGCACTATGTAAAAAGATATGGCATTCTGGTATTTGGCCAAAAGAATGGAAAAGAACTGTATTCACACTACTGCCAAAAAAAAAGGTAACTTGAAATTATGCACAAACTACAGAAATGTTGCCCTGATTAGTCATGCTAGTAAAATTCTGTTGAAAATCATAATTGGAAGATTTCATAAGAAAATAGAAGAAGAAGTCAATATGATCCAAGCTGGTTTTAGGCGAGGAAGAGGATCAAGATATCATGTATTCAACATAATAATAGGGAAATGCAGAGAATTTAATGTGAATCTATATTTATCTTTTATAGACTATTCAAAGGCATTTGATTGTGTACAACATCAGAAACTTTGGGAAATAATGGAAAAAATGGGATTTCCAACACATTTGACACAGTTGATATCACTGCTGTATCTAGACCAACAAGCAGCAGTAAGAATAAATGGTGAAACAACAACTTGGTTTGACATAAAACAAGAGGTCCGTCAGGGGTGCATATTGTCACTTTACTTATTTAAATAGTATACTGAAAATATAATGAGGAATGTTAGAGAAGGTGTAGACAAAGAATAGTGCGATGCCATAATAATTGGAGTTCATGAAATACCAGAGATTAGATACGTTGATGACACAGTTTTACTGTCCATAACACAAAAAGGAATGGAAAAACTAATTATATCAGCCCGTAAGAACAGCGAAGAGCAAAACCTCTATATTAATGCGAAGAAAACTAAATTGATGACAACTGACAAAACAAACAAGGCAGCTGATATGTGTATCAATCAGGAACAATTGGAAGAAGTGGAGAGTTTTTACTATTTTGCATCACTGCTAACTAATAATGGAGATAAAATGAGGGAATTAAAAGGAGGGCATCTATCGCCCTTCAAAAAGTAAAACAAATAAAGAATCTGTGGAGAGGAACAGACAGAACTATAAAAATAAGATTTTAAAGGGCATGCATCTTTCCCATCGCAACATATGCCTGTGAGACCTGGACACTTAACAAAACAGCCGAGAAACACATAAATGCCTTTGAATGTAAATGCTACAGATGAGTTCTTCAAATATCTTGGACACAAAAAGAACAAATATATCCATACTACAAGAACTTAATATTGAAGAAGGCTTCCTAGTAAAGAGGATTAAACAAAGAAAACTTAAATATTTTGGACACATTAAACGTCACGAGAATTTAGAGAAGACAGTCTTCTTGGAAGGGTACATAATGAGAAAAGGAAAGAGAAGACGACCAAGACGAAGATGGTTGCAAGACATCGTTGATAATCTGCAAATGGATGCATCACCAGCAGGGCATCTTGCTTATAACAGAGAGGCCTACAGGAGTGCTGTTTGGGAGGCAAAGTTCCGCAAGGGACATACAACTGACTGACTGAATGTTGGAATCTGCTAAAGTGACTAACAGGCTGCTGGGACTGGCTACCAAACCGACACGATGCTGTGTTTCAGTATCTTCACCACATCGGTTGCAAGGAACACCAGCCTACAATTCCAGGAAGAGAAGAAGAAGAAGAAGAATGTTCCTTTACAAGGCCAGTAAGTTAGAGATCGATTCCATCATCTTTAAGTGGATTTACAATGGTTTCTTTAGATTTAGTAGACGATGTATGGGCAGGTGTTTAGGAGGTTCTCCTGCACCGTTTTGCTTTTTCCTGCCTAGGGCCTTTCCTGCATCACAGTGGCAGTTTAATCAGTGTTCCAGATTAATCTTGATAGGAAACGTTTTTTTTAAAAAGAAGAATTATAAGAGGAGGAAGAGGAGGGGGAGGAAGACGAAGAAGAAGAAGAAGGAAGAATAAGAGAAGAAAGAAGAGGAGGAGAAAGAGGACGACGATAACGACGATTACGAAGAAGAAGAGAAAGAAGAAGAAGGAGAAGAGAAGGAAGAAGAAGAAGAGGAGGAGGAAGAAGAAAAGGAAAGAGCAAGAGAAGGAAGAAGAAGAAAGAACAAGAGAAGAAAGAAGAAAAAAGAAGAGAAGGAAGAAGAAGAAAGAAGAGGAAAGAAGAAGAGAAGGAAAAAGAGGAAATAAGAAGAGGAGAAAGAAGAGGAAAGAAGAAGAGGAGGAAGAAGAAGAGATGGAAGAAGAAGAAAGAAGAAGAGACAGAAGAAGAATTGAAGGAAGAAGAAGAAGAAAGAAGAAGAAGCAGAAAAGAAAAACGAAGAAGAGAAAGAAAAAGAAGAGAAGAAGGAGGAAGATTTCTAATTCTTGCTGTTTTTTTGTTGTTTTTTTTTTGGGGGGGGGGGTTCCACTCATCCTGTAAAAATGGGTACCAAAGAAATCTGGGAAGGTAAATGCGGGCAGGCTTGGTACTGACCATATCACACTTTCATGTGCCGAAGGTCTTGGAGATAACAGGCCTAACACCGTATCCCCAAGATGATCTAATGGCAAGGAAACTGGGTCTTTTATCTTTTACCTTTTACTGAGTCTGGTCTTAAAACGGACCAAAGCTCTATTCTGAAGTCCGTTTTAAAACGGTCTCACATATTTTTATGTGAAAAGCGAGTAAATGATTTCCTTTCAGTCAGTATTTGTATCTTTCAAAATGGTATTCATGTGAAACTGTATCATCTATCGGGAAAATTTTCCCACCCAGTTGTGAAAATACATAACGTTCAATGTAAACGACAGGTGTGAAGTCAGATCGGGTGTACGGAAAATCATTGAATAAGTCGCACTGTGTGCACTCTAACCGCGGAACCTGAGAAATTGCCGTATTCTCTGGTCTGTCGCTTTTTGTCCGTCCACTCAGTGCAAACTGTGACGGATTTTGACGTCACAAGTTCTTTTTTTTTTTCAGTTTTGGTACAGTATAACAGTATAGGGATTTTTTTTTTTTTTTGAAGATGGAAAGTAAAAGTCATCTTGGAATTGAGAAGCTGGGGAAAAACACGGTTATGTCCCGCGGAATTGGTAACTAATTGTTTACGTTTCATTCCCCATTAACTCAGCTGTCTGTATATCACGGACTGGACATTGAGCTCGGAGACTGAGAGAGTGATTAGATGATCGAGAAGGGTAAAGTGAGACTTGTGGTAGTCAGTCTGTGTCAGGGTAGAATACAGTTTTGTTTTTTTTTTGTAGTGTAGAATAGGGAACTTAGTATGTTGTAAAATTCTGTTAGTGTTGAAGTCCTTCCGACATCAGTAGACGCCTGGAATATTATATGTTGTTTTGATCTGGAGTATCATCATGTCACGTTTCTTGGAGTGTTACTGCCACTGTTTTTTTTTGTCAGTCATCGTCATAGCCATTATCACCCCATGCACAAATACAGCCATTATAACTAACCTGGTGCTACTATGATGTTTGCCAGAGAGAGATTGTCTGTTCCCGGGAAACTAGTCTGTGAGCGTGTAGTAAACAGACAACGAAGACAGACGACGGAAGAAGAGATGGAGCTCAACTGTTTTGAAAGAGTGAAAACCTCTACTGTATGTCGTCAGTACACCAGATAGTACCAAGGTGATAAATATAAAGAAAGTACAACACTCGGTGAAATTAGAGAGGGGGGGGGGTGGGGAGAGAGAGAGCGTATAGTAGCAGGCACAATCGGCACATCATACTATTTTAACGGTCGGCCATGTGCTTTCAGAGTCTGGCGTGCCTCGCCCTGCATGTATCTATTCTCCGTTTCCGAAGGCAGTTCCTCCAAGCAGAACAATGACAGGTACCCATTTTTTAAAGCTGCGTCACCTGAGAAACACATAAATGCCTTTGAATGTAAATGCTACAGAAGAGTTCTTCAGATATCATGGACACAAAATAGAACAAATATATCTATACTACAAGAACATAATATTGAAGAAGGCTGGCTAGTAAAGAGGATTAAACAAAGAAAGCTTAAATATTTTGGACACATTAAACGTTATGATAATCTAGAGAAGACCGTCTTGGAAGGGAACATAATGGGAAAAAGAAAGAGAGGAAGACCAAGGGTGAAGATGGCTGCAAGACATCTTTGACGATCTGCAAATGGATGCATCAGCAGCAGGCCATCTTGCTCACAACCGAGAGGCATACGGGAGTGCTGTTAAGGAGGCAAAGTTTCGCTAGGGACATGGAAATGAATGAATGAATGAATGTCAGTGGAAGCGTGTAAATTTAATCCACAACCTTTTCTGAAGAAAATGATTAATTAGTGATTGGTTCGAATGGGAATATAGCTCATTATCGACTTTATTTACTTCACGCCAGTGGACGCTCCACTAAAACAGACATGACTTCTAAACGCATGAGATGACAAGGCAATGTCTGTTACCTGCCCTGGTTAGAAAGGTCCGCAAGACTTATTTTCTAAAGGAATTAAATGGTAGTGTTAAATCTAGTTCGCCAAGACTGCAACTACTAGTGTGTTAAAAAGGCGGATTAAGAGTAGTTATCAATCATCATCATCATAATCATCATCACCATCATCATCATCATCATCATCATCATCATCAATAGGTGTCGTTCCGGCATGGGTTCGTGATCATGCTTTTCCACAGAAGTCGATCACTGATAATCTCTATCAGCTCAGTTTGAGAGTTTTTGTTGTTGTGCTATCGTGTTATGCTGTCTCATGGTCTTCCCCTGTCTCACTTGCTATTTATCTTTCCTGTTGATATGATGTCTACAAGGCCTTCTCTTCTCTTTATATGTTCAATGGCTAACGATGTAATATCTCCACCGCATCGGCTGCAAAGAACACCAGCCTGCAGTTCTAGGGAGATTGAAGAAAAAGAAGAAGAAGAAGAAGAAGAAGGAGGAGGAGAAGAAGAAGAAAGGGGGAGGAGGAGGAGGAGGAAGAAGAAGAAGAAAGGGGGAGGAGAGGAGGAGGAAGAAGAAGAAGAAAGGGGAGGAGGAGGAGGAAGAAGAAGAAGAAAGCGGGAGGAGGAGGAAGAAGAAGAAGAAGAAAGGGGAGGAGGAATAAGAAGAAGAAGAAGAAGAAAAGGGAAGGAGGAAGAAGAAGAAGAAGAAAGGGGGAGGAAGAAGAAGAAGAAAAAGAAAGGGGGAGGAGGAAGAAGAAGAAGAAGTAAGGGGGAGGAAGAAGAAGAAGAAGAAGAAGAAAGGTTGAGGAAAGAAGAAGAAGAAAGGGGGAGGAGGAGGAAGAAGAAGAAGAAGAAGGGGGGAGGAGGAAGAAGAAGAAGAAAGGGGGAGGAGGAAGAAGAAGAAGAAGAAAGGGGGAGGGGGAGAAGAAGAAAGGGGGAGGAGGAAGAAGGAGAAGAAAGGGGGAGGAAGAAGAATAAGAAAGGGGGAGGAAGAAGAAGAAGAAGAAGAAGAAAGGGGAGGAGGAGGAAGAAGAAGAAAGGAGGAAGAGGAAGAAGAAGAAAGGGGAGGAGGAGGAGGAAGAAGAAGAAAAGGGAGGAGGAGGAAGAAGAAGAAGAAGAAAGGGGGAGGAGGAAGAAGAAGAAGAAGAAAGGGGGAGGAGGAGGAGGAAGAAGAAGAAAGGGGAGGAGGAGGAGGAAGAAGAAGAAAGGGGGAGGAGGAGGAGGAGGAAGAAGAAGAAAGGGGGAGGAGGAGGAGGAAGCAGAAGAAAGGGGAGAGGAGGAGGAAGAAGAAGAAAAAGAAAGAAAGAAAGAAAGGTATTTTTAAAAAGCGGGGGGGGGGGGGGGGGGGGGGGGGGGGGGGGGGGGGGGGGGGCGGGGGGAGTCAACAAAAGAAAGGTATAGAAGCAAAGAACACAAATCAACGCACGAAATCTCAGACACATGTACTTTTCAAGAACTGAACCGAGGTTCTCTCCAGTCCTTAACCTGCGTCTTGATCTCCTCGCACTAACATTTCCTGTGTCAAACTTAATGAATTAAAACTAGGGACCGAAGTAATCTCTGGAGAGCTCAGCTAAGGCTGGGACTGATAAACTGTGTGCTGCGCTTTCTCTGGCCTCCAGACGAAGGACACTTAAGTGATATTGAAGATAATGAAGTTTTGAGAAGGCAGTAATCTCTGTGTGTGACTCGTGGAGATATCTTTAACAGTTTTGCGCTTTTTTTTTGTTGGTTTTGTTTTGTTTTGTATATGACTGTATGTCTGTTATATCTAAGAAATAGAATTCACCAAAATGAAGTATAAAATTAATATAGTATAAAATTAAGTATAAAATTAAATGGAACTATTCTAAAGCAGGTGCAGAAATTCAAATACCTTGGAGCAGTAATAACTTCAGATGGGAAATGCAGAACAGAAATTAGGAACAGAATAGGCCAAGCAAAGACTGCATTTCAGAGAATGAGAAACATATTATCTAACACATCGTTATCAATGAATGTTAGAGAACGAGTCCCAAAATGCTATATTGAACCTATCTTGTTATATGGAAGTTAATCAAGGACAGTAGACAGGTCTGCACAAAAATCGTTGGAAACAGCAGAAATGAGGTTTATTAAAAGAATGTTGCGAATTCCCTGGACAGCAAAAATAACTAATAGAGAATGTTTGAGAAGAGCTGGAGATACCCAAAAAAAAAATATTGTCAAAAAAAAAGAGAGAGAGAGAGAGAGAGGAGAGAGACAATGTACTTTCATAGGACGTGCAATGGGAAGAGGGGCAGTGAAAATATTATAATAACAGGAAAAATAGAAGAAGAAGATCAAGAGGAAGACCGAGAGAAATGATACTGGACAGTCTGGCGGGATGGTGTGAGAGGAGATCACCAGCTGAGCTGATGGCCTACATGAAGGATCGTGTACTCTAGAGAAGCATAATAGTCAACGCCATTCGGCACGGCACATGATGATGATGATTATGATTACTGTATGTTGTTTCTTTAGTTCCTACTGTATCTTGTATCATTAATGCTGGGATTCCCTTTACATGCTACTGTATCTTCTATGAGTTAATATTGAGATCCTTTATGTGCTATTTTATCGTCTATGATTAATGTTGGGATCCTTTATGTGCAACTTTATCTTTTATGATTAATATTGGGGTCCCTTTTACGTGATACTGTATCTTCTATAATTACTGTTGGGGTCCTTTATGTACTACTGTATCTTCTATAATTAATGTTGAGATCTTCTTTACGTGCTACTGTGTCTTCCATAATTAATGTTGGGACCCATTTTACGTGTACTGTATCTTCTATTATTAATGTTGGGCTGGGACCCTTTATATGCTACTGTATCTTCTATGATTAATGTTGGGATCCTTTATGTGCTACTGTATCTTCTATGATTAACGTTGGGGCCCTTTATGTGCTACTGTATCTTCTATGAATAATGTTGGGATCCCCTACTTTTAATTGTTGAAGCTGTCATCCATCCATCCATCCATCCATCCATCCATCCATCCATCCATCCATCGTTGCGTTCGCTTTGTGGGATCCTGAAAGACAGCAACAGATTCTCACCGCTTTTCACGGTTTACAGCCAGCCATTTTTTAAAAATGTGCCACAGTTACTGTGCATTTCATTCTTCTCAGTTTCTAGAGTCCTGAGCCAAGCTGTCTTTCCTCCTTTTTTTATCATTCAAATCCAGTCTGTCAGTTTTTTTAATACCCCTAAAAAAATTCTTCGGTAACTGAGTCGAGTCAGCATAATTGCCGCGTCTTAGGAGAGTTTGGTAGAGTTTTTTCGTTTGGCTTAGTTCTTTCGAAGTGTCATCATCGTCGTAGTCGGAAGATAACGTCTTCGTTTTCGTTGTTCGCGCAGACATCGACACCAGTCTCTCTCTCTCTCTCTCACACACACACACACACACAAATGTAACAGTTCGTCTCAGGTTTTAAAACACTGACGTAGAGCTTCATGTGTAGGGGAGCTGGGGTCTGGGCAGGTCCTCTTTCTGAGTGGGTTGTGTAGCTGGTAACTCTGGAGGATATGATGAAGTGCTCTCTCTCTCTCTCTCTCTCTCTCTCTCTCTCTCTCTGAACCTTAAGTGCCCAATGCACATGAAGTTTCCGCAAGGGTTTTCACAGACGCCTGTCCTTTGCCTTTTTTCCCGCTCTTGCCCTGGTGAGCCCTCTATTGCTCAACATCCTCTCTGTTGTTCGCCTCCAAATCTCCACACAAAAAAGGGGAAGGGGAAGGGAGGGAACACAAACAGTAAAAGAAAAGCACGTAATAGCAACGGATTACATATAAACAGGAGACACAGTGACCAAGTGTCCCTTGTAATTTATCCTTGGAATCGTATTGTTTCGGTCGGGATGCTTCAATGTCTTCTTTTTAAAAAAATCAGCATCTGCGCAAAGAAGAAGAAGAAGTAGGAGGAGGAGGAGGAGGAGGAGAAGAAGAAGAAGAAGAAGAAGAAGAAGAATTGTTATTACTTTAGTATTTAGGTTTTAAAACATAAAAGTAGTAAGATTTCTCTTAAATCCTGTTTTAAAAAAAAATTCCTATCTTCTCATGACCCTGCCCCTGGGCCTGATTTGGATCGCAACCTTCAGTCCGCTGCCACTGTTCTAAGCAAACAAATACAGTGACACCACGAGAAAGGGTGCCATAAAAATGTTAACACATTTTCTTCCTTGTTCCTTTGTCAAATTAGTTTTATAGAATTTAACCATGGCGCAGTATTCAGGTGTGATTGTGCTGTCTAAAGTTAAACATTCGCCGTCCAATTGAGATATCTTTTAAAGACGTCAAGAAGAATGACGCTAGAAAATGTAGAACCGGAACATCATACACGGAACGAAAGTTAAACAGGTACCAGATAATTATCTCTTTCACGCCTGCATCAGAGAATTCTTGATATATATATATATATATAATATATATATAAATCTGCGTGAACGGGTTTTCTTGACATAATTGGCTGATTTATTTAAGCAGCTATTATTTATGTATAACATACATACATTTATGTTAGTATCAGTTGATACAGCTGCAGCATATGCCTGTGAGACCTAGACACAACAGCTGAGAAACGCATAAATGCCTTTGAATGTAAATGCTATAAAAGAGTTTTTCAAATGCCATGGACACAAAAAAGGACAAATGTATCCATGCCACAAGAAGAAGGTTGGCCAGTAAAGAGGATTAAATATAGAAAACTTAAATATGTGGACATATAAAACGTCATGAGAATTTGTAGAAGACAGTTTTAGAAGATACATAATAGGAAAAAGAAAGAGAGGAAGACCAAGGCAAAGACGGCTGCAAGACATCGTTGATAATCTACAAATGGATGCATCAGCAGCAGAGCATCTTGCTTATAACCGAGAGGCCTAGAGGAAAGCTGTTAGTGGAGGCAAAGTTCTGCAAGAGGCATGCATTTGACTGACTGATCAGTTGATAAGTTATTATATATAACATTAAGTATTATTTATTTATGTACATGCAAATAAGGCAATATGACAATCAGAATACATGGGAAAACTTTTTTTTTAAGTTAGAAAAAGCGGAACAAAACCGGAAAATGAAACTTTAAGGGAAAAAGGAATTTACAGCAAGGCTCGTGACTTAAAAAAGATAAAATTCGATCATTATATGTTATTAAATTTCAAACAAAACTGAGTTAAAGTAAAAAAAATCCATCACCCGTTTAAAGCTTAGATGTCCAACTTCAGTGGCATTAAGCGTCACGACTGTATGTGGAAATCGAATGGCGGGCCACATATAAATCATTTTTTAAGCCAGCTTACATATAAATGAGAAAAAAAAGTGACAATTCTGAAATAAAGGCGAATTGACTGTTTTTTTTAAATTAGCTTTTGCAGGTCTTTTAAAACATATTCGCTAAATGTTTTTGTTAAAACATTCTTGTTAATTTTAATGAAACAGACTATATTTTCGTAACAACCTAGTGGATCGTAAAGCTCTCGCGGATGGCATGTGTCCCTCGGGACAGTAGTTGGACAACCCCCCCCCCCACCCTGTTTTAGAGTATTTTGTCTCCATCTCTGCATGCCATTAACACATTCTCTACATCATCGTAGTCAGTAATGAAGAAGAAAGAGCTAACATTATCACATATGGTCTGCCAGTAGCAGATGCAACCTTAACAACTTAGGACATGCAGATCACACAGTTCTGATTGCTAAAAGTGAAGGGGAGCTACAGGCTCTTCTGTATATAGTGGTTCGTGAAAGTAAAAGTAACGGTCTCAGCCTGAACAAAAATAAAGACTGAAGTGATGGTCATCTCAAAGAAAATTATACCACCAAAATGTAGCATTACCATCGATGGTACAAATCTGAAACAAGTTGATAGATTCAAGTACTTAGGAACAATTATAACAGCTGATGAGAAATGTCACAATGAAATTTTTAAAAAAAACAGACTTGTCCAGGCCAAGTCAGCATTCCAGAAAATGAGAAATATCTTGTGCAGCAGATCCATATCAATGGAAACAAGATTTCGAGTACTTAAATGTTACATCGAGTCAATTCTGTTTTATGGATGTGAAGCATGGTCCATAAATAAGAGAGTACAGCGAGAAACGGAGGACATGGAAACATGGTTATAAGAAGGATGTTGAAGGTACCATGGACAGCTAAGATAACCAACGAAGAAGTCTTAAGAGAGGCTGGAGTTAAAAAGCAAATTATAGCAAAGATCAGAGGCAGACAAGCGAGATTTGTAGGACATTTCCTGAGAAGCGGAAAATTGGAACACATTGTGGCAACTGGAAAAATTGAGGGAAGAGAAGACAGAGGAAGACAGAGAGAGAAGTTACCGTCAGTGGGCTGTCAGTGTGGCTAGGGAGAAAGTCACCGGCGGATCTCATAATCAACGCAAAAGACAGGGGATTGTGGAGAGAAATGATCGCCTACGCCACGCGGCATGGCACTTAGATAGATAGTCTATAAATCGTCTGGTTATCAAACCAGACTTCAGTGTGTATGGTGTTTAACGTGTTAGCGATGTCCTGGAAGCATCGTCTGCTTGAGTGGTCCCCACTTTGTTTCCCAGAAACCATTACTGTTCTCTGTTGGCCATTACGTAGTCGTAGTTTACTGTGACATAAAGACGAACAGTTTTTTTTTTTATGCGGCTTAAGGAACCAGTTTTACGCTTTATGTGAGAGTCTTTAAAACCGTTTTTGTTGCCCCTCTCGTTCTTCCAAGAGAGCTGTCATGTATCATCTGCATCTCTTTTCTGAGCCAAGATGCCTGCCTCAGTGATTGTGGTGGTTAAAGTATCACTCATATCCCGGGGCCCATCCCCTCCTGATACCTTCTTCCTACATTTATTTAATGTAGCTACTAACGCGCATAAACACAGGTCGACGGACGTGCTGGCCACAGTAAAACATTTACGATATTGAGATACTGTTTGGTTTAAAGAGCTAAAGTTTTAGAACGTAGAATAAGCTAGCATAGATTCTATCACGTGTTGAATTTCAAAGAACAGGTAAGGCACTTTGTGTACTGTTTAACCTTTAAAGCCTTGTTCGCGAACCACGGAAGGAGTCTCTAAAGTCCGACTTTCCCTCTCTCTCTACCCAGAAGTGACTGACATTTGAGTTTTGATGCTGCGGTCATGGTCACATTTATTCTGGATTAATACTGCAGTATGAATGATGGAATATCCCCAAAACCATAGGAAACAAGTGGAACTCTATCCAGACTAAATGTTTACGAAGAATATTTTGGGCAAACACCGTAGGAAATAACATCTTGTTGGCAGAAATGCAGGTGAAGACAATGACGGCAATTACTGAGGAAAGACGCTGGCGATGGATGGGACATGTGCTCCGGCTGACTGACAAATCACTACCAAAAGTAGCACTAAGATGGACACCACAGGAGAACAGAAGTAAAGGTAGACCAAAGGAGACATGGAGAAGAACAGCAGAGAGGATGTTGAGCAATAGAGGGCTCACCTGGGCAAGAGCGGAAAAAAAAGGCAAAGGACAGACGTTTGTGGAAAACCCTCGCGGAAGCCGCGTGTGCCTTGGGCACTTAAGGTTCAGATATAATAATACTGCAGTGTGTTTAAAAAGAAAATGAAATGGGATATTTCCCGTTTGGCATTTCTGAAACGTTGGAAACCATACTGGATGAAATCGTTGAGAAGGAAGAGAACTGTAGAATGACAATCATACAGGTGGATGGGTAGCAACAGGGAAGCTACTAGAAGCACCTTTGGCAGATGTGCAGGAAAAGGTGTGAAAAAAAAGCAGACAGGCAGGCATAGATAGATAGATAGATAGATAGATAGATAGATAGATAGATAGATAGATAGATGGATGGATGGATGGATGGATGGATGGATGGATGGATGGATAGATAGATAGATAGATAGATAGATAGATAGATAGATAGATAGATAGATAGATAGATGGATGGATGGATGGATGGATGGATGGATGGATGGATGGATGGATGGATAGAGAAAGAGAAAAATAAGTAAGGTAGATATCAATAACAGCCAACCTTCTGTAGGCAAATGATGATGCTGGTATTGCTCTCTTCCTAACAGCATCACATGTAGCTTAGCACGTGGCAACAACCAACCCTACCTCCCCTCCCCCTCCCCCCTCCCGACCGTCCTGGTCGGTCAGCTTAACAAGATCAGTTTTAAAACTACTGTAAGACAAAATTTAGTTAATAGAGCCATTCTGTTTTTTTTTAAATGAGGAGGAAACAAGGTAGGTTAGTGTTGATTAAATATTATACAGGCAACGACATTTCCATATAGTTACAATACATCTCCAGTTAACTCCATCTAGCTTGACTGTACGCGCATGCGCCATTCCTTCTCTTATCGTTGTGGATACATAGATACCATTTTCTTTCTCTCTCTCTCTCAGTCGCTCTCTCTATCTCTTTCACTCTCTCTCAGTCGCTATCTCTCTCTCTCAGTCGCTCTCTCCTTCCCTCTCTCTCTCTCTGTTACTCTCTCTCAGTAGCTCTCTATTCCTCTCTCTCAGTCGCTCTCTCCGTCTCTTTCAGTCACTCTCTACCTGTAGCTCTCTCTCAGTAGCTCTCTCCCCCTCCCTCACTCTCTCTCCTCCTTTCTTTTACCACGAAATCTTGTGTTTTTAAACGTAAAATCATCATCATCATCATCATCATGACGAAGGTTGGCGTTAATGAATCTCCCAGTTTCTTCTCTCCCTAGCCTTGAATACTGAACTCAGCCAGAGCTGTGTCCTATCCCTTCTCGTTTGTTATCTTCTCATCTACATCTCTGTCTACCTCTGGCTCTTTTTCTCTTCCACCTTTCCCTCTAGTATGGTATCTAATATGTTGTTACGTCTTTTGAAATGGCCAAAGTATTTTGTTTTCTTGATCTTTTTCTTTGCACATGGAGATGTTATAAAACTCGTGCATTTGTTCTTTTCAATCTCCAACTAATATGACCTAATTATCTGTATATCCACATTTATGCTGCATTAATCTTTCTCTTCAAATTTTTTGTAGAGCCCAGATATGTACTCCGAACAGTAACACAGATTAGATATAGCATTTTGCCTCCATATATGTATAATTTTACTTATTTGTCGCGTAAGAAAAAAAAACAAGTTGGCTATCTTGTGCGATCCTTGGTGTTTCCAATCATTTCAAAAGCTTTATTTTTTTGCCATGTCAGTTGGTCAGTTCATCTCCTGTTCCCTTTTTGATCCCCCCCCCCCCTCCTTTCCCTGTTATTACAAGTTCTCTAACATCTTTTTTCTTATGACACGTCCAAGAAAGCTTGACTGTCTTTTGGTCAAAGCTTTAACTAGTTTTAATTGCACCGAAGAATGCTTTATAATGTTATAAACTTTTTAAACTTCTACATGAATCAGCGTTCATTCATTCATTCATTCCTTTGCATGTCCCTTGCGGAACTTTGCCTCCCAAACAGCACCCCTGTAGGCCTCTCGGTTGTGAGCAAGATGGCCTGCTGCTGCTGCATCCATTTCCAGATCATCAACGATGTCTTGCAGCCATCTTCGTTTCGGTCTTCCTCTTTTTCTTTTGCCCATTATGTATCCTTCCAATACGGTCTTCTCTAAATTATCATGACGTTTAATGTGGCCAAAATATTTAAGTTTTCTCTCTTTAATCCTCTTTACTAGCCAGCCTTCTTCAATATTAAGCTCTTGTAGTATAGATATATTTGTTCTTTTTTGTGTCCACGATATTTGGAGAACTCTTCTATAGCATTTACATTCAAAGGCATTTATGTGCTTCTCAGCTGTTTTGTTAAGTGTCCAGGTCTCACAGGCATATGTTGCGATGAATCAGTGTACGTTGCCTAAAGTGTTGAACATCGCTCTAGAAACTGCGCCACGCACATACAGTCTGTTTACGGACGCGTCATTAGCGGTTAGGGTCTTGCCTAGTGTGTAGCTCTCCACGGGTTCTAATGATCTCTCGTGCAAGTTCAGCACAGCTGACCTAGCTCTTCAATAAAAGGTCATAAGTCGTAAATATTATGACCACAGATGCAGTGAACAAGGAATGCAGGAACTTGTATAATTTAACACAGTTTTATATACCTGTGTTACTTTCCTTAACGTGGACTCGAGTCTCGTAACCTTTTGTTCCGCAATTTTTATGCCAGTTCAGCGTCGACGGGCGTTATATTCCGTTAAATATAGTTTACAGCTTCTGAAGAAAGGGGATTCTTTCACGGCGGGGACAAAACTTCACCCCACAAAAAAATAAGCATTACATTTTACTTACATTGATCGCGTATAAAACTTCTTTATCAATGAGTTTTAACGGTGAATGTCGTTATAAATAGAGATTAGCAGCGTGAACGTGGGAAATGAGAAATTATAGTTTTACTGCGTCAAAGCATTTGGAAAAAAACACTTCTGCCGATGTCATGCGAGACTGGAACAAATGAACCGTGTCGCGTTTGTTGCAAGGTGTTCGACGTGCAACTTCTTGAAGGACATGGGCAATATCTGTGAGCGGTGAGTACTGGCCGGTTATTATTTTCGCAGTGTGGTTCAGTTATTGGGATGTTATTGCAGTGTTTCGTTAACAGTTTTGATTTGTGATTTGATGTAATCAACACATTTGGAGAATCTGATGTGTTTACTTTTTTTTTTTAAACACAGTGTGTGAGGGAAAACGAGTCCTAGAATGCTACATTGAACCTATCTTGTTATATGGAAGTGAATCATGGACAATAGGCAGGTCTACACAAAAAATCATTGGAAGCAGCAGAAATGTGGTTTTTTAGAAGAACGTTGCGAATCCCTTGGACAGCAAAAATAACTAATGAAGAATGTAGGAGAAGAGCTGGAGAGACCAAAAAAAAATTGTCAAAATGATAAGAGAGAGACAATGTACTTTCATAGGACATGCAATGAGAAGAGGGGGCATTGAAAATATTGTAACAACAGGAAGAAATAGAAGGAAGAAGATCAAGAGGAAGACCAAGAGAAATGATACTGGACAGTCTGACGGGATGGTGTGAGAGGAGATCACCAACTGAGCTGATGACCTGCATGAAGGATCGGGTACTCTGGAGAAGCATAATAGCCAACGTCAGTCGGCACGGCACCTGATGATGATGATGATGATGTGGGGGTACCTGATAACAGAGGATGAAAAATGTGAAAAAGGAAATTAACTATAGGAATGGCAATAAAAAAAAAACTTCAACAGAAAGAAGAAGATCCTTACGTCATAACAAATATCACAACAGAGATTACGTATCGTGAAATTCTAAATATACTCAATACTCCTTTATGGTGTAGAAGCCTAGAACTTGAATAAGAAAAAAACTGAGGCTTTTGAACTGTGGATATATAGAAGAATGGGGCGTATCCCTTGGACTGAGAAGAAAACAAACAAAGAAGTGCTAAAACAGATAGACGTGAAAAGAGAAATATCGAAAATCATAAAAAAAGAAGGCAAATGAGATACCTTGGGCACGCTAAGAGGCATAATACTATACTGAAGTCCCTTCTTCAGGGCAAGATCGAAGAGAAGAGAACAAGAGGGCGACAGCGACACTGATGTGTCTGCAACATCAAGAGATGGACAGGGACAAGCTTGGCAGTGTGCAGTACGAAGGCAAAAAGGACAGAGCAGAGTTGAAGATTCATTACAGCCAACCCTTCGTGAGGAGACGGCACGAGATGATGATGATGATGATGATGATGATGATGACGAAGAAGAAGAAGAAGGAGGAGGAGGTATTCTGTTTGTAAATGTGAACGAAAAATCTTTTCCCTGACATGTGCAAATCGTGGGAGATGGCGGAGTGTTTTAACATTTCTAGGCCGCAAGATTACATTCTGCCAGGCACTTGTCCTCACAGAACTGCCAAGCGTGAAGAGCAGAGCTTTGGAACCACCAGACGCGGACAAAGAGCTGGAGAACTAATACAGTTCAGGATGATGACGACCGCTAACTGCAGGCAATCAACAAAAATTCCAGGAAAACCACCCGGGAACAGCAGTTTCCGTTCAATCACGAAAAATTATCGGTGGAAATTTGACAACTTCGCTGTTAAGTATAGAAGTGTGCTGCCTTATCTTGTCTTGTCTCCTTCCTCTTGTACGTTTCAATGTTGAGTAGGACAAATGCACGTCTTGATAGGGGCTCGGCTATTTGCTTTAGATAATGGGATGTTTAAGGTTTCTGTAAGTTCCTTCCTCCAACTCTTGCGTAGGCAGCCTTCCCCCCCCCCCCCCCCCCCCCTCAACGTCCTACAATTCTTAAGTGTTCTGACAAGTCTGAAATGGAAATTTGTCAAGTCTGACGCGGTGCCGATCACTTAAGCCTGCGATAGTTAAACGAGCTACAAATTAATAATTGTTGTTTTTTCACTAGCTGGAGTGCCTGTTATTATTATTATTATTATTATTTGATGATCTCTTTTTTTTTCTTTATACTGTCCGAGAGCTCAGAAACTGCTCTCGCAGACTTTTCTTCCCCCCCCCCCCCGGAAAAATCGGCGTACTCTTTTCTCGAGGCTTAGTTTTGGGAGCCGATAGGTCGGGAAAATTTCCGATTGAACCTGAGACTTCTATGTTGCTGTTAGAGCTTCTTGGTATGTTTACAGAAGGTAGTTTGCCATTGTTTCCGTTCCGGGCAGTGAAATTCAGCTATACTTAACATTCTCTTTCTCCACAATCATATCTATCTATCTATCTATCTATCTATCTATCTATCTATCTATCTATCTATCTATCTATCTATCTATCTATCTATCTATCTATCTATCTATCTATCTATCTATCCATCTATCTATCTATCTATCTATCTATCCATCCATCCATCCATCCATCTATCTATCTATCCATCCATCCATCCATCCATCCATCCATCCATCCATCCATCCATCCATCCATCCATCCATCCATCCATCCATCCATCCATCCATCCATCCATCCATCCATCCATCCATCTATCCATCTATCTATCTATCTATCTATCTATCTATCTACTCTACTCTTTCCCAGCCTGTAACATATTTCAGAATCTCACTGTGCTAGATTACAAATCCTCTACCCCAGCCATATTTCATCACTTTCACCAACCATCTTATAAGCTTGATTATCATGGTATCCATCTCTCTCCTTTCAGCTTTTGCCAACCCCTCCTTATTGCCAGCCTATCACACATTACAAGTCTTCACTTAAACGTTAAAAATGCTCCACCAAGCGCACTCTCAGAAGCAGTCTCTTACAAGTCACAGCTAAGTGCTTCCCTTTTTTTTTCCTACTACGCTTTTCCATTCTTATGTGCTGTGTATCATTTATGTGTATCTACATTTTATCTTCTTTCGCTACTTCTTTGCCTTACATGCCTTTGTGTGTGATTAGGGTGTACACAGAAACGTTATATGTTTGTGTTCGTTAGTTAATAAAGCTATTCCTACTTTTCTTTTAAAATATTGTTAAAACTTTTTGGACAGCTTTTGAAGTGACGGAGCTCTACAAACTGCCCTCGTCTAATTGAGACAAAATCCACGTTTTAAAAAGTATCGGAGCTCAAGAAGGTGAATAAACTGATCATCTCATATTTATCTCTCGTCTAATTCAGAAAAAAAACAAAAAAAAAAAAAACTCGACGTCTTTTGGCGCATCTGAACTCAAGAAAATGTAGAGAAAATGTATGGTTTCATTTTTTTTTCTTTCCTTCCTTCAGCGCAAGGGAAATCCTAGCTAGCAACAATGGCAGAGTCCATCCTGTTTCATCGGATGCTACCGGAATTGATGACCCAGATTTTTCCTCTTGGTCGCACCTCATGTCTTCCATTCCGAAGGGCGAGAGAAGGACCTCGCAGATCCAGCGACATCGACTGGTCATTTCTATACCTGTGTGCGTGGTCGGAAAGGTAAAGATAAAATATTTCATGCCAGTGGTTCTGAAACTCTGGTCCATGGAAGGATTTTTTTTTTTTTTTTGGTGGGGGGTCCACGGACCAGAAAAAAATGGGCTTCTACGATTTTTAAAAAATCAGCATCATTTTGTTTTGTTTTATTTTTTTAATGGGGGGGGGGGGGGGGGGCGCACAGCTGTTATCAGACCGGAAAGGAGCCCCCAAAATGCTAACAACCAGTGTTCCATTCTAAATTATAGCTCATGGAAGGGGGCTTCCAATACTTGAGTGGCAAAGTGGTTAGTGCAGACTCATTGCAAAAGTCAGAGGTTCGAATCAGGCCGGAGGGGGTCCAGTCACCCAGCTGTAAAAATGGGTACCCTACTTCTTCTGGAGTTGGGTTGCCAATGCGTGACGCTGACCACATCATCCTCTAGTGTGCTGACAGGTCAAGGAAAATACTGGCATTAACACTATATCCCTATGTGTCTCTAAGACACATCAGTGTTACCTTTTTTTTAAAAACTTACATAATGCATTTTATACATTTAATAAAATAGTGACCTTCAAGAATCTTGAGAACATATGGCATTCAAGAGTTATAAGCACACAAACGAAGCTAAGATAATTCAGTTCAAATGTATCGTAATATCCATCCTCATTTACGCACGTGAAAGTTGGAAAACAACTAAAGAAACAGACAACAAATTAGACTCTTTTGAAAACAAATGCTCTAGGAAAATACTGAACGAAATCAAGTATAACGCAGGGATAAGGCAGGTGAGTGAATAACAACCTGTTTCATGGATGATCAGAAAAAGGAGATGGACATATGTCGGTCACGTGATGAGATGAAACAGCCAGAGAATCCCAAAAGCAAGCTATATCAAGTGGAACACAACAGTCCGAGGAAAAAGAGGTCGACCACGTGAAACTCTTAAAGAGGATGTTGTTAAGAGAGGTCAGTTTAGTGGGCATAACATCCCCTGATGAAGTTTAAAAGCTCGCCAAAAGCAGGAAAACTTGACGAACTACCATGCGAGCCATATGTAAGGTTTAATAGCACGGGAAAGATGTAAAGAGAATAGAGCTTGTACTGAATTGTCTACAACATGTCACTGAAGCTATTTTTTTTTCTCAGCGTTTAAATAAACAGGTTTTATCTATCTATCTATCTGTCTTCTTCTTCTTCGCCATCATCTTCTTCTTGGAACTGCAAGCTGGTGTTCTTTGTAGCCGATGCGGTGGAGCTGCTGAGGCACATCATCGTGTCGGATTGGAAGGGGGTTATGTCGACTATTTTTTTCAGTCCCTAGCTAAAAAGCAGGGGTACTGTGGAATGCTTCTTTAGGAGACAACATCACTATGGGAAATATGGCGATCCCTGCCATAGGAGGCAACATCGCTATGGGAAATATGGCGATCCCTGTCATAGGAGGCAACATCGCTATGGGAAATATGGCGATCCCTGTCATAGGAGGCAACATCGCTATGGGAAATATGGCGATCCCTGTCATAGGAGGCAACATCACTATGGGAAATACGGCGATCCCTGCTTTTGAGGCAACATCACTTTGAGAAATGTGGCCATCCTTGCCATAGGAGACAACATCACTATGAGAAATGTGACCATCCTTGCCATAGGAGGCAACATCAGTCAGTCAGTCATTTGCATAACTTTGCCTCCCTAACAGTTCTCCTGTAGGCCTCTCTGTTGTAAGCAAGATGGCCTGCTGCTGATGCATCCATTTGCAGATCATCAACGATGTCTTGCAGCCATCTTCGCCTTGGTCTTTCTCTCTTTCTTTTTTCCATTATGTTCCATTCCATGACGGTCTTCTATAAATTATCATGACGTTTAATGTGTCCAAAATATTTAAGTTTTCTATATTTAATCCTCTTTACTACCCAGCCTTCTTCAATATTAAGTCCTTGTAGTATGGACATACTGTATTTGTTAATTTTTGACAACATCGCAATGGGAAATATGGCGATCCCTGCCCCCAATCAGCTGGCTTAGACCTGTTAGCGGGGTCCCAAAGGAGAGCTTGGACAGGGTCTTGGTCAACTGTGATTCGTTAATCCTGACGCCAGCATGCCAGCTATGGGTCGCTAAATACCTAAATTAATCAGCGTCTTTGTCGCCTGATTTCGTTTATTAGAAGTAAGGGAACACAGTTTTGTAGGATTAGACCTCGAAAAAATCGTAGACATTGTACTTTAGTGATACGAGAGAGGAAGAAAAGTGACAAGAGGTAGTCTAGACACGAGAGAACAGCGAAGATGTGAGATAGCGCAGTTCGTTAGTACGCTGTTCTCTCGTGGCTAGACGGCTGCTCGATCTACCGGAGTCTGAGGTTGGAATCCCAAGTGGTTCTCTTTTGATTGTTTTTTTCTCTCAGGTCTCACTAAAGTGCTTTGTCCACGATTTTATCAAGGTATAATCCTACAAAACTGTGTTCCCTTACTTTACCGTACAAAACAAAAACCCTCTTTGTTTCCTATTTATAAAAAAAAAATCGTTTATTAGAAGAGTGGAACATAAACACTTTTGTTTTAGTCTCCGAGCAAACCTTTTGTTGGACAGCCGCACGCTATCTTTCCCAGTATGCAGCTGGCATAATCGTTCTCAGTAGCATCAAGCTGAAGGTCCAAATCGTTTGTAGCCCCACATAATTATACATCTTCGACTTTTTATTACAGGAAAATCCTGTCACGTTTACCAGCATCGACGCCATAGAGCAGACACTGAGGAGACTTTACCCGGAAGTGCTTGTGAAAAAGGCCGGAGGTCAGGACGGTGATGGTGTACTTGACATGCTGAGTACTAATGATAGCCACGGTGAGTTCAGCGCTTCACGTGGAGCATTTTTTTGTTTACCACCATCCTTTACGTTACCCTACAGATAGACTTGGCGAGGATACACCAGACCGTTATGTTTACTGTACCTTTCACTGCTAGGTTTCATCGTTTCAATTTCAACCTCTATCAACCTTCATTACTAGAACCAGTTTTACCGCAGTCGTCATTTCTGGTTTTCATCGTAATAGTGTGCCTCTGTTATTGCATCAGTAGTCCAATTATGTAACTCTTTATGTTTATCACTGTTTCCCTTTTAACGTCCAGTTGAACTGGTGTTTATTTTATCTTCTTTTATGCCTGTATAATAGGTCCTATTTCTCTGCATATTCGCACTTTTAAGGCCCCAGTTTTATTTTCCATTAAAAAAAAAAATTCAATGCCCATAAGCACCTCCTGCTGACAGCAGGATTAATGGGGGCAACCCGAATGCCTGTTTAGATAGCTGAGCATACGAAACTGAACGCAGAAAAAAGAATACGGAGAGGAAGAAGAAGAAGAATAAGGAGGAGGAAGAAGGAGGAAGAAGAAGAAGAATAAGGAGGAAGAAGGAGGAAGAGGAAGAAGGAGGAGGAGGAAGAATGAGGAGGAGGAGGCAGAGGAAGAAGAAGAAGGAGGAGGAGAAAGAAGGAGGAGGAGGAAGAAGAAGGAGGAGGGGGGAAGAAGGAGGAGGAAGAAGAAGAAAAAGGAGGAGGAGGAGGAGGAAGAAGAAGGAGGAGGGGGAAGAAGGAGGAGGAAGAAGAAGAAAAAGGAGGAAGAAGAAGGAGGAAGAGAGGGAGGAGGAGGATGAAGATGAAAACGAAGAGGAAGAAGAAGGAGGAGGAGAAAGGAGGAGGAGAAGAAGAAGAAAAAGGAGGAGGAGGAGGAGGAAGAAGAAGGAGGAGGGGGAAGAAGGAGGAGGAAGAAGAAGAAAAAGGAGGAAGAAGAAGGAGGAAGAGAGGGAGGAGGAGGATGAAGATGAAAACGAAGAGGAAGAAGAAGGAGGAGGAGAAAGGAGGAGGAGGAAGAAGAAGAAGAAGAAAGAAGAAGGAGGAGGAGGAAGAAGAAAACGAAGAGGAAGAAGAAGGAGGAGGAGAAAGGAGGAGGAGGAGGAAGAAGAAGAAGAAGAAAGAAGAAGAAGAAGAAGAAGGAGGAGGAGGAGGAAGAAGAAGGAGAAGGAAGACAGAAGAAGACAGAGCCTATGCCTATACATTCACTCATTGAGTTTGGAGCACACATAGCAGCAAAAATATATGGGTTCATTTCATGGCATATTCCTTCCTACTAAGGTTCTAGAACCACGTGGATTGGTCCGAAGTGTCCCTGTATGGAGAAGGAAATGGCTCTGACCTCACATAACTTTACCCCTGGAAACAGCTGTGTTAAGAACACACTTAACATAGTCCTTGTGAGACAGGGAACATAGATCTGCTTGCTTAATAACCATGACCTACTTGTATATCCCGGAAACCTGTAGCAATCAACACTAATTGTTATTTTTGTAAAATGTAATGTCAGGTTGGTGGTCGGATAGGGGCATGGATATTGATTTTTCTGGGGGGGGGGGTGAGGGAAGTTTGATATGAAACCAATGAATCCAGGACATGACAAGCCTATGGGTCTCTACAACAATGGCTATCAGAATGAGGTAAACAAATCAGAGCCAGCAGACCATATGCGGCGGGGAATGGATATCGTTGAAGCACTCACTGGATTCCTCATCCCAAAGTCGGAATGTCTCCGTGGAACTCTCTCAAAGCCGTTGGGCCTGACGTGAAGAAGAGGCTTAAGTACAGCCGCCAGAGGCTGGAAAAGAAAATTTTTGGCCAGGCCAGCCTACACCACTGTTTTCGTGGCAGTCCGAGCAAGACCACAGAAGAAACAGTCAGAGAATCCCAAAACAAGCTATCAAGTGGAACACAGCAGGCCAAAGAAAAAGAGACAGACCACGTGAAGCTCTAAAGAGGACACTGTTAAGAGAGGCCAAATTGACAGGCATAAAATCCCTTGATAAAGTTGAAAGGCTCGCCGAAGACAGGAGAAATTGGCGAACTGCCTTGCGAGCCCTATGTGACGTTTAACGACACGGGAAGGATATAAGACTGATTACGTGTTTTGCCAGATATTTTTTTTTGCAGTAAAGAATACCCTACTTCGTTCGTTTCCTGTTCTCCTTAGAGCGTCAGAAGTTCAAAGGCTGAAATGCTTGTCTGTGGAGAGAGGTTATATGTACTTCCTGTAATCATTACATGGACCAAGTTCAGAGTGGAAATCTCCTTTTCGTCCTGGCTGAAGTTAAAGTGAACCCGCATTCTTTTTGGGTCTATTGTGTAATCGATTCTGTTTTGGATTTCTGGAATATATTGCTGGATTCTCATCAGTTATTATAGCTTAGTCAGAAGAACTTGTTCTGTCGCTGGATTTTCACGATTGTGACTGAACGAGGCCATTGTTCTGCATTTCTCCATTGAAAGAAATCACAATCTTTGAGAGCTTCATGTGGTATGTCGTTTGCAGAACGATGCTTTCTTGATATTCCTGTCTGAAAATGGTTCGTTGTCCGGATAGGGAGCCCGTTTCAGCGAGCGTCTGTGATATCATTGGCCTATAGTCTCTCTGTCCACTCTATTTCTCATATCTCAGGTGCCATATTCTTGCATTCATGATTGTTTTCTCGAACTCATCGTGTTGTTTAGTTTGGGCAAGGAAGAGTAATACCACGCAGTAAATGCCTATGGTGTAGGCCTATATGTGATATATATATATATGATTTTTTTTCGTATGGATGCGAAACGTGGACACTTAACAAATCACTAGAAAAGAGAATAACTGCACTTGAAATTAAATGTTATAGAAGGGCACTTAGAATAGTATGGATATAGATAAAATAAAATAAAGAGATATTGACGGGATTAAGTGTCGCAGAAAACTGGCTTGTAAACACCATCAAAGTTAGAAAGATGAGATACTTCAGCCACAGAGAGAGAGAGAGAGAGAGAGAGAGAGAGAGAGAGAGAGAGAGAGAGAGAGAGAGACGCACAATGTTTTGGAGAGGCTGACAGCAGAAGGCAGAGTGCCCGGCAAAAGTGAAAAGGTGGCGACCTCGCCGTAGGTGAACTCAGGACATCACAGAAAGTCTGAATATGTCATTGCGAGATGTTGGTCAGCTTGCTAAAGCCCATATTGCATGTAGGGAGGCAATATGAGGGACGCCATCTTGGAAAAGATACGTCACATAAACAGATTAGCAAAATGCCTTAATACTACAAAGTATCTGCTGTTACTGATCTGCTGATATTCAGTCAATCATTTGCATGAACCCTGCGGAACTTTGCCTTCCTAACAGCTCTCTTGTAGGCCTCTCGGTTGTGAGCAAGATGCCTGCTGCTGATGCATGTATTTGCAGATTATCAACGATGTCTTGCAGCCATCTTAGCCTTGGTCTTCCTCTCTTTCTTTTTCCCATTATGTATCCTTCCAAGACGGTCTTCTGTAAATTCTGTTAATCCTCTTTACTAACCAACCTTCTTCAATATTAAGTTCCTGTAGACATTAAGACATCGTATTAAGTTCCTGTAGTATAGATTGGATGCATCAGCAGCAGGCCATCTTGCTCACAACCGAGAGGCCTACAGGAGTGTCGTTAGGGAAGCAAAGTTCAGCAAGGGACATGCAAACGAATGAATGAATGAATATAGTATAGATATATTTGTTCTTTTCTATGTTCAAGATATTTGAAGAACTTTTCTGTATCATTTACATTCAAAGGCAGTTATGTGTTTCTCAGCTGTTTTGTTAAGTGTCCATATCTCACAGGCATATGTTGCGATGGCAAAGATGCATTCCCTTAAAAATCTTATTTATGTAGTTCTGTCTGTTCCTCTCAACGGCTTCTTTAGTTGTTTTACTTTTTGAAGGGGTATAGATGATCTGCTGATAAGAATAAATAATCTATAAATATTTTCTTTCACTTTGTTTGTAATTTAGTTCAGATGGTCGACTCCAAGCAGAAGATAACCACAGAGCTCAAGAAGACCAGGCGCGTGTCAGTCAATGGTAAATATGTTTTGTTTCCATAGTGTGCTGTCTGTGTCAGTGGTAAATATGTTTTGTTCCCATAGTGTGCTGTCTGTGTCAGTCAATGGTAAATATGTTTTGTTTCCATAGTGTGCTGTCTGTGTCAGTCAATGGTAAATATGTTTTGTTTCCATAGTGTGCTGTCTGTGTCAGTGGTAAATATGTTTTGTTTCCATAGTGTGCTGTCTGTGTCAGTCAATGGTAAATATGTTTTGTTTCCATAGTGTGCTGTCTGTGTCAGTGGTAAATATGTTTTGTTTCCATAGTGTGCTGTCTGTGTCAGTGGTAAATATGTTTTGTTCCCATAGTATGCTGTCTGTGTCAGTGGTAAATATGTTTTGTTCCCATAGTGTGCTGTCTGTGTCAGTGGTAAATATATTTTCTTCCATAGTGTGCTGTCTGTGTCAGTGGTAAATATGTTTTGTTTCCATAGTGTGCTGTCTGTGTCAGTGGTAAATATGTTTTGTTTCCATAGTGTGCTGTCTGTGTCAGTGGTAAATATGTTTTCTTCCATAGTGTGCTGTCTGTGTCAGTGGTAAATATGTTTTGTTTCCATAGTGTGCTGTCTGTGTCAGTGGTAAATATGTTTTGTTTCCATAGTGTGCTGTCTGTGTCAGTGGTAAATATGTTTTGTTTCCATAGTGTGCTGTCTGTGTCAGTTAGTGGTAAATGTCTTCTTCCATAGTGTGCTGTCTGTGTCAGTTAGTGGTAAATGTCTTCTTCCATAGTGTGCTGTCTGTGTCAGTTAGTGGTAAATGTCTTCTTCCATAGTGTGCTGTCTGTGTCAGTGGTAAATATGTTTTGTTTCCATAGTGTGCTGTCTGTGTCAGTTAGTGGTAAATGTCTTCTTCCATAGTGTGCTGTCTGTGTCAGTTAGTGGTAAATGTCTTCTTCCACAGTGTGCTGTCTGTGTTAGTGGTAAATATGTTTTGTTTCCATAGTGTGCTGTCTGTGTCAGTGGTAAGTGTGTCTTCTTCCATAATGTGCTGTTTGTGTCAGTGGTAAATATGTTTTCTTCCATAGTGTGCTGTCTGTATCAGTTAGTGGTAAATGTGTCTTCTTCCATAGTGTGCTGTTTGTGTCAATTAGTTGTATGTTTTCTTCCACAGTGTGCTGTCCGTGTCAGTTAATGGTAAATAGGGCCATGGAGTCTGCTAAAGAAGCACTGACACCCCCTGGGTTTTAGCTGCGCTCTGGGATTGAAAAAAAAAGCTTTCGTAAACCGCTCCCAAGCCGATACGATGTGCCTCAACACCTTCACAGCTTCGGCTGCAAAGAACACCAGCTCGCAGTTACAGGGAGATAGTACAAGACAAGACGAGACACGACAAGATTACACTTTTAGTATATATACTTTTCCTGGGTGGCTTATATTGGCACTTTTCATATAAGAACGGTTGTGGGATTTACCAAGCATTGTCTTTCCGAGGAGTTTCACTTACGGCTGACTCTACCAGAATCTTATCTTATATATCTTATATCCTTCCCGTGCCGTTAAACATCACATAGGGCTCGCAAAGTAGTTCGCCAATTTTTCCTGTCTTCGGCGAGCCTTTCAATCTCATCAAGGGATTTTATGCCTATTAATTTGGCCTCTCTTAACAATGTCCTCTTCAGAGTTTCACGCGGTCTGCCTCTTTTTCTTTGGCCTGTTGTGTTTCACTTGTTTTGGGATTATCTGATCATTTCTTCTCATCAAGTGACCAACATATGTCCATCTCCTTTTCCTGATCACCCATGAGACTGGTTGTTGTTCAGTCATCTGCCTTATCTCTGCATTGTTCTTGAATTCGTTCCACTTGATGCCGAATATTTTCCTTAGGCATTTGTTTTCAAAAGAGTCTAATTTCTTGTCTATTTCTTTAGTTGTTTTCCTATTCTACCAGAATAGGATTTTGCAAAATCGGCCGCAGTAACAGCAGTATTTGTTTTGCAAGGTCTAGTTTCCTTGCGCCTGTGTCTTCTGACTTCAGAGTTTGCCCCTCCCCCCCCCCCCCCCAAACCACCCGCATTTCACACTGTGACCCAGTCTTTTGCAAGTTCTTCATTAACTGTATGGCTGGTAGAACTACTTGGCACAAGGGTGGATCTTGGAATGTAGAATTTATAACCTCTCATGCTGGATCTGTCTTACTAAAATATTAATGTATTCTTACTGTTATACGTTTGTTTTGTAATATATAATAATATTTTCCCTTTTCTCCTGTCAGCATTGTCAGAGAAGAGGAAGTTGTCAATCAATACATGGATTACTTCTATGAGAAGGGATACGGAGGATTATGACAGACAGCTAAATGGATTGAAAAATGTTGGAGCTTTTGCAGAGGAAGGTAGGAAGTTGAATATTTGCTACTTGGTTGTTTGTGTTCGCAGAGAAATCCGGGAAATTGAATTTATTGCCGTTAGGCATCTGTATTCACAGAGAAAAGTGGAAAGTTAAATTCTTGCTTCTAGGTTGTCTGTGTTCAAGTTAGTTTTTGCTGTTAGGCTGTCTGTGTTCAAGTTGGATTTTTGCTGTTAGGTTGTCTGTGTTCAAGTTGGATTTTTGCTGTTATGTTGTCTGTGTTCACATAGAAAAAAATTGTCTGTGCTCCAACAGAAAGATGAGAAGTTTAATTCTTGTAGTTAGATTGTCTGTGTTCACAGAGAAAGGTTGTAAGTTAAATTCTTGCCATTAGGTTTTCTATGTATACAGAGCAAGATTAAAATTCTTTACAATTGTTCTTGGTCACAGAAGAAATAGGAAATTTGAATTCTTGCTTTTAGACTGCCTGTATTCCCAAAGGAAGAGAGAAAGATGAATTAATATCTTCATATTGTCCACAACTGTAGAGGAAGGTAGGAAGCAGAATTCTTCCTTTCAGATTGCCAATGTTCACTGTGGAGCAGAACATGAAGTCTTGCAGTTAGGTAGCTCGAAGCCAGTCTCTAATCATCTCAACAGTCCTAATCATAATCTTACTAGTAGCCATTGAACAATATCACTCTTAAAACAGAAGCCAGCTGATAGCTGAGAAACTACTACATGCAGGAATATGAGACACTGGAACTATATGAACCGAACTTGAAATTCAGCCATATTTAACTTTCATTTCCCCATAATCATATTTACTTCCTACTAAGTTCTAATCAAAACTTTCCTCACCTGCAGCTATGTTCTAGGACCTTCACTGCACTATAATACAAACTCTCTATCCCAACAACATTCATCTTTTCCACCTACCCTTGTGTGACTTGACAACCATCTATCCATCTTCCTAACCCGCCCCACCATCTCTTGACTACCAGCTAGTCTGGCATCACACCTCTTAACTCTTCATTTAAACATTCACAATATTTCACCATGCATACTGTGAGATACAACTTCTTGAAAGTCATGGCTAAGTGCTCCTTTTTTCTATTATTTTTTTCCATTTTATTTGTTATATATCATTGATGTGAATTTATATACTCCCTTCTTTTTCCTATTTCTTTGCCCTCTTTGTTTTTGTATGATTCAGTGGTAAACTGAAATGTTACAACTGTGTGCTATTTTATTAATAAAGATGTTTCTACTTTTGTTCAAATGGTTTTAACATTTTGTTATCTAGTTGTACTGTGTTCATCTCATTTATATTTATATATTTAATTTTATGTATATTTATACCAAAAAACTGGGGATGAAGACGCTTGTCCGATGAGGCAATCAGTGACCCATAGCTGATATGCCAGCGTCAGGGTTAGCAAACCATAGTTGACCAAGACCCTGTCCCATCTCTCCATGGTACCCCTAGTAACAGGGCTAGCTTGGCTGACGGGGGCAGGGATCACCATAGACCCCATGGTGGTGGAGTCTGCTAAAGAACCATTGCACACCCCGTGCTTTTTAGAGGTACTCTGGGACTGAAAAAGTAGCTGCCATAACCTACTCCCACACTGATATGATGCTGTGCCTTAACACCTCTACAGCATCGGCTGCAAAGAACAACAGCTCCCAGTTACAGGGAGTTTGTACAAGTACAAGACACACAAAAAAAAAAACTATTTGACAGTAAGAAAGGGAACTGCCACTGGTTTAAACCTAGTATTTCTTGTTTTGTTTCATTTCAAATTGTCTTCCACATTTTCAATGAGCCTTCTTTCTTTTCATGACTGACGTCAGCAAATCAACTTTTCTCAGGCAACAAGTTTGTTTAGATACAGTATTATGAGTTCCAACAACACCCTGCATATAATGCCAGAATTGGCTGCCATATTTAGAATTCTAGAATCAAATTTCATGATTACATTTAGAGTTCTAAAAGTGTTCTCATTCTTTTATTTTTTTTTATGGTCATCCACTCTCTGTCTAATGTACAGGATCTCCATGGTTTAATGTTATGTCTGTTATATGTTAATTATTCAGCATTACTGTTCATTAATTTAATGTTAGATTATTAAAATTAATGTTTGAACTTCACTTAATCTATGTTGTTATATTTAATATATCAGTGATTCCCAAACTGTGGTTTTGCAGACCACAAGTGGTTCTCATGCACTATCCGTTTTGGTATTAAGTGCCATCTGTTGAATTGCTCTCTCAAGATCATTGCTGCCAGGTATAGGATATCATATCCTTTCACCGCCCTCAATTCCTTGTGCATCTCAACACGCTTGTCTCTGAGCATTTCCTGTGCCAGGATGCCAAACCATCAAACATCTTTGCTCTCCGTCTACCTCTCATCTTTGATATTCCCTGTTCCCATTAAATCCTCTAGCCTGCCTATCCTCCAAACATGCCCCACAAAATTGGATTGCTGTTTTCTGATTTTTGTTATAATTTTCTGTACCTTGTGCCTCCTTGGGAACTTCCTCACTCGATTTTCTTGCTGTCTTCAGCATTCTTCTTAAGAATTCACGTCAGGTGAATAAAAACAATTAAAGTTCATGACATGGTTCACAATTTATGTGCAGGTGAAAAAAGTGGTCCTTGGATATAAAAAAGTTGGGAACCACTGTTATGTATACTGTTATATTTCTCATTTCATTTTCAAAGTTTAATTTTGCTAATTCTGTATCAAAGTCTTATATTTTATTCATTCAGGCATACAAATTGTATTCATTTGTACAGTTCATTTAGTATTATAGTTAGAATTCAGTTCATCTATGTTCTATTTTCTTTTCAATGTTACTTTGGCTCATTGTTATATTTTAATTACCTGTCAGTGTTTTATACAGAAGTATTTTTGTTTCATGTTCTAGATTCTCTGAAAGTGCTTTTCGCTAAGTCAGATGCTATCAAGTGTATAATTGATGCCATGAAGTTATTTCCTGAAAAAGAAGAGTTACAGCTGAATGCTTGCTCCTCTCTGTTCAAAATGGCTTCAGCTTCTGGTTAGTAAATTTGGGATAATCTTTATGAGTTAAATGAGTCAATCATCACATCGGCCCCTTAGGCTAAACTTATTAAGAGCCCTCATCTTATCTGACCTGTACTGTTCATTAGGGTTTCAGAGAAGAATTTTGTGAGGTGGTACAAAGCTGTCTTCAAGCCCCCCCCCCCCCCTCCTAAACTTAAACTGGAGTCCTTTGGAATATTTGATTAACCCTCTGGTTCCCCTTCATCATCTGATACTTTCTCTTCCCAGACCCCCCCCCCCCTTTACTCTAAATAGCCCCAGAGTGGTGCACCAGCTGCACCTCATTCTCACAGGCCAGCCATTTATCTTCTGATATAATATTGTAAAGAAATAGAAAAGAAATAACTCTTTTGAAAACAAATGCCTAAGAAAAATACTCGGTATAAATTGGAACGAATTCAAGAACAATGCAGAGATAAGGCCATATCTCATGGATGATCAGAAAAAGGATATGGACATATGTCAGTCACGGGATGAGAAGAAAGAATCAGACAGTCTCAAAACAAACTATCAAGTGGAACACAACAGGCCAAAGAAAAAAGAAGTCGATCATGTGAAACTTTAAAGAGGACATTGTTAAGAGAGGCCAAATTAGTAGGTATAAAATCCTCTAATGAGGTTTAAAAGCTCGCTGAAAACAGGAAAACTTGGTGAACTACGTTAAAATATTACTTATACTTTGGTCTTTATTTTACTTTTAAATCTACTTTATTATTTTTTATCTTTCTTCTTTTATCATCATCATGGAGATTTATGGGATGCTTATGGCTTAAATTGCTATCCTTTATTTAACTGAGTTTAGTGCCCAATGAAGTACATCTGTGCCTGGGACACTCTCAGTTACTGTACTTCTCCAGACAATCCACAACCCAGGCTCTTACCCTCTCAGCTGGTGTCTATATAAGCTCTCCTAAATGATGTGTGTGCCCCACCAAAACCTCAGACAGACTGGTCTAACAACACATTACATACTACCTGACCAACACACCAATAACCATTGACCGGACACCTGAGGAGATGCTTGACCTTGTTCCCCTGAATCAGCTGCTTTCAGGAAACCAAACCAAGCTCAGCCCCCCCCCCTCTTTCACACTACTATGTGAGCCATATGTGACATTTAACAGCTCGGGATGGATGTAAGATAATATTCTTAAAACAATAGTCCATATTTGTAGTTTGAAAAAAATTCCTTGATGTCAGGTCCCCTTCCAGACCCATAGGTTTAAGCCTGTATCAGTCAGTCAGTCAATCAGTCAGCCAGCCAGTCAGTCAGTCAGTCATTTGCATGTCCCTTGCAGAACTTTGCCTCCTAACAGCTCTCCTGTAGGCCTCTCGGTTGTAAGCAAGATGCCCTGCTTCTGATGCGTCCATTCGCAGACCATCAATGATGTCTTGCAGCCATCTTACCTTGGTCTTCTTCTCTTTCTTTTTCTCCATTATGTACCGTTCCAAGACTGTCTTCTCTAAATTCTCATGATGTTTAATTAATATGTCCAAAATATTTAAGTTTTCTCTGTTTAATCTTAAGTCCGTATAGCTTAATGCATAATCTGCCACTTGAGTCAGTTAGGCCACAGTTTAGCATGCCTGTTGCTAGAATAGTGCACATTTTTCTTACCCTGTCATTACAAGCAAGTAGCTAATGGACTCTGCAAAAATTTAATTAAATAAGATAAACAAACATATTTGAGCCACACTTTAAATCCCAAGAGTTTTGGAAAAAGACGGAGAAAAGTACAGCAATGCCCAAGATGTAAAAAAACATAGTTCTCTGAATTTGTGATCAGGACTTGACTTATTTTAGTAGAGTGTGGCAAGCCATTAATCAGTTTTAATGTAGCAGTGCACTGAAGATGGGGCATCATTCTAAATTCAAGTGGGCTAAAATTGTGGTACAGTGTGATTTTGTAAAATAAGATAAATCTTATCATTCTGCATTTGTGAGAATTCAGTACAGAATTTATCCTCCTGTTTTTGTAAAGATGAAAAATATACCATTTTTTTTTTATTTAAGCACTAATTTTTTTGTCAGATGATCTGGGATGTACAAAAATATTCAATGTTAACTAAAATTTATGAAAGAAAATTTTATGCTTTGCATTTTTGATGGTTTCGAACCTTTTTTTTTTCCATATAGAATCCAACTGTGTTCACATCCTGCAGCATGATGGTATATCTGCCATAAGTGCTGCACTGAAACATCATAGTGAGAACACACAACTAGTCAAAGTCTTGCTTGCCACAGTGTCATTTATCTCAACAGCAGGTGGGGTGTTGATAAATAGAGTAATAAATGAACCCATCTTTAGTCCAATTTATCTAAACTGACCAGCTGTTCCATTGGTCAATTTAAGGATTTGTTCCAAGAATCGTTTTACTTAAGTAAGGATGCCTATTTTAAAAACGGGTGACTCACATTCTTATCTTTGGTCACTGCATGTTTGGACATAGCTAACATGTTTTTTATTGTCTTAGCGGAAATGTTGTCATTTTGAAGAAAATTCGCTCTTTAGAGCAGTACAAAGTACACGAAGTAGGCCTACTATATATATATATATTATATGTTATATATGTTATAAATATAACTTACTAGTTCAAAATTTGGGCTAAAATTTAGATTTACTGTAAGAAAAGATGGTCAAGTCAGTTTATCAACTCACAATGGTATTTAACCACCGGTTATTCTCTATAAGACATAAAGAGATTAACAGTCATTCATTCATTCATTTGCATGTCCCTTGTATAACTTTGCCTCCCTAATAGCACTCCTTTAGGCCTCTCGGTTGTGAGCAAGATGCCCTACTGCTGATGCATCTATTTGCAGATCAACGATGTCTTGCAGCCATCTTCGCCTTGGTGTTCCTCTCTTTCTTTTTTTCCCATTATAGATTAACAGTAAATAAGAAAATTAAAAAACTTTTTTAATAGCTGAGTTTAAGGGTTTTTAACTCTTTTGTCTTTTGTGAGAGATAAAAAGAGATGATGACTGCTGTAAAACTGGTTCTAGTAATAAAGAATATATTTTTTTGTGCCACTTAATGTAGTGTGAGGGGGCAAAGAGACAGTCCAGTTTGACATTCAGTGACCCAGAGCTGGCATGAACCACAGTGGTGGAGTCTGCTAAAGAAGTATTGCACAACCCCCCCTGCTTTTTTTCACCTCCATTCAGGGACTGAAAAAGTAGCCGTCAAGACCTCCTTTCAAGCCAGGACATTGCTGTGTCTCACCATCTTAACCACATGGGCCGCAAAGAACACCAGGTCACAGTTCCAGGGAGATTGAAGAAGAAGAATAAGAATGAAGAGTGTAGATGTTTTTTTTTTTTGCTGTTTTGTATATTGTTACAGTATGCTGGTGAAGTAAACATTTGGTAGAAGTTAATTTCTGTACATCTTCCAAGGAAAAAAAGAAGTTTAAATGTACAGAATGATGCATGGGCAAGTAACAGGGCAAGAAAAATAGAACAGATCTTATCATTCTGCATTTGTGAGAATTCAGAGCCAAAGTGTTAATAATTTTTACTCATGAGCAAGAAAAAAAGATCACAAACAATGAACAAGAGCATTTAAACAGTGAAGAAAAAAATAATGAAAAACACTAGCCCTTGACAGCATGAGTATGATCAGTAATGATCAGAGAAATGTACAACTTATGAAAGTGTGCAGTGTAGCATGAAAGAACTCTTATTTCTATTCAGAAGTTACTGCTAACATTTAATATAAAGCAATAGACATTTTCTCTGGAGCTAATTTTTGAAGTTGTTACTCCAAATACCTGTCAAATATGACAGAATACAACAGGCCGAAGAAAAAGAAGTCGACCATGTGAAACTGTAAAGAGGACATTGTTAAGAGAGGCCAAATTAGTAGGCATAAAATCCCTTTATGAGATTGAAAAGCTCACTGAAAACAGGAAAACTTGGTGAACTACCATGCGAGGCCTATGTGACATTTAACAGCATGGGAAGGATGTAATTGGAGGATACAATATTAACAACCTTCGGTATGCTGACGACACAGTACTGATAGCTGAGAACCAACAAGACCTTCAAAATCTCTTGGATAAAGTCGCCAAAGAAAGTGAACAGAAAGGCCTTACTTTGAACATCAAAAAGACAGAGACTATGGTTATATCTAAGAAACAGAATCCACCAGCATGCAGTATTAAATTAAACGGAACCATTCTAAAGCAGGTGCAGAAATTCAAATACCTTGGAGCAGTAATAACTTCAGATGGGAAATGCAGAACAGAAATTAAGAACAGAATAGGCCAAGCAAAGACTGCATTTCAGAGAATGAGAAACATATTAGCTAACACATCTTTATCAATGAATGTTAGAAAACGAGTCCTAAAATGCTATATTGAACCTATCTTGTTATATGGAAGTGAATCATGGACAATAGGCAAGTCTGCACAAAAATCATTGGAAGCAGCAGAAATGTAGTTTATTAGAAGAATGTTACGAATCCCCTGGACAGCAAAAATAACTAATGAAGAATGTATGAGAAGAGCTGGAGAGACAAAAAAACCTTGTCAAAAAGATAAGAGAGAGACAATGTAATTTCATAGGACATGCAATGAGAAGAGGGGGCATTGAAAATATTATAACAACAGGAAAAATAGAAGGAAGAAGATCAAGAGGAAGATCAAGAGAAATGATACTGGACAGTCTGACGGGATGGTGTGAGAGGAGATCACCAACTGAACTGATGGCCTGCATGAAGGATCGGGTACTCTGGAGAAGCATAATAGCCAACGCCAGTCGGCACGGCACCTGATGATGATGATGAAGGATGTAAGATGTAAGATGACAGAATAAGTAACTGTTTTTCAAGGATCTGTGAAACATGCAGGAGACAACAATTCACTCCAGGAAAGAAAGAATGAATTTTATTTATCAAAATGTGAAGAAATCGGCTCAAAATGTCTCACACAGACGAGAATCCATGCGGCACTGGAGTCCAGGACTCCAGAACATATCCTTCAGGAGTGCCCAAACCATGCAGACCTGAGGCATGAGACATGGCCAGAGGACACAGTCTTGGAGCAAAAGCTTTGGGGCTCCTATCAGGATCTGGAGAGGACTGTGGGCTTTGCCATGTCGACAGTGATCAGGATCTGATGTGACCAACAACCTCGAATGCAGAAGAAGAAGAAGTAGAAGAAGTGAAGAATTGAGCATGCAGGGAGGTTTAACATTCTACCATTCATCACTCAACTTTCAACCTAATGGTCTTTCAGCATAAACTCTAGTGCTGGTGCTATACAAATGTGAGGGAAAAAAACAAGGAGCAAAGAAAACATCAACAAGTTACACACATCTGAGAGTTAATAGAGACCTATCACTATAAGTCTGAAGGATTGAAACATTTGTTTTAGAGATTTGGAAGAGAAGATTCAGCCTCTAACAATTCATTTGAGGGTGATGTGTAGTTGTTTCACTCTTTCTAATATCAAGTTTCCATCTTTAAACTGCACTTTTATGATCATTCCAGATCCACATGCATTATTTCTGTGCTGAAGAGTATGCGCCTAACTGAGAAAACAAAACTTTTTGTGTAAGAAATTTTTAACGTATTTTATTTTGTTTTTCATTTTCCAAAAAGTGGACCTAGCAACCCATTTGATAGAGGCTGGTCTTCATTCTGATATTCTCAGTATTATGTCTCGTCATGCTTCAGACATGGAGATTGTCAGAGAGAGCTGTTTTATCATAGGCAATCTTTTGATCACAGGTACAGTATCTTGTTAGTTGCACATGAATAATTAGTGTATATAAAGTATATAACCTATACACAAGTCCACTGTAGTAAAGCTGTGATAACAAAATGGATAAACTAGAAAAAAAAGTGGGAACAGTTTTATTACTTAATGAGCACACATTTCTGACAAATTCTGTGTGAACCTTAATCATACAAAAACACACAGGATGAAGAAACGGAGAGAGAAGATAAAATATAAATTCACATGAATGCTGTGTAAAAAATAGAAATGAAAAAAATTAGAATGAAATAAAATGAATAGAGTACTTAGCTGTGACTTGTAAGAAGCTGTGACTTGTATGAGGCTGTGTTCAGAAGTATGCATGATGGAGTGTAGAGCATGTTTAAATGGAGACTTGTGAAGTGTGATATGTGGGTCATAAATGGGGGGAAGAACCTTCAAAAGGAGAGAGAGTGATACAATGGAATCTAGCCAGGAGAAAGTGGAATAGGTGATTATAGTTGGGGTAGAGGGGTTGTAATCTGATGCTGTGAGGAGGTTCTGAACTATGTGTAACAAGTGAGAAGGGAGTGGAACTTAGTGGGGAGGGATTATGATTGTGGAAGAGGGGAATGTTAGGTGTAGCAGACCTGTGAGTTCAAACCATGTGGTTCCAGCATCCCATATTTCTGAATGTAGTGGTTCTCAAGTGCTAGGCGGCTTCTTTCATCAGCATGACATTGTTTGATGGCTGTTATCAGAAAATCAGATTTGCCTCTGTGGTTTGGGCCATTGAAATGATTTGGGACTGGTTTTGAAGCATGCTGGTGATATCATACAGATGTTTCTGAATGCAGTCACCTAATCAGAGATCAGTTTCACCAATATGTTATTCTGCTTTATACTTGTTGTTAGCTGTTTCTATTACTTGCCTTCAGTGATTCCAACTTGAAAGTCCAAGGCTAGTGCTTTACATCCTGACAGAAAGTCTGGGGAGATTTCATCAAGGAAATTAATTGGAAGATTCTTGTCTGTGCACTTATTGGCAGCCCTTGAAACTCCGTCAAGTTGCTAGAACAAATATATCTTGTCATTGTTTCACAGTTAAGTCAAGACAGGGTTAGTGAAACATGGGCAACATGCCTTCCTTCACATCATTAGCCCAGGTGAAACAAGAAACCAGATACTTTTGAAAGAAATGCATTTTACAATTGTTCTTTCACTTGTTATTTATTAAAGTTGAGCTGACTGTCATGACCAGTCAGTCATTCTCATTCTCATTCATTTGCATGTCCCTTGGGGAACTTTGCATCCCAAACAACACTCCTGTAGGCCTCTCGGTTGTGAGCAAGATGGCCTGCTGCATCCATTTGCAGATCATCAACGATGTCTTGCAGCCATCTTCGCCTTGGTCATCCTCAAGAGTCAGTCAATCTTGGCTAAAACCCCATTCAATTCTTAACCATCCTTACAACTTTCTTGAAACATGAATATTTTTTGTAATAAAAAAAAAAATCACCTGAAATGTGGTTCTTAAGAAGAATTCTGAAGGTACCATGGACAGCGAGAAAATCGAGCAAGCAAGTTTCTGATGTATGCGCGAGAAACACAGAAATTTGCAACGAAGACCAGAAACAACAATCCAGATTTGTGGGGCATGATTGGAGGAGACGTAGGCTAGAGTTGCAAATGACAACAGGGAAGATTGAAGATAAAAGAGACAGGGGCAGGCAGAGATAAAAGATGTTTGGTGGTTTGGCATCCTGGCATGGGAAATGCTCAGTGACAAGCCTGCTGAGATGGCATAAGGGATCAAGGTTTATGGAGTGACATGGTATCCTATGTCTGTTGGTAGGAACTTGCGTGTGAGGAGAGAGAGAGAGACTGATTGATTGATCTTTATTTCCAAAGGGTTAAGAATTGGGCATGCTGGCCCATCTGACATTCTGCCCTTTACAACTTTCACTTTGTTCCAGACATTCTACAAATATTCTGCTCATATAATCAATCATAACTAACATTGGAAAGCTGAGAGACATAAAATTAAAGTATAACATTCACACTTCACTCTTATCCATGTACTCATTACAGAAAGTAACTACGTACATATATAAATGACTATCTATCAACCAAAATTTTGGTACTATTCATAATAAACAATTCAGTGTCTGCAAGAGCAGTTTAGGATAACTTCTGTGAATCATGGAGGCATGTAATCAACATCAAATAGATATTGGAATAGTTTGTAGTTGTAGGAAGGAGTATAGTTTTTTTTTTTTTTATATAGGATGGAAGGGTATTCCAGAGAGAGAGAGAGAGAGAGGTTTAAGAGACAAGTTCTATGTGGTGATTCTGAATATGAAGCTACACAATAATTGGTGTATAAGTATACAACTATACACTAAACACTGCAGTAAAGCTGTGATACTAGAATGTATAAAATTGGAAAAAAGTAGGAGCAGCTTTATTACTTAACAATTACAAAGTTGTGACTTTTCGGCGTGAGCCTTAATCATACAAAAACATACAGGACGAAGAAATAGGGAGAGGAGATAAAGTATAGATTTACATGAATACTGAAAAAAAAAAAAAAAGGTACTTAGCTGTAAATAAGGTGTGGCTTGTCTGGCGGTGTGTGTCAGGAATGGATCTGGTAGGACGTGGAAATTGTTTAAATAGAGACCTGTGACATGTGGTCGGTGGGTTGTAACTGGGGGTGGTGGATGGGGAACCGGGGAGGGGAGAGAGAGTGACGCACTACTGGCCTAGCTAGGAGAATTTGAAACAGGTGATTGGGGAAGAGATGTTGCAGAGAAGAGGGGTTGCTGAGAAAATAGCGGGGTTGCAGAGTGATGCTGTGAGGAAGTTTGAAAAGTAAAAAGGGGTGGATTTAGTGGAGAGGTACTATAATGATTGAAGAAGATGATGTTACGTGTAACTAAACAGCGAGTTTAACCCATGTGGTTCCAGCGTCCCATAATTTTGAATGCACCGGTTCTCAAGTGCCAGGCGGCTTGTGTCATCTGCATGACATTGTTTAATGGCTGTTACCAGAAAATCAGATTTGCCTCTGTGGTTGGGGCCATTGAAATGATTTGGGACTGGTTTCGAAGCATGCTGGGTGATGTCGTATAGATGTTTTTGCATGCGGTCCCCTAATCTGAGGCCAGTCTCACCGATATATGTTATCCTGCATCTTTTGCACACGATGACATATATCACATTTCGGGACTCGCATGTGAATCCCTCATGAAGAGTGAGGATAGTTTTGGGAAAGGTGATTGTTTTCGTTTCCCAAACTACAGGGCAGGTAACGCAGCGGGGGCGGTTACATTTTCTGGTGCCAACATACTTAAGGCTCTGCTTCAAGTGGCTGTGGACGAGGATGTCCTTAAGGTTTGGCTCACGTTTGTATGCCAATAGGGGTGCTTCAGAGAAAATGTTACGAGTGTCGGAGTCGAGTTGGATTATCGGCAGATGACGATAAAGGATTTTCTTAACCATCTGACCGTGTGGGTGGAAAGGCAGTACTAACTTAACTCTGTCAGATGGAGTAACAGGCTTTTTCCTGAATACTTCTTTGCGGCTCACTAGTTGAATAGCCACACCTTATTTACAGCTAAGTACCTTTTTTTTTTTTTCAGTATTCATGTAAATCTATACTTTATCTCCTCTCCCTATTTCTTCGTCCTGTATGTTTTTGTATGATTAAGGCTCACGCCGAAACGTCACAACTTTGTAATCGTTATGTAATAAAGCTGCTCCTACTTTTTTCCAATTTTATACATTCCTGAATATGAAGCTGTGCTACTGTAAAACAAAAAACTAAATGCGACAGTAATTTGAAAACTTTTAAATTTTGAACCTACATTATTCCAACGTAATCGCCACCAACACTGATACATTTGTCCCATCGTGTAATCAGTGATGCAATACCCATGGTGTAAAAATCGGGAGTCCGATTTCTGAACCATTTTTTTTTACTTCTGTTTCCACCTCTTCTTAACCCGAGAATCTTCTCCTGCCAAGGTAGTTTTTCAATGGACCAAACAGGTGAAAATCACTTGGAGCTAAGTCAGGACTATAGGGTGGATGTTCAAGAACTTCCCAACCCAACTGGCTAATTTTCTCTTGGGTTAACCGAGCCACATGTGGTCTGGCATTGTCATGCAGGAAAAGCACACCTCTAGTCATCAGACCAGGACATTTTCTTCGAATTGCATCCCGTAGCATCGACAGAACTTCACAGTATGATACAGAATTCACACTGTCACCATACTTCTGGAACTTGTTTAACAGCACTCCTTGATAATCCCAGAACACTGTCAGCATAACCTTCCCTGCAGAAGGTGTAATCTTGAATTTTTTTGCGCATGACGATGACAGGTGTTTCCATTGCACTGAGACACGTTTTGATTTGGGTTGGTAGTGGTGCAAGATTCATCTCCAGTAATAATCCTTTGGAGCATGTCTTCACCTTCATATGCATAATGACAGAGATGCTGCAATGACAAACCAAATCGGCTCATTTTGTGTTCATCATTCAGATCTCTGGGTACCCAACATGAGCAAACTTTCCAAAAATTCAATTGCTCAGTCATTATCCTGTAGGCTAAGCCATGTTAACATCCGATTGCACTTGCTAAACTGTCTATCGTTACTCGTCTATCAGCTCTGATAATCTCATTCACACGTTGCATAGTCGCTTCTGTTGCAATTTGAACAGGACGGCCAAGTCAGACTTTGTCAACAATTTCAGTGCGTCCCTGAGAAAATTCTTTTACCCAGTTATAGACTGGTTTACGTGATGAACACTTTTCAACATAAACTATAATCATTTCCTTATGAATGTCCTCAACTGAATGTCCTTTAGCCCATAAAAATCACACTACACTTCTCTGTTCTTCTTTGGTACACATTAACAGATGGGTAGCCATTTTGTTATTGCTTTGCACATGTGCACATAACTCCCAGCGCTCCCTACATACAACTGTTATAAAGTTGGATGATAATACTATCTAAGGATATATTTAAATACTACCTGATAACTGTCACTGATAAAATATTTCAATTTGCGAGTTACTTAGTGACTTCCCTTGTATTATATCCAGAGATTCTTCAAACTTTTTCTGCTCATGGAACCCCTGCTTTCACTTCTGCATTAAAATTTTGTCACTAGACTTTGTTACTGGAGGAAAACATTATCTACATCCTTTAATCATGGTCCACTGAAAATCAATAGGATTATCTGGGAGGGGGGGGGAATTGCTTCCCTTGAAAAATCCAGTGTAGTCTGATCAATGGAATATTGGTAAAAATCTTTCCGAATTGCAGAGCTTATAGAAAAAGATACATAACGGGAAAAAGAAAAAGAGAAAGACCAAAACGAAGATGGCTGCAAGACATCGTTGACGATCTGGAAATGGATGCATCAGCAGCAGGCCATCTTGCTCACAACCGAGAGGCCTACAGGAGTGCTGTTTGGGAGGCAAAGTTCCGCAAGGGACATGCAAATGAATGAATGAATGAATGATAGAAAAAGAATGCTTCTTGCAGCTTGCACAAGAATTTCAAGCAGATAACAGTAGGTTTCTTATCTTAGTATGAAGCCTGCGTTATCAAATCCTCACTATGTTTTAACCTGTCAGGCCTTCCAGTTTAGATTTAAGTCTGACCTGATAACAGCAGTAAATGATGCACAAAGCCAAAAAAAAAAAAAAAAAAGATAAGTTACAATTAATTCTTAAGTAAGGTTCACCTACCATTCACAATCATAATTCATTGTGTATGACTGTTACATGGGTGCAGATATGCTGAATGAGATAGTGATCCATAGCTAAAATACCAGGATACACTGATGACATTGACCTAGTGGGGGGAAACTATGCAAGAAGTCACCAATACTTGCATTCACCTGAGAGGTGTGGCACTGGTAAGACAGAGTGTATGAAGATATCAAGAGACCAGAGGCAGAATGATTCAGATTATATAAATGTTGGAGATATGATTATTAGGAAAGCAGAAACATGCAAATATCTAGGCACAACCTTAAACAGAAGCAAGAAAGTAAGCGAGGAAATTAAAAGTAGAGTACAGATAGGGAGTAAAATATACTTCACCTTGCAAAACCTGTTAGAATCCAAAATCCTATCCCAAAATATGAAAATAACAATCTACAAAACTATAATAAGACCAGCTGTCATGTATGAGTCGGAAATGTGGAGTACAACAAAGAAAGATGAACGACAATTACAGACCTTTGAGAATAAGATCCTAAAAAGAATCTTTGGGCCCACAAAGGATACCAATGGTGGAGAATGGAGAGCTAGAAAGAACACTGAACTGAACAGCTTATTTAAATCCCAATGAATTATAAATGTCTTGAAACTGAACAGACTACACTGGCTGGGCCATGTAGAAAGAATGGAAGAGAACAGACAAATGAAAAGAGATTAGGGAAACATGACCATCAAGGGGTAGACCAAGACAGAGATGGAAGGACAATATAGAAGAGGATATAAAAGAAACTGGTGTCACCAACTGGAGAGAGAAGATTAGGAATAGAGAGGAATGGAGGCGAACTTTATCTGCAGCAGTGAGCCTTAATGGATCGGAAAGCTGAAGAAGAAGAAGATTCATAGCTGATTACTAGCATCACAGATGGCGAACTAAAGATGAACAAGACCCATTTTTATATCTCCCAGTGGTGTCCTTGATAAGAAACAGCGGTTTGATCAAATGAATTGGAATCGAAATGAGAAGCCAAACCTAGTTCTAAAAATATGAATATCGAAGATGAATGTGTTAGGCTTTAACCGCTAACCACGGCACACACACACACCCAACATACATTCATGTAGCCAAGGGCTGTGGATGCAGATCCCAGCTACATTGCTGGATCACTGAAGGATATCCTGATGTCAAAGACCAAACACGTACAGGTATGCTCTGAGTGTAATGAGGCCGCTCCCCAGGACCAGCAAAAGAGTTAGGCCCCCTTTTTTTTACAGTTACATTTACCCTTTTAAAGGTGAACACAGAAGAAGATTATATACATTGGTTCATATTTCTGTTTTATATTGTCTGTCTCTACTTATCTTTAGTGGATGCAGTACACAAGATCATGCTAATTGGTGGAGTTCATACAATTATCAACATGGTTGAAAACTTCCCAGATGATGAAAAGATTCTTGAAAATGCCTGTCGGACCTTGGGCAGTTTTGCTATTTATGGTAAGATGAAGTACAATATCTGTAGCTTTACCAGTTGCTCTTTGAAATAGAACCTTATGTTAAAGATAACTGTTAAATAATGGTTATAGTATTTACAACTTTAATTAGAAATAGAATGGCAAAAGCAGCATTGTCCTTCAAAAATCTTGAGAACATATGGAATTCAAAAGTTATAAGCACAAAAACCAAGTTAAGATTATTCAATTCAAATGTGATATCGACCCTCATTTATGGATGCAAAAGCTAGAAATCAACTAAAGAAATAGACAAGAAATTAGACTCTTTTGAAAACAAATGCCTAAGGAAAATAACTGGTATAAAGTGGAACAAATTCAAGAACAACACAGAGATAAGATAGATGAGGAAATAACAACCTGTCTCATGGGTGATCAGAAAAAGAATATGGACATATGTAGGCCATGTGATGAGAAGAAACAATCGAAGAAAACCAAAACAAGCTATCAAGTGGAGCACAACAGGCCGAAGAAAAAGAGGTCGACCACGTGAAACTCTAAAGAGGACATTGTTAAGAGAAGTCAGTTTAGTGAGCATAACATCCCTTGATGAAACTGAAAGACTCGCCGAGAACAGGAAATCTTGGCAAACAGCTATGCAAGCCCTGTGTGATGTTTAACGATACAGGAAGGATGTAAGATTGTAAGATTTACAACTTTAGCAGTAGTTATTTGAAACAGAAGATTGTGTTAATAATAATAAGATAACTGTTAAATAATGGCTGTATTTATTTACAGTGTGGCTTCTGAGTATTATGGGAGCTGAGATTACTGTATTAATCCTTCTAGCAAGAATGCTAATATGTTAAAGGTAGTGATTGCATTAACTGGCAATTACCATTAAAAAAAAAAACAAGAAAAACCAAAACTTCTGAAGGCCACCGTTACCATAACCACTTTACATTATAAAAAATCTAGTAAACATCAACCAGTGAAATCAGGTGAAGATTAATCAGACCAGCTAGTTTTGACTTTGTTTCAGCATGTGATCATTTTGTAAACACCAAATCTTGTCGCAAATAGGGAAGGAAAAGCTTCATGTGAACATTTAATTCCTGTTGTTATTTGTAAAGTTTATGGGAAAGTATTCTGGAAAGTTCTTCATGCAAAGTGAAAAACAGGTACACTTGTACCAGCTTCAAAAAAATCCTAGCGCCGTCACTGGTTAAAGGGTTATCATCTAGTGCTTCAGTCTGCTGCTGTAGAGACGGATCATTTACCTGTAGGTAATGGCCAGGCCTTCAGTCCAATAAGCCTGAACAATGGCAGTTCAGCCATTCCCATCCATTCATTTACTTTGGTATAACTTTGTCCTGAAAACTGTGTTCAGTGCAGCTGACCCTGTGATGAGCTTGAATCCAGGGCTTATTGTCAGATGGGAGGTGATTTGTAGTGTTATTTTCATAATAGCACTTACCACACTCTTAACCCTGATCTGCAGTCTTATCTTCTTCTTCTTCGTACGCACACTGGCGATGATGCGTGGTACCCTGATTTTTGCGATGCACCTTTTGGCTGGGTACCTCCGACTTCAGCACCTTTCCTTTGCTAGGGCAGACTGTGGTCTTGTTCGGACTGCCTTGAAGACAGTGGTGTAGGCTGGCCTGGCCAAAAGTTTGTTTTCCAGCCTCTGGTGGCTGTACTAAGCCCCTTCTCCTTGTCAAGTCCAGCATGCAACACTGGCTGGCCAGACGGCTTTGAGACAGTTCCACAGGGACACTCACTTTGGGGTGAGGAATCTGATGAGTGGCTCAGTGATATCCATTCCCTGCCACCTATAGTCTGCTGGCTCTGTTTTGTTTACATCATTCTGATAGCCATTGTTGTAAAGACCCATAGGCTTGTGTCATCCTGGATTCATTGGTTTCACACCAGATTTTCCTCATCCATACCAGCAATCTCCACATCCCCATCAGTCCACCAACCTGACATTACATTTTACAAAAATAACAATTACAATTAGTGTTGATTGCTACAGGTTTCTGGGCTACAGAAGTAGGTCAGAGTTTTTAAGCAAACAGATCGATGTTAAGATAAGTGTGTTCATAACACAGTTTTTCCCAGGGGGTGCAGTCTTATGTTTTCAGGGGCATGTCTTATGTGTCACTGACAGTGGGGCTTTTATGTGACAAAAAAAGCTGGAACAAACTTAATTTCAGCTTATCTTGTTACCATGGGTAAACTCCATTTCACTGCAGCCATCAAGTTAGCTACAGGGAGGCCAAGACCATCATACAAAACCACTATGGCCAACCATGGACCAAGAGGCTGGGTGCAGACAGTGAACCAGACCCAATCCACCAGCTACAAAGGAAGCAACAAAAAGGTCCTGGCCGCTGCATTCTGGTGGGCCATCTGCACTGACTTTAAGATCTCACGTACAGATGAATATCCATGTAGGAGCAAAGTACAGATTCCCCAGAACATGCACTTCAAGAGTGCCAAACTTTCACAGACCTACACAACAAGACATGGCCACAGGGCTCAGACCAAAGATGGAAGCTTGTGAGCATGCTTGGAAGGTCTGGGGAAGACTGGGCTCCATCCTGTCAGCTGGGCATCTGATTTAACATGACCAAGAACTTGAATGCTGAAGAGGAGGAAAGTTTTTGTTTTTATCTTTGTTACATCTTTGAGACATTTTACAATGTATATTTTCTGGTATGGCACAGATGAAACTTGTCTGGATGTAGCTGCAGCAGGAGCCACAAGTACAGTTCTCAAGGCCATGCAGTCCCAAAATGCCAATGTCATGGTTGCTGAGTGCGGCTGTTGGGCACTAGCTAGTCTCACAGCTACAGGTAAGTAGCTGTTCACAGACAGAAGACCCATTCATGTGGAACTGGGCAACTGCCTCCTTGTCTTCCATGCCACATCCTAGCATCTCCAGAAACTTGGTTTTAATGCAGTGCTCTGTCCTGACAGAATCTCTCTCCTTCTCTTTCTCTCTCTCTCTCACTCTCTCTCTGGTCCATGCCAGTCAGAGATTGGTTGTCATTGTGTGTGTTGGCCAAAACCATAGAAAACAAGTTGAATTCTTTCCAGACTAAATGTTTACGAAGAATTAGAAAAATATTTTGGCCAAACACCATAAGAAATAACATCTTATTAGCAGAAATGCAGATGAAACCACTGACAACAATTATTGAGGAAAGACGCTGGCGATGGTTGGGACATGTGCTCCGAATGACTGACAACTCACTACCAAAAATAGCACTAAGATGGACACCACAGGGGAGCAGAAGTAAGGGTAGACCAAAAGAGACATGGAGAAGAACAACAGAAAGGATGTTGAGCAATAGAGGGCTCACCTGGGCAAGAGCAGAAAAAAAGGCGAAAGACAGGCATTTGTGGAAAACCCTTGCGGAAGCCCCATGTGCCCTAGGCACTTAAGGTTCAGAGAGAGAGAGAGAGTGTGTGTTGGACTGTGCCCCATGCCACTCCTTTAATATGTTGGGTATCTAGTTTCTTTGTCTTCCTCTGTCCTTTTATCACTCCATTTTTCCTGTTGTTACTAGGCTTTCCAGTTAGCCTTTTCTCAAAACATGTCATATAAATCAGGACTGTAGTGTTCTGAATTTTGCCATAATTTCTCTCTTTTGTCCAGCCTCACTTAGAACCTCTCTTCATTTGTTTTCTTGGCTGTCCTTAGTATTCTGACAGAATACAAATTAAAATATGGTAGCAGAGAATACATTTACTCCCTGATTCCATACAATAATCTGTCCATTCATTTATCCATTTAATTTTTTAACTGCCAATCATTCCATCCATGTAATTCATTTTGACAGATGTGACCTGTGAAGAAATAGTTAGGCTGGAAGGTGTGAGGACTATTTTGGAAGTTATGGCTGAGTATCCAAAGGAAGAGAATCTACAAGAATATGGCATGCGAGTTTTGTACAATATGAGTTCATGTGGTAAGTGATCTTTGTTGAGTGTCTGAAATACGAATCTTTATGTTATGCGTATTACTTAAAAATAGGCTATAAAAGTGTGATGTTATAGTCAAAGTTTAAAGTTCAGTGTTCAGAATTCAGGACAACCCCATATATGCTCCACCGCATGCTGCAGCATCCATCCAAGATTATGTTTGCTAATAGTTCCTGTCAAATGTTGGTTGTTTAAAGTGCATTTTCTGCCACACAGTTTAGATTTCCTGCCAGCACCTTTAATAAACTTATAAGTCATGAACTTATAGTGAAAAAAAATATCAGGGTCTTGTCTTCGCTGCTGTCACTCTTCAATCAAACCAGTGTTAAAAACTAGTACTTAGCACTGTGTTGAAAAGGATTATCGCTGGTTATTACAGAATATATGCACTTTTGCTGAGATTCTCCTTGGTGGAGATTTTCTAAGGAACACCTAAGAGCTCCTAAAGAATTGTCAGAGCGCTTAAAAGACTTGTTCATAGTGCTATGATGACAATCCAGGTAAAAACCACGGAAGGTTTGTTTATTATGAATATTTTTTGTGGTGGTTGGAATTTTTGTGTTTTTTTTTGTTCTTGTTGATAAAAGTGAAGTTCAATGAAAAATAAGAAAGTTTGTAATGCTAAAAGTGATGTTGCATATTCATGCAGAAACCACGGTACAGTTTGTGAGTTCTGAGGCTGTGGTTTCAGCTGTCAAGAATGCTCTAGTAAACTCCCCAGAGAGTGTTGAACTACTGGAGATTGCTCTCATTACACTTAGTCAGGTCATGATGGGTGAAGGTTAGTGTGATGTGACATGCTTTTGTTTTCATGTTCTTGTTTAAAAATGTTCTATAAATATGAGGTGGGGTGGGGTGAAGACGCTGTCTGATTAAGCAATCGGCGACCCATAGCTGATATGCTAGCATCAGGGTTAGTGAAAAATGACCAAGTCCCACCTCTCCATTGATACCCCCAGTAACAGGCATAGCCTGGCTGATGAGGCAGGGATCACCATTGTCCTGATGGTAGTGGAGTCTGCTAAAAAATATTGCCTTTTAGTTGCACTCTGGGACTGAAAAAGTAGCTGCCATAACCCGATCCCATGCTGATATGATGCTGTACCTCAACACCTCTACAGCAAAGAACACCAGTTCACAGTTACAGGGAGATAGCACAAGACAAATATGAGGGAGAAGAAAAGAGTATAAAGACAACATATCTTTTGATACAGGTAACTGTGAGCATATGTACATAATGATTATATATCACTTCTCCATATAATCCCCCTACAGGTTGATGCACTTCTTGTATTGTTTCACTACCTTCTTCATTTCTTGTAACACATTATTGAATCTAAGCACACTTCCTTAATCTCATTATATTAGGTGAACCTGCAGCTGTGTAGAACCTCTTTAGGTGAGGATCCATAGCTGACATCCAAATGTGCAGCAGTGGCAGGCAGTATAAATCCATTGGCCTTCTCTCATCAAGACTACCTGTTGATGTGAGCTTGTATGCATGATATTAATGACTGACCAGATCAGACTTTGTTGGTTATACTTGTTTTTCTCACTTTAAACATTTCTTACATCTTACATCCTTCCCATGTCATTAAACTTCACATAGGGCTCACATGGTAGTTCACCAAGTTTTTCAGCGAGCTTTTCAATCTCATCAAGGGATTTTATGCCTACCAATTTGGCCTCTCTTAACAATGTCCTCTTTAGAGTTTCACGTGGTCAACCTCCTTTTCTTTTACCTGTTGTGTTCCACTTGATAGCTTGTTTTGGGATTCTCTAATTGTTTCTTCTCAATACATGACCAACATATGTCCATCTCTTTTTTCCAATCACCCATGAGACAGGTTTTTTTTCATTCATCTGCTTTATCTTTGTGTTGTTCTTGAATTCATTCCACTTTTACCAAGTATTTTCCTTAGGCATTTCATTTCAAATTTTCTAATTTCTTGTCTATTTCTTTAGTTGTTTTCTAGTTTTCACATGTATATATGAGGGTGGGTATTACATTTCTACCTAACCATAAACTTTTCATTGAATCATGTTATTTTCACTTCCATACTAAGCCAGCATCCTATGGTGAGTTTCCACAGATTTCACTCCCTCTGCCCTGAGAAATCTCACTATTGTCCAACAATGGTGCAATCCCACATTGGAGTGTCTATATTTAGTTAACACTGGCTTCAAGTAGACTAAGGGCAGAGCACTGTGCTGTGTGTGTTCAAATGATCCATCAGCCAATGTGAACGTGTTATATTGTATCAGCTGCCACCACTGTGGTCATCCCGTAATTTTCAGTTTGCCGTTACCTTTTGATTCTCCTTCGTATGTTCATTATTCTTTTGCACATTGATAATGATGATGTTCCTGATGACAGTGGTGATGAAAACAAAATTCTGAGATGCTCTTGGTTTCTTGAAATATATGAAGATGAAATGATGTAATTAGCTGCAACCCTAGCTCTCTTACCAAACCCCACCCTGACAGAGATATTGATTATTGCCTTGCTCGGTGGGCCTTTTTTTTTTGTCATGGACACTCACTACCAAGGAGAATGTAGATAAAGTGTGACATGGTCTTGGCCTTTCGTGGCATCTAATCAAATTACCTCAGTTCTTTTGTGTTTAGTGGGTACAAGATGTTGTTCTGGATTTCTCTCTCTTTCATTTCTGTTTAAAAATCATCATTGGATAGGTATACAGTAAATTAGTTTTGTTTGCTTCCTAATTTTTTTAAAATCATGAAAATGCATAATAATGTTCTTAGCATTTGATGATGTAGTGATGTTTTTGGCAGCTGATGATATAAAGATATTCTTGATCTCTGATGACATAATGATGTTCCTGACATTTGTTGATAAAATGGTGTTCTTGGCCACTGATAGTTTGATAATGTTCTAGACACCCGGTGATGCAGTGCTGTTACTGACTATTGATGGTATAATGATGTTCCTGACATATGATGATTCAAGAAGTTCACACAAGAGCAATGTCATTAGACACTGTGGAACCAACATGACATAATAACAACCACATGGCCTTACAGTGGTTCCACATAACACTAGATAGACTCTGCTTTATCAAAAGGGGAGCTGATCTCTTTCATCACAACCACAAGATGATTATTGCCTGATCCTTCCTGCAAAAAAAAAAGGCAGTGATCTGTAACAGAATGAGTTCTGAAACATGGCCTCTAATGAACAAAGTCATCAAATGAGATACATATATCTTACATCCTTCCCATGCCGTTAAATGTCACGTAGGACTCGCATGGTAGTTTGCCAAGATTTTGTTTTTGGTGAGCTTTTCAATCTCATCAAGGGACGTTATTCCCACTAAACTGGCCTCCTAACAATGTCCTGTTTATAAATTCATGTGATCTACCTCTTTTTCTTCGGCCTTTTGTGTTCCACTTGATAGCTTGTTTTTTTGGATTCTCTGGTTATTTCTTCTAAGCACATGACCGACATATGTCCATCTTCATTTTCTGATCACCCATGAGACAGGTTGTTGTTTCCTGATCTGTCTTATCTCTATGTTGTTCCTGAATTCGTTCCACTTTATACTGAATATTTGTGATACAGATATGCATCAGTGATTTCTATTACTTCCTGGAAAAAGACTTTGGACACTTTAGCAAAAGCAAGCTCCTTCACCATAGAGAAAGCTCTAACCCCATCTTGTTAACCAGCTGTAATATCATAACTGTCATTATTAGTATAAAAAAATTAGACTATAAAACTATAAGGAAAGGGTAATCTAAATTCTTTGTACATGTCATAGAAAGATGGAAGTTAGAGAACTTGATAACCACTGAAAAACTCAAGGGAAATGAAAAAAAAAGAGGAAGGCTGAGAGATGAATGTCTTAAATGGATGACTGAGGAGCAAGGGAAGATGACATTAACTAAACTAATTTGAACTACCACAGATGGTACAAAGTAGATAAGCATGGTGTCTGTCATCATACATATAATGAATGACAGCATTCTGTGAAGATAGCATATGGTTTTAACCAGTTATGGTTCACCAGTTCTTATAATAAATCTCAGTTATTTCTCTTCTTTCCCCTCCCCCCCCCCCCAATATTTCTGCTTTCCCTACCTGCCTCAAAAGTCACATGACAAATCTATTGACAGCTCATATGTACCAAAACCTAGCAGAATCAAAATGCATCCAAGAGGTGATCAAAACCATGATGGCGCTTCCGGAGAACCAATTAATTCAAGAGCATGGCTGTAAGATAGTTGGAAACATGGCTGTCCATGGTAAGCCTTTAGCTTTTTTGATGATGGTAATTTAGGGTATTTAAAATGTTGATATTCATTTGTGATATATGAAATTTAACCCTCAAATTTCCTTTATTACAGGTATTTTAAATAAGGAAATTTTGACTTTCAAGTCTTATATCAAAATTCTCTTGGACATGTAAAAAAAAAAAGATAAAAGTAGTCCCATAGCAAATGATGTAGGGGATGAAGCATTTGAGACTTCATCATGCTGGGCCATCAGCGTATGAGGTAGGGTGGCCAGTTTTTCTCTGGTATCCATTTTTTGAGTCTGGGTCAACCTTGGGAGCTTTTTTTGGCCGGGAAAAAAAATCCAGCCTAGCTGGGGATTTGAACCTATGACCATTTGGTTGCTGGACGAGTACTCTAACCACTACTCTAGCCAGTCATACAGTTCAATTTAAAAATAACATATTATTTCTAATAAGATAATTTCTTTTGTCTGTTCATCTCTTGTTTGGTCCATAGGTGAAAAAAAAGAGGAAATAACAAATTAACAGACTTAAGTAATTTCTCTTTTCTTATTAATTCATAGTGCTTTATTTTTTCTTAATAAAATTCATATTTTAATTTTTATTGACAACTGAATCTTAGACAGGGGTAATATGTTTTGGTTAGGTAATTTTGCAAGTATTCATACTTACATTTATGTGTTCATATGAAGTGTAATCATAAATTATTTGTAAAAAAAAAAACTACAAGAGTTACTGATCTGTAATTTAATCATCTTCAAATAGTCTCCTTCCAAAGCAACAAACTTAGCCCAGCACTGTTTCCACAGCTCGGAGCATCTTTTGAAGTCGTCTTCTGATGTGGAGAACAACTGCCTCATCGCATTCTTTTGTATTTCCTCAACATCCTGCCATTTTTTTTTTCCTTTGGTATTTTATTTCTAGGAGTAGAAAAAAAGTCACAGGGAGCAAAATCAGGTGACTATGGTGGGTGCTGGACATGTGGAACACAGTGCTTAGCAAGAAACTGCAGCACAAGTTGTGATGCACAGGCGGGCATGTTGTCATAGTGGTGTTGCCACTCACCACTCTTATGCAAAGTGAGCCTTTTGCAATGAACCGTTTCACTCAGATGCCACAGAACTTCACAATAGTATTCCTTGTTGATTGTCTGTTCTGATGGAGCATATTCATGATGCACAGTTCCATTTTAATTTTTAAAAAAAGAAACCAGTCAGCACCGTCTTGAGATTGCTGTGACTCTGTTGTGCTTTTTTTTTTTTTTTTAGTCTGGAAGTTGCTGGGGTCTTTCATTGCAAAGACTGGGGTTTAGTTTTGGGGTCATACCCATAAACCAACAACTCATTATCAGTCATGGCTATTTTTTAAAAAAGTTCTTGATGCTTTTGATGCATTCAGACAGGTCACGAGCAGCTGAAACACGGGTCAGTTGGGAAGCAAATTTGTTAATCCAATTTGTCCAACAAGACAATCACAGTGAGCAGATTCACATATGTAAGAGCAAAGCAGTACTGTAAATAAAGCAGAAAAGTAAAGGAGAAGTGACTTATGCCACATACATGGCATATAACAAGGTCAGCCTGAGCCTGTCCTCTCGTGTCAGTCGGTTCCAGACTTATGCCCTCATTTCGGATACTTTTTTTATCACGTCTCATATGTATATTTAAGACAGAATTTTAAAAAATGTTTGCAAGGTTTGAATAAAACTGAAGATTTTGTGGTAACTTTTTTAGAAACAAAACTGAGGTGTGGATTTTGATTCATTCATTTGCATGTCCCTTGCAGAACTCTGCCTCCCTAACAGCTCTCCTGTAGGGCTCTCGGTTGTGAGCAAGATGGCCTGCTGCTGATACATCCATCTGCAGATCATCAACGATGTCTTGCAGCCATCTTCGCTTTGGTCTTCCTCTCTTTCTTTTTCCCATTATGCACCCTTCCAAGACGATCTTCTCTAAATTATCGTGACATTTAATGTGTCCAAAATATTTAAGTTTTCTCTGTTTAATCCTCTTTACTAGCCAACCTTCTTCAATATTAAGTTCTTGTAATATGGACATATTTGTTCTTTTTTGTGTCCATGGTATTTGAAGAAATCTTCTGTAGCATTTACATTCAAAAGCATTTATGTGTTTCTCAGCTGTTTTGTTAAGTGTCCAGGTCTCACAGGCATATGTTGAAATGGGAATGATACATGCCCTTAAAAATCTTATTTTTGTAGTTCTGTCTGTTCCTCTCCACAGCTTCTTCAGTTGTTTTACTTTCTGAAGAGCGATAGATGTCCTTCTTTTAATTTCCCTCATTTTATCTCCATTATTAGTTAGCAGTGATCCAAGATATTCAAAACTCTCCGCTTCTTCCAGTTTTTCCTCGTTTCACATATCAGCTGCCTTGTTTGTTATGTCAGTTGTCATCAATTTAGTTTTCTTTGCATTAAGATAGAGGTTTTGCTCTTCACTATTCTTACGGACTGACATAATTAGTTTTTCCATTCCTTTTTGTGTTGTGGACAGTAATACTGTGTCATCAGCATATCTAATCTCTGGTATTTCATAACCTCCAATTGTTATGGCATCGTAAAATTCTTTGTCAACATCTTCTCTAACATTCCTCATTATATTTTCAGTATACAAGTTAAATAAGTACAGCAACAATATGCACCCTTGACAGACCCCTTGTTTTATGTCAAACCAAGTTGTTTCACCATTTATTCTTACTGCTGCTTGTTGGTCTAGATACAGCAGTGATGTTAATTGTATCAAATGTGTTGGAAATCCCATTTTTTCCATTATTTCCCAAAGTTTCTGGTGTTGTACACAATCAAATGGAGACATCTGAGAATTCACTTTTAATGAAAATTGCCAAAAGATATTACTACCATAGCTATAGCATGCAAGAACAATATCATTGCACATAGTCCAACAACAAAAATAGACACACAGACAATCAGACATACAGCAAAGTCAAAACAAATATCTAAGTGGCAAAGACTAAAGAAAGTGCACCAAAACACAAATCTTTATTCACCAGATGATTTAAGGAAGCTTGTTGAGGCTGAGGGAGGCTCGAAAGCTGTCATATCTGCTATGCTAACCTTGGACACTGTGGCTGATATTCAGGAGATTTGCTGTCTTGCATTGATGAACTTGTCTGCTGATAGTAAGTTGATCCGCTTTCAGTATAAAAAAAAAAAGCATCCATATATTCTTTGTCAAAAATGTCTGAACAAGTTTTTTTTTCCCTCCTCACTGAAGAGTTGGCATTTTTTTTTTTTTTGCAAATTGTTTCCATAATGTACAGAACCCTTTTAGAGGAACCTGTCCTTCCAGGAAGAGACAACAGATGACAGAGTTGCTTACGGACATATAAGTTTGCTGTGAATATTTTAAAGGGCACTGAACACATTTTTTGGGACTCAAGTGAAGTGCTTTTATTTATAAGATTTGCATGAGGGGAATGTTTTCCCATCATCCGCTAACACCAGATGAGAAGCTGTTATTTTCCTGTAGCTGTGAGCTGAATTTTCACTGCCATGAATATGTCAGATTTGGACAGGCACACATATGGCAGGGAAACATATTCTTCAAGATCACCTAACATGAGGAACAGAGGAAACAGATGTGGCCAAAGCTTAATACCAGTCCAAGAAAAGCTGTTTGGGGATGTATACAACTCCAGCTGACCATCGAGTACTTCAGAAGATACAAATTAGAGTCTGAAAATTAATGAAGAAGAAGAAATGCATTATCTATAAAAAAAAAAAAATAAAACTACAACTTGATCATCATCATCACCACCATTGCCCATCACTACCTTGGGAGTATATGCCACAGATAAAGTTTCTCTAGCCATCTCTGTTATTAGATTTTTTTCTCTAATTTCCTCCATGTGTATCTCTTGTCTTTGAGCATAACTTCATATGCTCTTTTATTAGTCTCTCTTTCCTTTTCCAAGACAAAGTTTTCTGGGGTTTTTCCCCCTCCATGTTTCTGTAATGCTAGTTTTTGTTTTTTTTTTTCTGAGTGAACAGGTCATTGGCCTATCCTCCAAACCCATTGATCACCTTTTATGATGTGTGGAAGGTGGCAGTGGTTCTACTGTATTCTACCTAGACTTAGATCTGGGCCCCTGTGACAACATGAGAAATGATCATGCTGCTTATTAATAGAACTGATTTCATGACTCTTTGACAACCATGGGCCACATAAATAGTTGTAAAAAGATTTTAAAATAATAAGCAGTCATTTGTTTTGTTCCACAGTTGGAACGTTGTTTGTAAGTTTAAACAGCCATGAACACTAAGAATAGGCATAATGTTATTTCTGTGTCAAACATGGTGGCCATAATGAGTGAAAACAAATAACTGTTCAAACGTCACTTGTATCCTTCTGTAGAGTACGAGTTAAAACAATCATTACCCTCTTTCCAGATCCAGACAACAAAGTAAGAATAAAGAATGCAGGTGCTGTTCCTGCACTGCTCAACACTCTTCGGGAGTTCAGTCGTGATTCTAACATTGTACTGTGTGCACTCAAAGCTCTTGGAAATCTGGCTGGTTTAGGTAATGTTGTCATTAGTTTGCTGCCTATACAGTCAAATATTAAATGTCATTTTACTGCATGTGTCATCATTTATTGATCACCATTCCTATTATTTCATTGTCACACACCATATTAACTGGCAAGAGTATCAGTAATCAAATGTTACTGGGAGCAAAGATGACTGTTGCTATTCATTCATTCAGCTTTCTGAGCCATTGCAGCTCATTGCTATAGACAAGACAGTCAAGACTTGTCTCTATTCCTTCTGCCAGTTGTCCATTCTGAGAGCTTGTAGGTCTTCTTCCAGGTTGTCATGCCATCATTGTCTTAGTCTGCCTATTGGTCTGTCTCCATTTATCATTTCTGTGTCACCTCTTTTTGCCTGCCTCTTCTCATCCATCCTCTCCAAGTGTCCAAGCCATCTCAGTCTGTTGAGAACATGATTACCATGGCTGGCCAAGACATTGGCCCCACTTCGCCACTAGTGCCCCTAAGTAACAAGTTTGGTCTGTATAACAGGGCAGGGTGCACCATGGTCTCCATGATGGTGGAATCTGCCAAGGAGCTAGCTTTTTTGGGTCAAGTTTGGGTCCTCAGGCTATCCACTCTACATCTTACATCTTTCCCATGTTAAATGCCATGTAGGGCTCGCATCTTAGTTTACCATGTTTTTCTGTTAAGTTTTTCAACCTCATAAAGGGATCTTGTGCCCACTAATTTAGCCTCTCTCAATGTTATCTGTAAAGCTTCATGTGGTCGACCTCTTTTTCTTTGTCCTGTTGTATCCCATTTGATAGCTTGTTTTGGGGTTCTCTGATTGTGTCTTCTCATCACGTGGCCGACATATGTCTATTGCCTTTTGTTTTTTAATCAAACAGTCTGTTGCTCATCTTCCTTATTTCTACACTGGTCTTGAATTTGTTCCATTGTATACAGAATATTTTCCTCAAACAGTTGTTTTCAAATGTGTATAATTTATTTTATATTTCTTTAGTTGTTTTTTCCAGCTTTCATATGCATAAATAAGGTTGGATATTACATTGTTGAGTAATCTTAACTTTGTTTTTTTGTGCTTATAACTTCTGATTGCCATATGTTCTTAAGATTTTTAGATACCACTCTCATTCACTCCCAGTTTTATATGGTGATTGTGCTTCAACAGTTTCACAGTGTTGGCTTTTGAGACAGGGGCATAAAATAATGATAATATCTATCTGTCTCTCTGGCTGCCTGCCTGTCTGTCACTATTCTGATGGGCCATAATGCTTTTCCACAATTCTCTGTTACGAGTTCTGAGTATAAGCTGTCCTGACATCCTCTGCCCGTGCCGTCTTGTTAGTTCATCCAGTGTTTTCTGTCTCCGTCTACCTCAGTCTCTTTTGCCTCCTCCATCTTTCCTATTGTCACAGTGTATATTCTAGCTTGCCTCACCATAGAACATGTCCTGTGAATTTAGATTGTCTTTTTGTGACTTTTGCCCTCAACTCTCCAGCTTCTGTCAGAACCTCCTCATTTGATTTCTTTGCTTTCCATGGTATTCTTAGCATTCTTCTAAGGGACCACGTTTTAGTGGCATACAGATTATTATTAGAGTATTATTATTAGAGTATTATTATTAGAGTATTAGTAGTGACTTTGCAAGTTAGTGGAGGAGGTCAGTGAATTTGTATACCTTGGCAGTAGAGTAGTAGAAAATGGAGATAGCACAGAGGACATCAACAGCAGACTTACTAGAGCAAATCAGGCTTTTGCAGTGCTGCAGACTATATGGAAATCTAAAAAACTAAGCATAAATACGAAAATCAGGATATTTAAGAGTAATGTTCTAAGTGTACTACTCTATGGAAGTGAATGCTGGAAAATCACCAAAACAATAGAAAGCAAGTTGAATTCTTTCCAGACTAAATGTTTATGAAGAATTAAAAAAATATTTTGGCCAAACACCATAAGAAATAACATCTTGTTGGCAGAAATGCAGATGAAGCCACTGACAGCAATTATTGAGGAAAGACGCTGACGATGGTTGGGACATGTGCTCCGAATGACTGACAGCTCATTACCAAAAATAGCACTAAGATGGACACCACAGGGGAACAGAAGTAAGGGTAGACCAAAAGAGACATGGAGAAGAACAACAGAAAGGATGTTGAGCAATAGAGGGCTCACCTGGGCAAGAGCAGAAAAAAAGGCAAAGGACAGGCATTTGTGGAAACCCTTGCGGAAGCCCCATGTGCCCTGGGCACTTAAGGTTGAGAGAGATAGAGAGAGAGAGAGAGAGAGAGAGAGAGAGTAGTGACTGACCATGCCTCACTTCAGTAAAATAAAATTGGCTCAATGTGGCACTGTAGTACTTATCATATTTACCATATTTCCTATATTGTCACATAGCACATCTTACATCTTACATTCTTCCTGTGCCATTAAACATCACCTAGGGCTCGCATAGTTGTTTGCCAAGATTTCCTGTTCTCAGAGAGTCTTTCAACTTCATCAAGGGATGTTGTGCTCACTAAACTGGCTTCTCTTAACAATGTCCTCTTTAGAGTTTCACGTGGTCAACATATTTTTCTTCAGCCTCTTGTGCTCCACTTGACAGCTTGTTTTAGTATTCTCTGATTGTTTCTTCTCATCACATGGCCTACATATGTCCATTTTCTTTTTCTGATCACCTATGAGACAGGTTGTTGTTTCCTCATCTGTCTTATCTCAGTGTTCTTCTTGAATTCGTTCCACTTTATACTAAGTATTACATAACACATAATCATTGCTAATTCAGTGTCATACTGCTTAAAGTACATTCACTGAGTTTCACTCTCTTGATCATATCTTCAGAATATGCCAAACAAAATCTTTTCCTTTTATTCTCACAGAAGAAGTATGCCATCTTCTGCTGGATGAACGTGGATTAGAGAACATTGTATCCTTGGTCAGTCTCCACAAAAGCAACACAGATATTCTAGTCTTTATAGCAATGGTCTTGTGTGGTGTAACAGAACTACCAGGTAAATGATTATCACTAATACTAAAGTTATAGATTAATATCTCACATGGGGAAATGATAATCGTTAATATTAAAGCTACAAATTAATATCTCACATGGGGAAATGATTATCGCTGATACTAAAGTTATGGATTACTATATAATGTGAGTAGGGTTGCCAGGTGTCCTGGTTTTTGTAAAAAAAAAATTCATTGTCTTGAAAAATGCTTTTGGGACACCTATTTTTCCTTTCAAATGAAAGAATTTTGCATTTGAGTTCTTCTCTCTCCCTACAATTTCAGGCTGGCAGAACTGCTATACACACTTTAAGACAATAAAACAGTGAACACTTAATTTGTTATTCCTGTCTCTGAGTTGGAATTAGTGGAATTCATGAGTTTCATGTCATTTTGTTTTTCATTCTTTTTCCTTCACACGAGTCATGTTTTCTACTGGCAACGTCATATCTCCTCCATGACTTCATGCCAAGAGAAAACAAGAATCTGTATGGCAAAACAGTTAAGGTGCAACATCTTTCCTGTCTACTGTCTTATAGTTTACTTGTTTTTTGAAACTACAGTGGCTGCAAGTTTTACATGCTTTGGTGAGAAAAATTTCTGTTTTACCATTATCTGCATCATAGCCCTGAAAATTGATAATGTGTTGTCTCTTTGAGATTTATGACTTGAAAGAAAGAAAAGGAGAATAAGTGCTTTTTAACTGCTATCAGTATTGAGAGAAACCCATATTCTTTATATATATATATATATATATATATATATATATATATATATATATATATATGTGTATATATATATATGTATATATATATATATGTATATATATATGTCTGTCTGTGTGTGTATATATATATATATATATATATATATATATATATATATATATATATATATATGCAGTAATGCATGAAGGATTTTAGAATTACAATAGACTTCATAATGAAAAAATGCTGCACAGGTAACACAGGTATTGACTGGGTGCATGGGACCCAACTAGAAGACCTTGATTTTGCTGATGGCATAACTCTTGTCAGTAATAATGTGAATTCCATGCAAGAAAAAACAGATAGCCTGTCTTCAATGGCTAGCAAAATAGGACTTGAAATTAACAAGGACAAAACAAAAATGAAAATTCCTCTCAATCAAAATGGAAAAATACACATAGAAGGGACAGATATTGAAGAAGTCAATCAATTTGCATACCTTGGTAGCTACATAGACCAGGATGGTGACACTAGAAAGGAAGTTAGGATCAGAATTGCAAAAGCAGCATCAATCTTCAAGAATCTTGAGAACATAAGGAATTCAAAAATTATAAGCACAAAAACCAAGTTAAGACTATTCAATTCAAATGTAATATTCACCCTCATTTATGCATGCAAATGCTGGAAATCAACTAAAGAAATAGAAAAGAAATTAGACTCTTTTGAAAACAAATGCATAAGGAAAATACTCGGCATCAAGTGGAACGAATTCAAGAACAATGCAGAGATACGACAGATGACTGAACAACAACCAGTCTCATGGGTGATCAGGAAGAGGAGATGGACATATGTTGGCCACTTGATGAGAAGAAACAATCAGAGAATCCCAAAACAAGCTATCAAGTGAAACACAACAGGCCAAAGAAAAAGAGGCAGACCGCGTGAAACTCTGAAGAGGACATTGTTAAGAGAGGCCAAATTAACAGGCATAAAATCCTTTGATGGGGTTGAAAGACTCGCTGAAGACAGGAAAAATTGGCGAGCTACTTTGCGAGCCCTATGTGACGTTTAACAGCACGGGAAGGATATAAGATATAAGATAAGGATATAAGAATGCATGAAGTGTTTTCAGAATGCCTAAGAGAAAGGAAAAATATTCATAGGAATGGTCTTTTATAAAATGAGAGAGAAAGACCATGAAGCAGAATGTAAAATATGCAAGTGTTATAATACCATTGCACATGATGGAAGAGTAGATATAGAACACCATATAACAAGCGACAAGCATGAACCAAATATATATTCTGCAAGCGCTTTTAAAAGACTGGATATTTATTTTGTGCCCAAATCTTCTGAACAGGAAAATCAGTTAAGCGGTGAAATTGTTAACGTGCTGTCACACAATTAAACATATGTCATTCATTTCAGTGACTTACACTACCAAGTTAAACTCTAAAATTGTTTAATGATTTCAAAACAGCAAAAAATGTGGCACTGGGGAGAACTAAAGCAACAGCAATAGTAGAATCCATTTTAGCTGCTGACACTACTGAACAGTTGTGTAATGATTTAGCAAATGCCCATTATTTTGGTATTGCGACCAACACTTGTAACCATGATGCCAAGAAAATTTTCCCACTGATTGTTCAGTAACTTAGTTCTAAAAGTGGTATGACTATAAAAACGCTGAAACTGTGTTCTTTAAAAAGTGAAACTGCTTCTGAAATAAACAATTACTGTCTTAATACATAAGAAGAGAACAATACTGATAAGTGTAAATACATTGTATTCTATGGTGACAATGCAAATATGAATTTTAGGTGGAATACAACGAACTGGTATGAGCAATGTGTTCACAAAATTGAAGAGTGAACTAAATGAAAACCTTCTTGGTGTTGGATGCCCTGCACATATACTTCATAATGTGATGAAGGCATCAGCTGATGCTCCAACTGTAGATGTTCATTCTTTCATTCATTCATTTGCATGTCCCTTGCGGAACTTTGCCTCCCTAACAGCATTCCTGTAGGCCTCTTGGTTGTGAGCAAGATGGCCTGCTGCTGATGCATCCATCTGCAGGTCATCAACGATGTCTTGCAGCCATCTTCGCCACTATTTGACTTTCCATGTTGCTGTTTGGGTTTCTTGGTATATTTCCAGAAGATAGTTTACCATTGCTTTCCTTCCGGGCAGTGACTGTACTAATCAGTGATCGCAGCCATTGTCCCTACATTGAGATCATCTGCCTACCATCATAGAATGGTGACCATAACCAACATTATCTGTCGGCTGCTCTCCCATTCCATCCACAACCTGCTCCCACGGCTTCATATCACCCTGATCAGGGGGGCTATATGGGTACTCTACCTTGCCCAAAGGTGTCCCATAGACTGATGAAGGTAAGGAGGCGTCTTACTTCTCCTTTGATAGGGGATATCCCTACTACTGTAGATGTGAAAACTATAATAATTAAACTGTTCAACTATTTCTCAACATACATTTTACACATAGAGCATTGGAAAGAATTTTGCGAATGTGTGGAAGTAGAATGTCTGTACTTGCTCTCACATATAAAAACAAGGTGATTATATTTGTTTTCTGCAGCAGAAAGGGCATTATAACTTTATGGAGCACTAAAATCATTTTTCTCACTTGAAGAAAAAGCATGAAAAATCCTGATTACCCTGTTTGAAAATCCCTTAAGTGAACCCTATGTTTGATTTGTCCAAAGCCAGATGAGTGCTTTTAAATAGAAAAATACTTAAATTATAGCAGGCAGATAGTAGCATCTTAGAAGTAAGTGCAGTTTTAGAGGAAACCTTGATATTGATAAATCATCGGAAAGAAGGAAGATTTCTTCCTCTAACAGTGAAATAATCTATTGTGAAACAAGCAGCTGATGAAGTAGGCTTATCAACTGTAGATACTGTATAAGTAAATTTTATGTTGATGTTTTATGAAACATGTGAAGTTTATGTACAGAGATGGATGACACCTTTGAATGAATTTTCCATCTGTAAGGGGATGGTCTAGGTGGCCTAGTTAGCTGAGAGGTCAGGTGGTCAACTTACTAATCTGGTGGTACAAGGTTCAGTCCCAGCAGTGGGATTTTTTCTGGTACACAAAAAAATTTAAAAAGGGCCCTGGGCTCGACCCAACCTCTAAAACTGGGCATCAGAGAAATCTGGGAAGTTAAAGCGGCCAGGCGTGATATTGACCGCATCACACTTTCATGTGCCAAAGGTCATGGAAAATATGGGCCTAACACTGTATCCCCAATACGTCTTATTGGCATGGTAATGGGAATTTTACCTTTTTTTAAGGGGATGGTCTTAGGCTCTGTACCAGTATGGTTTGAAGTGGGAGAGACTGTAAAGTTTCTGCAAGGCTAGGGGCAGTCAACTAACAATTCATAATTGTCTGACAAATCCACAGATCTGAAGCACTGCATTGAAACAGTACTCTCAAAAGAGAAGGGCAACTGGAATAGCAAATCCAGTCAGGAGAAGTGGACTTACTTCTTTGGACAGTTGGAATCTTTTGAGTGGTATTCGGAGTTACTAAAACTGTGTTCCTGGACATAATGCAAATGTGGAAAGGGTATTTTCCCTCATGAGTGTGCAGTGGACAGTGGAATGAAACTGCCATAATGTCTCAATAGTTGAAGCTATAATTAAATGTGCTTTTAATTATCGAATGAGATGCTCAGAATTCCATGATTACGTCAGTCAGCAGGAAGTTCTCCTTTTCCGAAGATGAAGTCAGATAAATACTAGGAGCAAGACGTAGGACAGCAGGATGATGCACGAACTTTAAGGAAAATATTTGACAGTGAAATACATTCGTACTCATGTAAAGAATGTTCTACATCCCAATAATTAATTTTGAGCTATTTTTATTTCAAAATCCATGCAAAGTATAAACCATTAAACATGAATATTATACATACAAGAAATATTAATAGTTTCTCCTATTCTTAGCCGAAAGCTAACATTAGAATGGCATACCTTATATTCTTTCCTTGAATGTGCTATTTGAAAATAAAATTCGTATATTTTAGGACATGTCTGTTAGTGTTTATTAGTAATTAGTGATGATGCTCAAATATGTTTTCTTTTTTCAGCATGCGAAAAATGTCAAAGTTTTTCCTTTACAGAATCTGGCAACCCTACATGTGAGGAAATGATTATTGCTAATACTAAAGTTATAGACTAATCATTTACAATTTCCAGATTTAACAGAAGAAGAAGCAGTACTTATTGACCGAACATTGATGGAGATATTGTCATCTATACAGAACAGTCCAGATGTATCCTTGTATGTGTGCCAGAGCTTTGAGAATCTTGTTAGAACAGGTACTTTATATGAATTTTGTTTGCATCATCATTATCATTGTCATCATTATTGCCACCATCATCATACTGTATCACTGTGATCATCGACGTCATGATCTGTTACAGTCAGTATGATACAAGACTGGTCAGTAAGCTAAATATAGAATAACATAACAATATAAACATGAAAATGAGAGCAAGGATACAGAATTTCTAATAACATACTTGTATTTGTCTTCAAGGGAATGAATGATAGAGCAGTCAGATGAATTTTATATTCAAATGGTAAAGTACTGAGCACACAGGACTCTCAGATCTTCTGCCTTTCTTAATTTAACTTTCACTCTGTCGCAAACATTCATTTTAGTACATATATGCTAAATACATTATGAGGATGTTAAAATTTCAGAAGACAAACTTTTACTTTCAGCCACCAGATATTCAAGCAAAATAACTTATTATATGCAGAATTTTTTTTCTAAATCTACTTATAGTTTTTAAAGTGCAGATGAAAAGTCTGTTAAGTTATTCTTCTTATTGAATTATAAGAGTTAGCAGTAGATTTATATATGCATCTCAGCTTAATGATGATAGTTGGTATTGGCTGTGTGCTAAAAATATCGAATACTGAAACAAATAATTCACTGACATCAAGAAATTTTTACTCTAAGAATTTTACAGATGATGTCAGTGCAACATAAAACAGATTTTGCTTGAACATTGCACTTTTGCCTTTGATGTTAAGAATATGTATTATATAAAAAATATTATATTTAAATGTTATAATTCACACTAGTTTTAGAATTTATTTTCACTATTAATTTTAAGATTTACTAATATCACTAATTTTGGGATTTATTTTCACTATTAATTTTAAGATCTATTCTTATCACAAGTTTTTAAGATCTATTCTTATGACAAGTTTTAAGATCTATTCTTATCACAAGTTTTAAGATCTATTCTTATCACAAGTTTTAAGACTGATTTTTATCACTAGTTTTAAGATCTGTTCTTATCACAAGTTTTAAAGATCTTTTCTTATCATAAATTTTAAGATCTATTCTTATCACAAGTTTTAAGATCTTTTCTTATCACAAGTTTTAAGACCTATTCTTATCACGAGTTTTAAGATCTATTCTTATCACAAGTTTTAAGATCTATTCTTATGACAAGTTTTAAGATCTGTTCTTATCACAAGCTTTAATACTGATTTTTATCACTAGTTTCAAGATCTATTTTTATCTCTAGTTTAAAGATCTATTTTTATCTCTAGTTTTAAGATTTATTTTCATGGCTAGTTTTAAGATTTATTTTTTATCACTATTTTTAAGATTTATATTTATGACTAGTTTTAAGATTTATTTTCCTTTACCAGTTTTAAGATTTATTTTCATTATTATTTGTTTCTTTTTAATAAAATCGTACCTCTTCTGTCTCCACAGATGTTGGCAGGTTAACATTTATGAGAGAAAACCGAATGGGCGTCATTTTATCGGCTATGAATACATTCACAGAAAACTCTAATATACATAGATGTTGTTGCAAAGTTATCGCAGTTATTACTCTTTGTAAGTATTTTCTTGGAGCAAACAACACTCATAATATTCATCGTCAGGTGCCATACTGACTCATACTATCACTCGCTTATTAACCACACAATTTTTGGCTCGTCATACATTAAATAACAATGTGTGTCTTTACTGTAAGGTGGTTTTTAACTATGAAAAAACATTTACTGCTAGATGTTTATTAACCTTTTATACTTCTACTGTCAATTAACTACTAATGGTGAATTGTTATTCTTCTACAACTAAATGTACCTTCATGTCATAAACTGTTAGGATGAAATATTTATTGTCTGTCCATGTCATGTTAGCATATATTTATTAACAACAATCATCATCATCATGAGCCATCTCCCCATTGAAGATTGGCTGCAGTGAGTTTCTAGTCTGTTCTGCCTCTAGATATTGTAGTGCACTTGGCTAAGTTGTTTCTTGTCCATCTCTTGATGCTTTCCACCTATCTGTGTCTCTGTGGTTCTTTTGTTCTCTCCTCTTCAATCTTGCTCTCAAGATCACACAAGAACAATCACATTTTCTCAAATAGTTAGGCATAAAACCCCCTGATGAGGTTGAAAAGCTCGCCAAAAACAGGAAAACTTGGCGAACTGCCATGTGAGGCCTATGATGTACAGTGGCACAAGATGGATTTAAGATGTAAGATAAGACTTGAAGCCAGGGGGGCACAATGCGGAGGTTCAGTTTTTGCCAAGTTAAAAGCGTGGGTCTTGATATGTATAGGGGGTATAGTTGCAAAATTGAATGAAAAACAGTATTTCCATGTACTTCTGTGTACCTATTATGTTTCAAAATATAACTAAATGTATGAAGATTTCATAAATGCAGAATTTTTTTAAGGAAAAAAGAAATAATGTCATGTTTTTAGACAATAATTGCATCCTGCTTACCATTGGGTAGGTCTAGATCTAGAGTACTTACCATCTGAGATGCCTAGAACTACCTGTCAAAGTTATCTTGTTTTGATATGTTGCATTCTTGCTGAAATAATGTCTGAAATAATCTTCTAACTACTTCTCCAGTCGTCTAATATATCTAGATCTACTTGGGATACATACAAGAATAGTGGTCTGGTCACAGCCCACGTCCATACCCCTATCTAATTTCTCTGTTTCTCTTCATTTTTCTTGCTCGAATTGGTCGTAACTAAGCACTCTTCAGCAATTTTGTAAAGGGACATAAGCAGTTAATGTTTGAATCAAAATGAAAATTAAAGTTATACGAAACATAACATGTGGGAATATAGGAACCAAAGGCGCAGAAGTCAGAATCGACTTTGGGTTTTACATGACCCACATGGCACGGAAAGAGTTAAGTGCAAAAACCTATACTGTCAGAGGTTTGTTAAATATGAAAGTAATAATGACTGCTATAGAACTGGTTCTAGTAATAAAGGTAGACAGATGTGTAGGCTTCAGTTTTACAAAAAGACAGAAGGAGTGAGGAAAGTGAGCAGGAGCACAAATGGCAGAAGGTACTTCACCATACATCTTTGTCTACTCTTTCAAATGGTTTAAAACTTTTAAATACTTGTTCTTCCAGATGTTGATACAAAGAAACGTCTAGTAAGTGAGACCACACTGAAATGTGTATTAAAGTCAATGGAACTGTTTCCATCAGATGTGGAATTACAGATCATTGGCTGCGGGACAACAGCATGCATGTTGGAACATATTGGTTAGTATCATGTTATGACACCAGTCAGTGTACAGTACATTAGCCATGTAAAGTGTTTATATTTGTTGAATCTTCATGATGTACCTATGAGTTAGGAATTGTCCATCTGTAGGATTGTCTGTCCACTTTGATCATCAGATTTTTAATTGTTAGGGTTTACCATTCTGTGAGAACAATGTGAATAATAATTATCATCAAAAATTCTGCGACTTTTTTTTTCTTTCAAACTTCACTATAAGTTTATGCCGAGGCAGTGAAACAGTCTATCAGTCTCACCATGGACTCTTACTGTATGATGTGGTAGAAAATTCAGTCTATTAAACAAATGACAGACTGACTTGAATTTTATATGGTTGGATTTATTTATTTCCCTTATACTTGTCTTGAGCATTCAAAAACCCATTACCGTCTTGCTGGGGCTGTTGTAGCCTCACTAGAGCCCCCCTTGCCAGATCATTTCATGGTGACACAGGTTGGCCTTCATGGCTAGCGTAGCACCTTGGTGGCATATTGCTACACCATACTTCGCCCAAACCTACCAATCCCCTACTTTGTTCTATTTCCTCCACTCACAGCGCAGATGTTGTAACATGACAGCTACCCAGGCCTCTCATCTTGTTGTGGATCAATGTCTGAAACTCCCTGCAATGCTAATGGCATAAGTAGACTGATAAGAGGAGGAAGGATTTATTATTTTTTAAAACAAAAATGCACACCTGAAAGTCAATTCTTGTACATGTACTATCTCCCTGTAACTGTGAGCTGGTGTTCTTTGCAGGCGATGCTGTGGAGGTGTTGAGGCACAGCATCGTATCAGCATGGGAGCGGGTTATGGCACCTATTTTTTTAGTCCTGGAGTACAGCTAAAAAGCAGGGGGGTGTGCATTGCTTCTTTAGCAAACTCCACCACCATAGGGACTATAGCGATCCTTGACCTGTTAGCCAGTCTAGGTCTGTTACTGGGGGTGCCAACAGAGAGGTGGGTTAGCCGGTCTAGGTCTGTTACTGGGGGTGCCAGCAGAGAGGTGGGACAGGGTCTTGGTCAGCTATGGTTCACTAACCCTGACTCTAGCATATCAGCTATGGGTCGCTGATTGCCTCATTGGACGTCTTCACCCTGGCCTGAAAGTCAATAACACAAACTGCTCTGACGGTGTGCTCTTTTTTTTTATCATATTTCTCTTGAAGCACTTCTGAAGCATGAACTGATAGGCCAAGGGGGAATAACTCTCATTCGGGAGTCAGTGAATGCTCACCTAACAGAGTCCAGGCTGGTTGTGGTAGCACTGATGGCTCTAGGATATGTGGTTCCTATAGGTGAGTTGACAGAGTGATGTTCAAAGATTTAATTAGTTTAATTTGATGTATATATGTTCACAAGTGAGGAAAATGGATGTACGCACTGTTTTCTAGAAATCTGTGGAAATGAACTTAAATTATAAAAAAAATTGGATAGAAGGAGCTTATACTACGATGGTTATTAATCTTTTTTTTGTGTGGCTAAGGACCCCCTTTCCAGGGTGAGAACAGCTGCAGACTTCTCATTAAAAATAAAACAATAAGCATAACTCAGAAGATGCTAAGATCTTTTTAATCAAGCTAATCCATTTGTTGGTCTGTAGACCCCCCCAGAGGTCCATAAACCCCATGTTAAGAACCACTGCTCTATCATCATCATCATCATCATCATCATCAGTCCTCTGTACTCCCAGTGGAGCATAAGGCATCAACAAAGATTTCCCATCCAATCCTGTCTTGAGCAAGTCAGGATACCTCAAACCATGTCCGTCTTGCTTCCTTTAGCTCTGTATTGTGTGTCTCCATGTTCCTAATGGCCTGCCTCTTTTTCTTTTTCCGTAAAGCATTCCAAGTCTAGGCGGTTTGGGGGGGGGGGTGTCTTATGTTTTTTCTTCCATTCATAGTATGTGGCTGAGAAACACATAAATGCCTTTGACTGTAAATGCTACAGAAGAGTCCTTCAAATATCATGGACACAAAAAAAGAACAAATATATCCATACTACAAGAACTTAATATTGAAGAAGGTTGGCTAGTAAGGAAGATTAAACAGAGAAAACTTAAATATTTTGGACACATTAAACGTCATGATAATCTAGAGAAGACCATCTTGGAAGGGTATATAATGGGGAAAAAGAGAGGAAGACCAAGGCGAAGATGGCTGCAAGACATCAATGATGATCTGCAGATGGATGCATCAGCAGTAGGGCATCTTGCTTACAACCGAAAGGCTAGGGAGGTAAAGTTCTGCAAGGGACATGCAGATGACTAACTGACTGACTGTATACTTATAGATAACTAACTATTGTATAAATAGACATGATTGGTTAGAAAAACAGCTAAATTGTATAAATAACTACTGGAATGATTTTTTTTTTTAGATGCCCGAACTTATCCAGATGAAGCAAAAGCTGCATTTGAAACAATTATCCAGTGCATGAGGACGTTTCCTGAAAATAAAGAGATTCAAATCTCAGCCTGCAATGCTCTGAGCTCTTCTCACGTTTCAAGTAAGTTTTAAAGAAGTAAATTTTGCTGATCTTGAAGAAAGAAAGGGGGCAGCATTTTTATGTGTTGTGCTGAATGTGTGGAAGTTAAGACAGCTGTGAGATGGGACACTGTTGTCCCAGCATACAAATCATGTTTGGTCAGGGAGCTGCTTTACCTAAAAGACTGGGACACAAATGGACTAACCAATAGCAACCTGTACTCCCTTCCTGAAGGGGTGTCAGGTTCATGACTCCACTGGAAGCAGTGGAGGATTAGTCATTTGCTTAAATCTAGAGGTCTGAAAGGCCATAGGGCCTGGTATTAAGGAAGACAAAAAAAAACAAAAAAAACTCCACAAATATGGGCTGTTGTTTTAGTGGCGAGGATTCGTCCTCCGGGACAAAAGCTCCGTCCTGGTCAGAACTAGGAAGGGTAGTGGCCAGGACCACAAAATGCTGAAGTCAGAGACACTGGACCAGTGCGGTCTAGATAGGCAAACACCTCTCACCCTGCGGGGATGTATGCATATCTTAATCATGCTGAGGTTTTCCGGTGAGAAAGTCCAACGCTGGACTGGATGGGCAACCACCTCTCACCTGGCGGGGATACACGGGTATCCCAAAACACGTAGAGGTTTTCCGGTGAGAAAGTCTAACTCTAGGCTGGATGGGCAACCACCTCTCACCCAGCAGGGATATACTGATATCCAAAACATGTCGAGGTTTTCCGGTGAGAAAGTCCAACTCTAGATTAAACTGGTGCAACAAAAACCACGCACCAAGGATACAGGCTTAAGCCCTGCAATACTCTGAACCTCTTGTGATCCTCTCGTGGATCTTGTGTGGTTCTTTTGGGGACCACGGGGGGGGATCCCTGTGAATAAGGAGTTATCCAAATAAGCAGGCGCGGACCAACTGGCAGTAGACTCAGAGAGCGAGGTGGGGTAGTAGGTGGCTCTACTACTCCTATAAAGTGCCTCAGGTGCTCAGTGAAGGGAATACCAGGCGGGTCAGAGGCGCCTTAAAACCTCTCGCTCCCTCTGCCTTGCGGGTAGGACAGGGAGTCCAAAGGCTAGCGGAGAGTCCGTACACAAACCGACAGAAGGCAGCGGGAAACCACTGTTGTAATTCCCAAGAATAGTTATGCTTAAACAGAATAATCAATTCATCATGAACGACGTTAATGGATGTTCCTCTGGAACAGCCTCGTCCGGTAGGGCAGCTCACGAGCCACAGGTGAGGCCAGATCGTCATCAAGCTACTGGTGGCAAAACTATCAAGTTCAAAATAGCAACATGGAATGTTAGAACTTTATTCCAGGCCGGAAAATTAGAAAATGTAAAGATGGAAATGGAAAGGATGAAGATCAACATATTAGGAATGAGTGAAGTTAGATGGACAGGTGCAGGGAAGATAAACTCAGATAAATATACAATAATATATTCAGGAAGTGAGAAACATGAACGAGGAGTAGGAATTATATTTGATGAACAAACGGCAAGGACAATTGTAGGATATTTGAACATCTCAGACAGAGTCCTGCTAGCCCAACTGAAAGGACAACCAATAAACATAAATATTATACAAGTGTACGCTCCAACATCTGAAAGCTCTGAAGAAGATGTACAGCTATTTTATAATGACATAGAGACAGCACTAAAACACACAAAGTCACATGAAGTTACCATAGTCATGGGAGATTTTAATGCCAGAGTTGGTAAAGGAGGAACTTCAGACATCGTTGGTGACTATAGACTGGGGGAGAGGAATGATAGAGGTTATAAATTAATTGAATGGGCAAGAATACACAGCATGGTTGTAGGAAACACCTGGTTTAAACAACATCCTCGAAGACTGGCAACGAGGTGCAGTCCAGACAAAAAGACTTTTAACCAGATAGACTACATATTAATCAACAAACGATTCCGCAATGCATTACTGACAACAAAAACCATGCCAGGAGCTGACTGCAGTTGTGACCATGATCCACTCTGTGGAAGAGTTAGAATAAAACTAAAGAAAGCAGGCAGAAAAGTGAGAAACATCAAACTGAATACAGAACTTCTTAAAAATGACCAAGAACTGCGAGAACAATACAAAGTTATTATAACAAATAGATACAATGCAATAGCAAAGATAAATAGTATAGATGAACAATGGGAAATGTTAAGAGATTCTATCCACCAAACTGTTAAAGAGATAATACCACCAAAAAAAAGAAGCCCCTAAAAATAAATGGATGACAGACGACATCTTAGGACTGATGGACAAGAGGAGGAGGAGTAAAAATAACGAGAAAAAATATAACAAGATAAGTAAAGAAATAAGACGCAAATGCAGAGAAGCAAAAGAAGTGTGGTTAAATGAGCAGTGCAGACAGATAGAGGACTCTCATATTAAAGACAGCAAAAATAAGCACAAACGAATTAATGAACTCACAGGCAGGAAAACAAAATATACCACAGGATGCCTGAAATCGAAAGAAGGTAAAATGTTAATGGGAAAAGAAGACATTGTGGACAGGTGGACAGAGTATATCGGTGAGCTATATGGAGGAGAAAGACCAGAATTAACACCAGATACTGAAAACTGTGAGGGACCACCAATACTTGAAGATGAAATCAAAGATGCCATCAAACACATGAAGAAAGGAAAAGCGACTGGGCCTGATAATATAACAATAGAAGAAATAGAGGCACTAGAGGAGACAGGAATAAAAATAATAACCAAGTTACTGAATGACATTTACAACAGTGGTTATATTCCCAGTGACCTGATTAAATCCACGTTTATAGCACTACCAAAGAAACCAGGTGCAAAGGAATGTGACGACCACCGGACTATCAGCCTCTCATGTCACATAATGAAGCTACTTCTGAGAATCATTATGAGAAGAACAAGGAAAAAGATAAAAATGGAAATAGCAGATGAACAGTTTGGATTTGTTGAAGGAAAGGGAACACACAATGCCATTTATGCTTTACGAACACTAACAAAAAGAACTTTAGAAGTACAAAAAGATCTCTACTTATGCTTCATTGATTACACCAAGGCATTTGACAAGGTGAAACATAATGAAATTATTAAAATGCTTGAAGACATCAATATAGACGGCAAAGACTTGAGGATTGTAAAACATCTATACTGGCAGCAAGAAGCAGCAGTTCGAGTTGAAAATAGAATTGGAAAATATCAACCTATAAAACAAGGGGTGCGGCAAGGATGTGTACTATCTCCAGACCTTTTTTCTCTGTATAGCGAGAATATTCTAAGAACAATCATCACAGAACCAGGCATAAAAATTGGAGGATGCAATATTAACAACCTTCGGTATGCTGACGACACAGTACTGATAGCTGAGAACCAACAAGACCTGCAAAATCTCTTGGATAAAGTCGCCAAAGAAAGTGAACAGAAAGGCCTTACTTTGAACATCAAAAAGACAGAGACTATGGTTATATCTAAGAAACAGAATCCACCAGCATGCAGTATTAAATTAAACTGAACTATTCTAAAGCAGGTGCAGAAATTCAAATACCTTGGAGCAGTAATAACTTCAGATGGGAAATGCAGAACAGAAATTAGGAACAGAATAGGCCAAGCAAAGACTGCATTTCAGAGAATGAAAAACATATTAACCAACACATCCTTATCAATGAATGTTAGAAAACGAGTCCTAAAATGCTATATTGAACCTATCTTGTTATATGGAAGTGAATCATGGACAATAGGCAAGTCTGCACAAAAATCATTGGAAGCAGCAGAAATGTGGTTTATTAGAAGAATGTTGTGAATCCCCTGGACAGCAAAAATAACTAATGAAGAATGTAGGAGAAGAGCTGGAGAAACAAAAAGCCTTGTCAAAAAGATAAGAGAGAGACAATGTACTTTCATAGGACATGCAATGAGAAGAGGGGGCATTGAAAATATTATAACAACAGGAAAAATAGAAGGAAGAAGATCAAGAGGAAGACCAAGAGAAATGATACTGGACAGTCTGACGGGATGGTGTGAGAGGAGATCACCAACTGAGCTGATGGCCTGCATGAAGGATCGTGTACTCTGGAGAAGCATAATAGCCAACGCCAGTCGGCACGGCACATGATGATGATGATATTGCTGCACTAGCATGGAGTACAACTAAAAAAGCTGAAAACCAATTACAAACATTTGAGAACAGAATCCTGAGAAGAACTTATGGACCTCTAAGAGACCTTATAACACAACAATAGAAGATAAGAAGTAACAAAGAAATCTACACATATTTTAACTCTCTGCTTATAATGGCCATTATGAAAAACAACAGACTGAGGTGGCTTAGGCATTTAGAGAGAAAGGAGGAGGATAGACAAAGATGACCTCTACAGAAGTGATGAAAGGGGATAGATCAAAAAATAAACCTGGACAATGACGATGAGACAAAAGAACACACTCTTGGAATTGACAATTGGCAAGAGAAGATCAAGAACAGAGAAGAATGGGGATGTGTCTTGTCTGCAGCAGTGACCTTCAGTGGTTCAAAAAGCTGCTGAATTCAGCTGCTGCTCAAAGAAGAAGAAGATTGCTGCCTAACCATGTTATACTATACTAAAGACAGTGTTGAATTAGTTGTCTTTGGTCTGTGTACTACAGAGTCATATAGTAATAGTAAAGATCACAGAAGACATTCAAGCTGCATCTCAGAAGATTGATGGTATAGAGCAAAGGAGGTAGGGGCTGTTATTTAGATTAGCCTGAGGGCTGTCACTGATTGGAAGAGTCCTCTAGTTGACCTAGCTGTAAAAATAGGTACACAGCATAAAATTTTGAGGAAAAAAGCTCAAAAAAATATTCAGTATCTGCTTGCCAGTTAAGGCATGCCAGACTGCACTGGACACATGACTGTTAATGAATGAAAGGAAAATAAGGTATTATGTGAAACTAACCTACATAAGATGTCCTATTTTTCCTTTATTCACCAACAAGTGTGCGTGCGTGCAATGATTGTAAGATGTCTAACCCTACAGGCAGATGTTTTTCTTAATTTGTGCAGGTTGTTTTTTTCCATATCATTGGCTAGAGTATCCATTTTATAGAACAAAACATGCTGTGTAACAAGACACACTGTAGGAACTAGATGTGTTGTCGAGCAGGATGCACTGTGGAACTAAATGTGCTGTGGAGCAAGATGCATGGTGAAACTAAATGTGTTGTGGAAGAAGATGCACCGTGAAACTAAATGTGCTGTGGAACTAGATGTACTGTAGAACAAGATGCATTGTAGGAACTAGATGTGCTGTGGAGCAAGATGCATAGTGAAACTAAACGTGTTGTGGAACAAGATGCATTGTAGGAACTAGATGTGCTGTGGAGCAAGATGCATAGTGAAACTAAATGTGTTGTGGAACAAGATGCACTGTGAAACTAAATGTGCTGTGGAACTAGATGTGCTGTAGAACAATATGCACTGTAGGAACTAGATGTGCTGTGGAGCAAGATGCATAGTTAAACTGAATGTGTTGTGGAACAAGATGCACTGTGAAACTAAATGTGCTGTGGAACTAGATGTACTGTAGAACAAGATGCACTGTGGAACTAGATGTACTGTAGAACAAGATGCACTGTGAAACTAAATGTGCTGTGAAACTAGATGTACTGTAGAACAAGATGCATTGTAGGAACTAGATGTGCTGTGGAAAATAATGTACTGAAGAACTAATTTTCTTATAGGACTAAATGTGGGACTAGATGTGTTGTAGAACTAAATGTACCGTGGGACCAGATGCAATATAGAACTAAATGTACTGTGGAACTAAAGCATGTCATACAACTAAATGTGCTGTGGGACCAGATGCAATATAGAACTAAATGTACCGTGGAACTAAAGCATGCCATACAACTAAATGTGCTGTGGGACCAGACGCAATATAGAACTAAATGTACCGTGGAACTAAAGCATGCCATACAACTAAATGTGCTGTGGTACTAGACACAGCACCATGAGACTGAGTGTATTGTTTGACAGAGTACATGTTAGGGAATTCTGCTAAAGTGAATTTTATTACTTTTTGGTGTTTTATTTGAACAGATGATGAAGATGTTCATGAACTCATCAAGAATGTGACCTTTGCTGTCAGACGTTACCTAGAAGAACCTGAGGTACAGAAAGCCACGGCGGCTGCCCTCAGACCCTACTACATACAAGGTAAGAGTTCAATAACAAAATGAATTTAATAAGACATAACTTACATCTTACATCCTTTCCGTGCTGTTAAATGTCACATAGGGCTCGCATAGTTGTTTGTCAAGTTTTCCTGTTTTCAGCGAGTTTTTCAACTTCATCAAGGGATGTTATGCCCACTAAACTGGCTTCTCTTAATAATGTCCTATTTAGAGTTTCACGTGGTCGACCTCTTTTTCTTCTGGCTATTGTGTTCCATTTGATAGCTTGTTTTGGTATTCTCTGATTGTTTCTTCTTATCACAAAACATATACCATCATTCTATTATGCTTCAGGCAACAGACTGTTGCATTATTCACAAATTATAGAAAATTAAATAACTTATTGAAACATGTTGCGCATCCAGTTCATTTTCCATAACTTCATTTCATCAGTTGCTAAGAATTCAAGGTCATTGTTCCAGAGAGATCCAGAAACAATAACAGACAAACCTTTGCACCCACAAAAAGATGGAGAAAGGGCCATCCATATTATTTGTCAATGAGCGTGAAACATAGAAAACCTCGTAAAGATGTAGTAGAAATGATTACATAGCTAGGATTATTTCACATTTTCAATTCTGAAGCAAAATACTTTCAGATATCAAGTACTGAAGGTCATGGATTGGTAACTGTGGCAGTAGTAAAGGTGCTAACATTAATAATCCAACATTTCTTTCTTTAGTTTCACCCATTATAAAGTAAGAAGTAATTCTTTGTACTTGGAATCAGTATCTTCTGTGATCTTTTGTTTTTCCCTGAAAGCAGCTATGTCTATGTGCACTGTAGAATGGTTTGCCTGACGGACATTCTCTGACTTCAGGGGCAAGTTTCATAACATAGATGTGTCAGTATCCATATTTTCACAACTGGATTCAGTGAATTGTGGCAGAAGCTAGTCCACAATCAGAGATATGAGTTTGTCCAAAGCCTGCTCTCTGATAATTTTAATTATTATATCACATAAACACAGATCAACTGTACATATTTATGAATTTTATATATATATATACGTTTCTGTTGAAAAAATTATATATGTATATTTTGTTTTAATAGAAAAATTCACAAGCCACATTGAGGCAGTTTTGAACTCAGTCAACATCAATGCCAAAGACTTCTTCACAGACAGAGTACATGAGAAATATAATGGGCAGCTCCCAGCTGAAGAAATTTAATTGGAACTGGAAGAAATAATTCAGTCTTTTGCCTGGAGAAGGAACATCAGTGTCCAGTTAAGGGAAGCATAGCTTTATACATTTGTAGTAAATTCATTGTACGGGTAAATGTTCAATTCAAATTTTAAACTTTCTAGCAAGAATCATTGTTTATTAATAATATTTTAATGAAATCTGTACACTGACACACACACACACATATATATATATGTGCATGCAATAGGTTTCAGTTGGTCTGTATTTGATACACGTTGCATCTTGCAGCCAAGTACAATGATTCTGGTGCTTTACATTCTTTAGATTATATAACTTACTCCTATTGGCTTCTTTAGGTTTTTTTTTTAAAAATTGAGTGAGATTTTTCTTTGGACATTTTCCTCTTCTTATTATAGGTTTTCCTTGCAGTTGTTAACTTCAGTCCTTTTGCAGCAAATACTGTAATGAACTTGAAATGCACACATCGAGCAGGATGGGGAGTGGGTTAAACCTGAATTCCCCGAGAAGACTCAGCCATCATAGGGAACAACTGTTCCTCTTAGGTAATATGAGATTTGCGACCAACAGGTTAATTTAGCACCCTAAAACAAGCTGCCTACTTCAAACTATTCTGGTTAAAAAAAACAAACAAACAAAAAAACACTGTGTTCCTTCAATACTGGATCTTACTGTGATTAGAACCCATGTTTCCTGGATGAGAAGCTAGCATTCAAAACACACAGCCATTGTGTAGGCATGTGGTTTTATGTGGAGATGGCCCAGCTCCTTTTTTTCTGACAGCGAATAACACACATTAATAGAATTTTTTTTTTTTTTTTTCATAATCTGTGAACTTCATGTTCAGAAATTTTGTGACTGAAAGGCAAATCTTTGGTTATAACTTTATTTACATTCAACAGTCAACAATTTCATAGTCATTTGAAATGATGTGAAGTGGGGATGACTGCTCGTGGAGTGAAATAATGAGATAGTGGGCTTTTACAAATCATGAGATGATAATGTGGAGTATGATAAAGTTAATAATTGTACTTTTTTTAAAAACAGAGGTGTACAGTAATTGTATGACTCTCTCCTTCCCTCCCTCCCTCTCTCTCTCTCTCCCTTCCTTCCTTCCTCCCTCTCTCTCTTTCCCTTCCTCTCTCTCTTTCTCCCTTCCTTCCTCTATCTCTCTCTCTTTCTCCCTTCTTTCCTTTCCTCTCTCCCTTCCTTCCTTCCTCTCTCTCTCTCTCTCCCTTCCTTCCTCGATCTCTATCTCTCTCTCTTCCTTCTTTCCTTCCTTCCTTCCTTCCTCTCACTCTCTCACACACTCTATCTCTCTCTATCTCTCTCTGTCTCTATCTCTTTCTCACTCTCTATCTCTCTCTATCTCTCTCTGTCTCTATCTCTTTCTCTCATAAGCTACCTGCTGTCTTTGGTTGCTTTTCTTCTTCTGAACAACTCTGGTTTTTATTTGCTGGTAGATCTTTTAACTTGTATGAAAAGATAACTCTCAATGATGATTATAATCAGTGGGAGTTACTCTACATTTGGTCATAACCTACAAGTGCTAGTATAACTCTTCCTCGGCCAGTCTTCCAGTTCATGTTTTCCCCCAGAGATCTCTTTGATACTGTGTCATTTCTCCTGGTGCAGTCCATTGCTCACTACACTTGTAATCCTCTGCTAGAGTATTGTGTCTTTGATTTAATCTCCCTTGTCCTTTGACTTCTTTCAGTTGCTCCTCCCTTCAGCATATCACAGCCCTTGAATTTGAAGGCTATAAGATGCTCATTGTGCTATAGGACTGATTTCCTTCATATTCATTCATTCATTTGCATGTTCCTTGTGGAACTTTGCCTTCCTAACAGTTCTCCTTTAGGCCTCTCAGTTGTAAGCAAAATGCCCTGTTGCTGATGCATCCATTTGCAGATCATCAACAATGTCTTGCAGCCATTTTTGCCTTGGTCTTCCTCTCTTTCTTTTTCCCATTATGTACCCTTCCAAGATGGTCTTCTCTAGATATCATGATGTTTAATGTGTCCAAAATATTTAAGTTTTCTATGGATTTATTTGTTCTTTTTTGTGTCCATGATATTTGAAGAACTCTTCTGTAGCATTTACATTAAAAAGCATTTATGTGTTTCTCAGCTGTTTTGTTAAATGTCCAGGTCTCACAGCCATATGTTGCGATGGGAAAGATGCATGCCCTTAAAAATCTTATTTTTGTAGTTCTGTTTGTTCCTCTCCACAGATTCTTTAGTTGTTTTACTTTCTGAAGGGCGATAGATGTCCTTCTTTTAATTTCCCTCATTGTATCTCCATTATTACTTAGCAGTGATCCAAGATATTCAAAACTATCCACTTCTTGCAATTTTTCCTCATTGATTCATATTGCAGCTGCCTTGTTTGTTTTGTCAGTTGTCATCAATTTAGTTTTCTTCATATTAAGATAGTGGTTTTGCTCTTTGCTGTTCTTACAGACTGACGTAATTAGTTTTTATCTGATATTTCATAACCTCCAATTGTTATGGCATCGTAATATTCTTTGTCTACATCTTCTCTAACATTCCTCATTATATTTTCAGTATACAAGTTAAATAAGTAAGGCAACAATATGCACCCCTGACAGACCCCTTGTTTTATGTCAAACCAAGTTTTTTCATATACTTATAAGATATTTATAATTCCCTTCACAATCTGACATAGCTGACTCTTCTGTAGTGCCTTGTAAAGTTTAGCTCACAGATGCATAGGCAATTCTCAAATGAATGTCACCCTTGTCATACAATAAAGTAAGAGAACACAGTTTTGTAGGATTAAACCTAAAAAAATTCATAGACACAGCACTCTGGTGAGATGTGAGAGAAAGGAAAATCACAAGAGAATTATGAGATCATGGCACAGAAATTCCGTAGCTTGGATTCAGTCTCTCTAGCAGGTACCAACTTTTTAGACTAACATACACACGGTCTCCTGCCATGTTACTAATGACTATGCCAATAGACACCTTTTCTTGAGGGTGCTAGTTGGCTAAGTTGATAATAAGTGTTCTTTCATGGCTAGATGGCTGTCGTCCAACCGGAGTAAGTGTTTGAATCCCAGGTAATTCTCTTGTGATTTTTCATTCTCTCACTTCTCACCAAAGTGCTTTGTCTATGATTTTTTCAAGGTCTAATCCAACAAAACTGTGTTCTGTTTCCTTACCGTATGAAAGCCTTGATGTTTCCTATTTATAAAAAAATTGTTCTTGTCGCACCGTAGATCTCGGAACTGATGGAAATGGAGATTAGAATGTCCATGTTTACTTGTTCACTATTCTTGCATAATTTGATAAAATGGACTGTGAGTTGGAATTCAGCAAGGTAACATTTTTCTGGTTGCTACAGGAAATGTGAAATGTCACTATGGCAACTGGTTAATTTTTACTAGCTAGAACAAGGGTGGTTTTGGAATAACCCCCCATATTTTTTCAGCACCTAACCCAATATGATCTCTTAAGTTCCAGGAGTGTGTTTGTATCTGATGAATGCTCATGGGGGAAAAGAAAGCTCTTCCTAACAAATTCATAATAAAAGATCTTCATTTACAGTTACTGAGAAGTGGTCTGTAACATAATTATTACATTCTGTTGTGTGAATGGAGATTTACATAATTTTAAATGTAGTAAAATATATTTTAAAAAAACAGGTTGTGTTACCACACCATTAAGGCATATTGGGGATATGGTTTTAGGCCTGTATTTCCAAGATCTTCGGCACATGAAACTGTGATGTGGTCAATATCACGCATGGCCGCATTTGCCTCACCAGATTTCTCTGGTATCCAGTTTTGGAGGCTGGGTGGACCTTTTTGATATGTACCAGAAAAAAAAAAAATCCCACTGCTTGGACCTGAACCCAGCACCACCATATTAGTAAACCAAGTGCCTAACCACTCAGCTAATCAGACTGTAAAATATAATAAAGTAAAAGATGATACACACAATTCTATATATTACCAAGGGGTAACAGTGAAACAGTGGAAGCTGGGAGAAGCTCAGTAGTGTACTGACTTCTAATGGACTGGGCATGAAACTGAGCATAAGTTTCACATTAGAATGAATGTCATAAAGTTAAAGCAATCTAAAATTGTGTTATAGAATAACTTTGAAGTTCTGTTGCTTAATTTGTTTCGTGTTTGTTTTTGTGGTGAACTAAAAGGGAACCAGTGGTTAGAGAAAGCTCTTTTAATGCCTCTCATTTTGGGTTATGGATTTTTATGAATTGCTTTCTTGCTTGTATGCATGAGGATATCATGAATTGCTAGCTAGTTGCATGCATGAGGAACATGAATTGCTTGCTTTTTGTGTGCATAAGGAAGATGAATTGCTTGCTTTTTTGTGTGCATAAAGAGCATGAATTGCTTGCATGTTGTGTGCATAAAGATCATGAATTGCTTTGTTTGTTGTGTGCATAAGGAACATGAATTGCTTGCTTGATGTGTGCATGAGGAACATGAACTGCTTGCTTGTTGTGTGCATGAGAAATATGAATTGCTTGCTTGTTGTGCACACAGTGTCTAATTGTATACATCTTATATCTACATCCCTCCCATGCTGTTAAACATCACATAGGGCTCGCATGGTAGTTCACCAAGTTTTTCCTGTTTCCGGCGAGCTTTTCAACCTCATCAGGGGATTTTATGCCTACTAATTTGGCCTCTTAACAATGTCCTCTTTAGAGTTTTCACGAGGTCAACCTCTCTCTTCAGCCTGTTGTGTTCCATTTATTAGCTTGTTTTGGGATTCTCTGACTGTTTCTTCTCATCATGTAACCAATGTATGTCCATCTCCTTTTTCTGATCACCCATGAGACAGGTTGTTGTTTGCTTGTCTGCCTTATCTCTGCGTTGTTCTTGAATTCGTTCTACTTTACTCTGTGTATTTAATGTATACAACTGCTGGATATTATGATAATTTTTCAACTTTTTTTTCCACGGTGAAGACTAGTTAGTTTTCCAAATATTAAAAAGTGCCAACATGGACTAAAACAATGGCTGTAATGAGCATAATGAATGATGTAATATACTGTCAGCTTATCTGTTATTGTTTGTTCAGTTTTCTTTTTTTGCATACAGTTACATATATATTTCTGTCACATAAGTGTCATTATGTTATACTTTGTAAGCATAAAGTGTCATTATGTTATACTTTGTAAGCATAAAGTGTCATTATGTTATACTTTGTAAGCATAAAGTGTCATTATGTTATACTTTGTAAGCATAAAGTGTCATTATGTTATACTTTGTAAGCATATAGTGTCATTATGTTATACTTTGTAAGCACTTGTTCACTAAGCCACATGTGTCTCAGCATGTTTTTTACTTCTGCGTTATTAATAGCTCTTTATCTTATGCTTTTCTGCATCCTTTCTGCGGGGGGTGAAGATGCACCACAGCAAACAGTGACTCATAGCTAACTCCTCGCAGCAAGATTGGTGAACCACAGCTGACCAAGACCCAATCCCACCTCTCCGTTGGCAACCTTCAGCGACAGGCTCAGTCTGGCTAACAGGACCCGCTAAAGAAACGCTAAACCCTCTCCTGCTTTTTTATCTTAACCACAGGAGGTCTGTAAAATTAGCCCCTGAAACCTGTTCCCCTTCTGACTCGATGCTTGTGCTTCATCGCCTTTACCATGTCAGCTTCAAAGAACATCATTGCCTCAGACCCAAGGAGATATAACAGAAAGTTTGTTCCTTCTTCTTTGTCTTCTTTGTTCGCTTCTACCACCAAGACCACACTGTGATCCTACTGAATTTACGCCTGTGGTCCTCGTTATTCCCGTGGTCTCCTGTGTTGTCCCCGAAAGGACAACACGAGATCCACGTGAGGACCACAAGGGGTTCAGAGTATCACAGAGCTTTAGCCTGTATTCTTGGTGGGTCTCAGAAGCGGGATTGCGTGACACCGTGGTTTTCATTGCACCAGTTTAGTCTAGGGTTGGACTTTCTCACCGGAAGACCTTGACGTGTTTAGGATATCAGTGCATCCCCGCTGGGTGAGAGGCGGTAGCCCACCCAGGCCAGAGTTGGACCTTCTCACCGGAAAACCTCGACGTGTTTTGAGATACCCGTGTATCACCGCCGGGTGAGAGGTGGTTGCCCATCCAGTCCAGAGTTGGACTTTCTCACCGGAAAACCTCAGCGTGATTAGGATACGCAAACATCCCCGCCGGATGAGAGGTGGTTGCCTATCTAGACTGCCCTGGTCCAGTGTCTCCAACTTCAGCATTTTGTGGTCGTGGCCTCTACCCTTCCTAGTTGTGACCAGGATGGAGCTTTTGTCCAGGAGGACGAATCCTCGCCACTAGTGACTTCCACCCCTGGGTTGAGCCGGTTTAGGCATATTATCCCAGTATGGGCGTGTTTGGGACGGGACCGACCTCTAGAGCAGAGGTACTGTGACATGCATAGCCTTCAAGATTCACCCCTGGTGTGAGCCGGTTTAGGCAAAATTCACCAGTATGGGTGTATATCAGGCGTGACCGACCTCTAGAGCGGAGGTGGCATGACATGTCTAGCCATCAAGTTCCACCCCTGGTGTGTGCCGGTTTAGGCATATTTCACCAGTGTAGGTGTATTTCGGACGTGGCCGGCCTCTAGAGCAGAGGTGCCGTGGTATGTATAGCTCTCGTAGCGATACTACTGGACATACCGATTAAACTTCACTTTATCCTTTCCACCACCTTTCCCATCGGCAACGCACAGCAACCTTTATTTCTTTTCCGCATTTCTTCCTTGACCGGGAGGAGCTTCACTCCATGCGCAGCATTTGAAGAGTCTCGCCAGCAGTGTCTTAACCTCTGGGACAAGCCGGTTCATGCATTTCACCCGATATGACTGCACTCAGGACGTGGCCGACCTCCGGACCAGAGGTGCCGTGATTTGACTGTTTGCTTCGCTTTATCCTTTCTACCACCTTTTCCGCAGTGATGCTGCGCGGCAACCTCATTTGTAACTTTCTTCATTGGCCGGTAGGAGCACCGCTCCACGCACGGCAACTGAAAAATCTCGCCAGCAGCGAGTTTGTTCCTGATTTTGTCTTTATTTTAGATGTGAGAGGGACCTGCCTTCTCACTCAGAAAGTTGTAGGTTCAAGACATGCTATCATCGTCCTCCAGTATAGAAAGACATGTAATACACTAAAAGAAAACATAGATGGAGATTTAACTCTTTTAAAACTCCTGAATTGATTTCCATGCTCTGTCAGAATAAAATCTGGTGAGAAATTTTGGTAGAAAGAAACTGGAAGGAAGTTACTCTGTAGTTTAGAAATGTACATTGTGTTATTTTTCATTTTATTTAGACTAATAATGCTCTCAGCATTGACTGGCATAGGGTGTGCAAGATTACCAAACCCTACCAGTGTCACTTTAGAGTGAAAGAGTTAATAAGCTGGATAATGCACCATGGACTGCATTGTTCACTTGTCAGAGAATGAAAAAGTGTAAAAATAGGTTATTACTTGAATTTCAGCCTATAAAGTTCCTTTTCTGTGGCACTTGAAAAGCATTTGAAATGACTGAAACTCAGAAGCCTGCATAAGATATATATATATATTTTTTTATAAATAGGAAACAACACGGCTTTCATACGGTAAAGTAAGAGAACGCATTTTTGTAGGATTAGACCTAAAAAAAATTGTAGACGAAGCACTTTAGTGAGACGTGAGAGAAAGAAAATTCACAAGAGAATTCACCTGGGATTTGAACTAACTCGGACCTCGTAGGTTAGCATAGTTTGTTAGTATGCTGTTCTCTCATGGCTAGACAGCTGCTCGTTCTACCGGAGTCTGTGGTTCAAATCCCAGGTAAATCTCTTGTGATTTTTCTTTCTCTCACATCTCACTAAAGTGCTTTGTCTATGATTTTTTTGTGGTCTAATCCTACAAAACTGTGTTCTCTTACTTTACCTGCATAAGATAGAGAAGCATGAATCCGGTGCTGTCCAGCACAGCATAGGACTAGTGTAGACCACCAACTTTACTATCTCAGCATAGAACAGTATTCATGTACTTTATTAACTAAGCCACCAGAGTCAGCAAAGTGTTATTTTATCATCACAGCAAAATGACTCTGAATGAGCATTACCAATTGTACCAAAATATTTAAGTTTTCTATGTCTAATCCTCTTTACTAGCCAACCTTCTTCAATATTAAGTTCTCATAGTATGTATATATTTGTTCTTTTTTTGTGCCCATGATATTTGAAGAACTCTTCTGTAGCATTTACATTCAAAGGCATTTATGTGTTTCTCAGCTGTTTTGTTAAGTGTCCAGGTCTCACAGGCATATGTTGCGATGGTAAAGATGCATGCCCTTAAAAATATATCTTTGTAGTTCTGTCTGTTCCTCTCCGCAGCTTCTTTAGCTGTTTAATTTTTTGAAGAGCAATAGATGTCCTCCTTTTAATATCTCTCATTGTATCTCCATTATTATGTAGTTAGTAATGATCCAAGATATTCAAAACTCTCCTCCTCTTCCTCATTGTTATATATTTCAGCTGACTTATTTGTTTTGTCAGTTGTCATCAATTTGGTTTTCTTTGCATTAAGATAAAGATTTTGCTCTTCACTGTTCTTATGGACAGTACAGTATGGTAATTTAAATGATCAGTACTGCCCAGTACAACAGTATTAGTATTACTACCTACACAGAAAGAGCTTTATTCCCAGTGATAACAACACTATGGACACATTGTATTAACATAGCTGACAGAGATCTCTTCTTTGGAAGGAAAAAAAAAAACTGTAATACTATCATTTCACACAAGCATTTATGGAAATGGTGTTGGCTCCCTCATATTGTTCATGAGCTGGTGGAACACTAGAAGGTCATCTGATCAGCATCAAGCCTGGTCCATCTTTCCTTCCCCAGCTCTAGAAAGAGCCAGGTACTCATTTTCACAGCCTGGGTGACTCGGGTGCCTCCAGCAGGAGCTGTACCACCAATCTGCACGTGAGAGATTGATCCACTAACCGTGAGAGATTGATCCACTAACTACGTATCTCTCAGGCACCATCTCTGGAGAAAGACAATGAAAACAACATACCTTTAACACTCAGCACCTGGTTAAAAAAAAAAAAAAACAACAACAAAGAAACACTCCACAAAGACAATGGTTTTGGTAACTGAAAAAAAATGTTATTTTTTTCCCTGTTACTTCTCATTACAACAGTGGTAAGGTATATATTTAGAAATGCGCTGTACAAACAAAACCAGAACCAGAAATTTATAAATATTAAACCAAATGGGAACATCAGTTTTATATTTTTATTTTATTTATTTATTTTTTTTAAGAAGAAAAGGGAAGCAGATGTGGAGGGGAGGTTGTTGAATCAGGCTTTACATAAAACAAAAAAAACGTGAAGATTGGGGGGTGACAGAGGGATGTAAAAAAGCATGGCAGAAGTGTCGAGGATAAATGAAACAACAAATGACCCTGACTAATTTTTTTGTGGATGGAAAAATACAAAAGGTCAAACAAAACTTTCATGTATAAATCTTTCATGTACAAATATAAAATAAAATCTATCATATTCAAAACCCCTGCATAATCCTGTACTCTAAAACACAGTCTGCATCATGCCAACTCTGAAACTTTACAAACTTGAGAACCACTGAAAAAAGTAACGGGGGGGGGGGGGGGGGGGGGTGGAATCTCAGATTATTTCTCAATTTCTCAGTTTTCAAAACATACACAGACATGCTATATATACATATACCTCTCTGAATAAGTATCTTTCTCAAATATATATACTTCTCCGAGTAAGTATTTTTCTTAATTAAGCATTCTTCTGCGAAATAATGAAAGATTTAAAAAAACATCTTGCTATTTACTACTGCTTGTTTAGAATCTGTTTAATTTGTAATAGAATAACCACAAAAATGATTATATCATCAAAGGCATAGTATCTCCATGAGAACATGCGCCCCAAAAGGGCCGTGATAGGAGACTTACCAGGTTCACTGGGCTGGAGAGAATGGGGATACAGATAAAATTTTAATGTAATAAAAGGTAAGGTTATGAGCATGTAAAGGCTGAGAAACCCTGGTGTAAGGGTTTTATGAAGCCTTGCTACTCACAGTTCCTTAGTTTTCCTGTCATTCCATAATTTCTGAGTGAATGCTTAAAGAGCATTTACAAATCCTTAATGCCTTCTTTCTCATTTTTAAAAAAATCCTGCAGTAACAAAAAGTTTAAATCTCAAGGTAAGAAAAGCATGAAACAATAGTTTGGACCTGGATAATCCAGATGAAGCACACGGCAAGGCACACCAGTTGCACTGTATACATGGCTGTCATTGAATGGGGGGGTGGGGGAAAGTGTCAGGGAAAGTTTGAATACAGTAAAATCCCGTTATAATGGACCCCGTTTATAACAGTGCCTCGGTAATAATGGACCAGGTCTGCAGGTCCTGGCCATGCGCCCATTTTTTTGGATATAATGGACTAGTTTACCAATCCCCTTGAAGTCCATTATAATGAGATTTTACTGTAACATACAGAGGTCAGTTCCTTAAATAAGGGTTTTTGTCGGAGCATAGAAGGGGAGCACAAATTTAAAAAGAATTATCATGAAATTAACCAGCTATCTAGTAAAACCAAACACATTTGGCTTGAGAGTCAAGCATGTTGGAGATGTCTCAGTGCTTTATCTGGATTCTTGAGGATCTTAACTTCCTTCTTTATTTTTCGCCTTTCTTTTGAGAAACCTCGTGTTTAATATTCTAGTCTACAAACCTCACCCAAACCCCATACAGCTGTCTTGGTTTTCACACAGAAGATTCATAAAATCATCTTTCTTGTTCTCTGTGCTATATTGCTATACTTAAATGTTTTTTTTTTCTTAAGAATTACTCCATTTGTTCATAGGTTCCCCCCCCCCCCACTGCTATATTGTGCAAAGATTGTTAAACATCTTTTTGCAGTTAATGTCTCAGATATATAACAGTGTCTATTTATACTGTTTACAGAATAGGTTCCATAAATTAAATATTTATGGTAAATTTGTTGCATAAATCTATAACCTCCCTAAGAATATCCTGTTGGTAAGTATTTTGAAAATGTGAAAAAATATTTATCTAACTTTTATAGTTTCTAGTCTGCTATCATAATACTTCATGAACTCTGTGGCTTTTGATAATGTGTGCTGTCATATCAACTCATAAATTTTATGATGTTTTCAAATCAGCTCATAAATTTTATGAAATTTCATCAACTCATGAACTTTATGATGATATTATATCAAGTCATAAATGTTATGTTATCATATCAAATCATAAACTTTATGATGTTATTATATCAAATCATAAACTTTATGATGTTATATCAACTCATAAATCTTATGAGGTCATCATATCAGTTCATAAACTTTATGAGTTCTTAAAATAATCTTTATCATACCAGTTCATAACTTTCTAATCTTTACAATTTCCCATCACAAAAAGCGCTTAAGATTCCATGTGACTCTTAACCTTTTTTAGGAATACAAACAGGTATGAACCATAATTAACAAGAGAAAAAAATATTTCTCCAAAGAAAAAAAGAAAAGGCAAATATATCAATTCATGTGCATTATGTAATCTAATATTCTGAGATTTAAAAAAAAAAAAAAAAAGAAACGGTTATAACTACAAAGTACAGTCTGAGATCTTCATTTTGAATCCTTTGAACTCCAGTGGGTTTTTTAGACTTTAGAACTGAATTTTGAAATTTGATGCTGAAAATACATTAAAAATACAAAAATTATAAAGAAAGAAATGTAGTTTTTCTTAAAAAAAAAAACAAAAAAAAACTTCCCTTCCACTTGAATTCATAAAGAACCTTGTCAAACACTTTTATATTACACACATTTGCCATCACTTACTAATTTTGTTTGAAAACATTTGTATCTCAGTTTGAGCTTGATTAGGTTTGCTTGCTACCATGTGGTAGTTAAGTAGGACAACCACTCCCTATTCAACTCATCACCTTATGAGTGGCTCAGCAGAGCTGAGATGGTATGGGAGTAAATCTCATAAAGAAAAACTCTAGAAAGAGAGACCCAAAGCAGCTGATAATGAGGCTCTTCAGCCTTTCCACCTTCTGGCATCCCCCGGAAACTCTGCTAGATTTTCAGACTTATGGACCTTGTTCTTCAACTGACGCTGATCATATGATTTGAGAGGAAGAAATTGTAACATGAGACACTTTTTTTACATAAACTGTTCAAACAAGGCGAGATATATACATACTCAATTCAAACTCTATCCTTGCATTCAGCTCGGATATAAATGTGAGATGAGCTGTTCAATGAAAACGATGTTCAGCAAAAACTACTTCCAATATTTGCTGGCTTCAAGACCATCTTCTAAGATGAAAATGCCCTTATTTCAGTGATAGAACAAATTGATTTTCAAATTAGGAGTATTTGATTATAATACTGATGGAATGAGTTTCCTATTGTATTTGATTATATTCAGATCAAATAGTGCCATGCCAATAGGCATAGGCGGTCATCTCTCTCCAACTCGCTTGATCCTCTGTGTCTTGATTCAAGTCATCAGTTGCTGTTTTCCTGCCAAACCATGCAGTCAGGTCATCCAGATGTTTCTGTCTTCTCCACCCTCTCTGTCTTTGTCATTTATCTTTCCAGCCATGACCAATTTTTCCAAATTTTTCACATCTGCTGATGTGCCCAAGAAACTCTGATTATCTTTTTTTTTTCCCCCTTATTTATGGAACTAGTTTGAGATATTTCTTTTCCTGCTGTAATACTTCTTCATTTGTCTTTTTGGCTGTCCATGGCATGCAAAGTATCCTTATGAACCACAATGCAGTAGCCTTTATTTTCATTCTAATCATTTACTCATGGTCAATGACCTCTCCTCTTGCTGCCTTGTGGGTTAAGCTCTTTTCAGTGCCACCAGAGGTTAGTGGAGAACACCTTACACAACCCGGTGGAAAGCAAAAGTTATAATGCCGATGAAATAAGTTTCCTACTTTATTCTTAAACACACATATTTTCTATGGCTCTTCCAACTTTCCAGTGGTTGCCAAAGGAAAGTTTGATGGGATCAATTTTTGCTGCAGTGTCAGGCATCTTGAAAGGCTCCATCAAAGCAGACAACTAATTTGATCTGCATACTAATGATTAGGTCACAGCATTTTTCAGGTGCACAACGGCATTAGTGTCTTCAAAGGCTGTGATAAGGTGGTTTCTTTTCCAACATAGCTGACGTAAATAATTTCTTTTCCAGCAGTAGCCGACGGAAATAATTTCTTTTCCAGCAAGCAAGTGTAGAAGATTCCTTTTCATACAACTAACACACAAACAGGTTGCTTTCTGAAAAAATCTATTTCCTTGTATAACTAGAATATAAAATCCTTTCCCGTACATATAACATAAAAGGTCTCTTTCTCACAAAGCCAATATAATAAATTTCCTTCCCCATGTTTCCTTTGCAATTTGATACTCAATGTGGAATTGGATTTCTGCGCTGCCAGTTGAAAGTGCTTGTGTCTTGTGATGGTTCGTCACAGTTTGACTGAACTTATGCACAAACGTATCAAATGAGCAAGTGTCATCACTGCTTTCAAGATGGAGGTCAGTTCTGTGCACCAAGTTACTGAGCTTAGTGCTGTGGCACCACTGTGAGCTGTGAACTTTGCATAGACAGTGTTGATGAGTCTTCGTTATGTCTACTTGGCCAATGGTAAACTAAGGTAGTCTTTTGTATCTTTTTTTGGCATCAGCAATGGTGTTGGTGCTGAGAGTGATGCTGAATTGTTTCATATTTGGACCGTTGTAGTTCCTAAAATGGTGTCATTACCGGGCAGCTCATCATCAAGAACTAACACGAGTGACCATCAATGAATGTTTTGTGTGATGTTCACTGGCACAGGCGATGGAGCAATTATGGGAGGTCCCTTCTGCAGTGATACTGAGAACCTGGTCAAACTCAAACTCAAACCATATGCAATTATTTTCAAATAAAAACTTTTAATTTTAAAAATATGATTTAAAACTGTAAAGATCTGTGATTGAACAAAGATTTAACAGTCAAAATGGATGAAGAATTCAAGCACCTTCTAAAGAATTCCAAATTTCAGGTCTCAGAATGTACTAGCAACATCAATGTTCATTATAAAAATAACAATAATTATCAAAAATGTAAAACATTGCCATTCCCATTTATCAACACATGTCTCTGTCTTTTTAACCTTGAAAACAATTCTCACTTAATCCTGATTCAATAAGTAATTACAAGGTCAATGTAGAGATTCAGTTGTGAGTAATTCTATCTCCTACACCAATAAACAATAAATGATGTTTGAGTAGATTGCATATGAAAGTAATGCACCAAAGTAGATGAGAACATACTTTTGTTTTAAAAATTAACTACAAGTGTATATGTAAAAGAAAAATGTTATGTTGGCATTTTGGGATACTGAGATAAACTGGTGTCACACGAAATATCAGCGGAGATCTCTGGAAATGTGAAAAAGTTTCAGTTTCATTTTACGGAAAAGATGATTTTCTGAAAACAAAGATATAAAAATTTTCCAAACTTCTTCAGCAATCCTAAGTTTTAAGTCAAACCGAGGTCTGTCTTAACAGGGAAGTCTACTGTTTCCTTCAGGATTTTGTATAACAAAATAATAACTGATATTTTCCTCAGTTTATTGCAGTAAATTTTTACTATTTACTCCATCTATTCATCTTCATAGTGTCTTGTACCCCATTGGTTCCTCTCTGACATTATATGTCCTACCAATAAATGATTTAGCTTCCTTTTGGTTAAATGCCCAAACCACTTTATGATATTGTCTGCATATTTTTTTACTACTGTTGCACCAGCGGCGTTTAAAATCTCTTCACTACTTTATCCAGTTCAGCAAGCCTTGTCAACTGCTTTTTCCACTCATCTCATTACACTTATACAGTTGTCCACTGGTGCTCCTTTGCCAAGGCTGGTAATAATTAATCATAGTAACTTTTATTTGATGATTTATTCAAATAAGTGATTAAAGAATAGAAAAATCTCTTCTTGAATCAAGTGATTTGAAATCTTTCAGTTCATCATCATCATCATCATCAGGTGCGTTGGCTATTATGCTTCTCCAGAGTAAACGATCCTTCATGCAGGCCATCAGCTCAGTTGGCGATCTCCTCTCACGCCGTTCCGTCACACTGTCCAGTATCATTTCTCTTGGTCTTCCTCTGGATCTTCTTCCCTCTATTTTTCCTGTTGTTATAATATTTTCAATGCCCCCTCTTCTCACTGCATGTCCTATGAAAGTACATTGTCTCTCTCTTATTTTTTTACAAGATTTTTAAATCTCTCCAGCTCTTCTCATACATTCTTCATTAGTTATTTTTGCTGTCCAGAGAATTCGCAACATTCAACTAATAAACCACATTTCTGCTGCTTCCAGTGACTTTTGTGCAGACCTGCCTATTGTCCATGATTCACTTCCATATAAAAAGATATGTTCAATATACCATTTTAGGACTCGTTCTCTAATATTCATTGGTAAGGATGTGTTGCATGATATGTTTCTCATTCTCTGAAAAGCTTGGCCTATTCTGTTCTTAATTTCTGTTTTGCATTTCCCATCTGAAGTTATTACTGCTCCAAGGTATTTAAATTTCTTTCAGATTTACTGCAAAAAAACCCCCCAAAAAACCGCCATTTAAATAAAATACACAGCAGACAGTTCAATACCAATATTTCTTCTCTTTAAAAATCTATTTTCTGAGACAAGAGTTACCTCAGAAGAAGATATCAAAGAAATCACACTCCTTTCATCACTCCAGAGATATCCAGAAATGATATAAATATCTCAGTATCACAAAAAAAAAAAATCTTTTGACATAGATAACGGTACTCAAAGCCAATGTCTCTTCTTGCTACTATTACTTTTGATGTCTTTGAAAGTAATTTCTATAATCTCAGTCTTGATCTTTAAGTATAAAAAGGTAAAATTCCCATGTCCATGCCATTAAGGCATATTAGGGCTATAGCGTTAGGCATATTTCCATGACCTTTGGCACGTGAAAGTGATGTGGTCAGTATCACACCTGGCCACATTTCATCATCATCATCATTCCTTTGCATGTCCCTTGCGGAACTTTGCCTCCCAAACAGCACTCCTGTAGGCCTCTCGGTTGTGGCCACATTTACCTTCCCAAATTTCGCTGGTACTCATTTTTTTAGAGGCTAGGTCAACCCTGGGGCCTTTTTTTCTGTGTGTATATCAGAAAAAATCCCACTGCCGGGACTGAACTTGGTACCACTGGATTAGTAAACCGAGTGCCTAAGCACTCGGCTAACCAGGCCGCCGATCTTTGAGCATGGCTAGTAAAATTATTCTAGATATCAATATTTTTTTTGGACAAAAAATTTTTAAAAAAAAAAAAAAGAGATAAAATGTAAATAATGAACCATAATTTCACATCATCTTACTCCATATTCTTGATTAAATGTTTCAATTTAGAATAACACATAATGATATTTCAATAAGAAACATTAAATAACAAGAACAATAAGCTCAACATTCCAATAACCCACTGCATTCTTTATCTTTGTTGACTGAAGTTTATGTACACTAAAGTGCAACAATAAATTACAGTCTTGATAATAAGACACATACATTTAAAAAAATCTATTTACACTCAGATCTCATCTAAACACAGAGTCTATTTACAGGAAGGGGAAAAAAAAAACTGCTGTGCTTTTATTTTACATAGGAAAGACAAAGATTATCAACAACAGTGAAAAAACGTCCTATAGCTGAAGCTGAATGCACTAAAATAAGGTTGGGAGTTTTCATCTAGGTTAGGTCTTGCTTGCAGCTATATGATGATATAATCTAAGGTTGTCAAACCCACTGCCTTTTGGACAACTTGGGAGTTCAAACTGGATGAACAATCTCTGATGAAATGTAGAGTATATTTATGAAATAACGGTTCATTTTATCTTTTCATCCAGTATCATCTTAAACCACCTGGATCATGAAAGATGATAGTGCAAGGATCAAGGAAAGCATAGGCATCCACAGAACTTTCATGTGTAGATAAGTAGCACTGACTTTAGCTTTCCCAGAAATCCACATGAAGAGGAGAAAAGTGATTTAAGCATTGAAATGGTTTCACAAAACGTGGTCAAAGATGCCAATTACTTTTTGCATTAGATATGCAGTATGATATGGTCTTTCACCTCTTTGTAGGTTTACTGAAGCAGGTGCATATATTTACTGCGGAATCTAAGAAAGTGATATGGAAACAGTACACTGTTTCTGTTACGTTAACACTTTCAACTTTGCCAGTTAACCAGGTAAAACGTATGCAGTATCACTAAATACACATCATGAATCTGGTTTGTGTTTTTCACGATTCCCAAGCCTCTGTAAGAACTTCTAGCATGCTCCAAGATGATCAAACATATTTATAACACAGCTTTCAGGCATAGTCAGCCAGGACGCTCAAAATTTCTGCTTTTAGATATCAGAAATAACGATAATTATGACCTGCCTGATCGAAGCCATTTTACTTTTTTTTTTAAAAATGATCCAGTCAGTCCTACAAAACAAAACTTGTTGGTGAAGTGGTGGTCAATGATGTATATGTAGAAGTCAATGTGCTGTACCAAACTGGCATATATAAATACCATACAAGATCAAACTACAACAAAGTGAAATATAAAAATATAGAACAATAACAACAAGTTGTGTTTATTCATTTTATTAGTATTTATATTCAGGGAAAATTTATCTATCCACATAAGGATAACAACACTTCCTTTGTCTTTATTTCCAGTTCTCAGATAATATCCAGTTTTCTAACTGTGAACATGAACACTGAGAATATAAATGTGATCACAGTGTAGTAAAGCAAATGCTGAAATGAGATCTGCATTGCCAATGACAAGCTTCTTGCTATCATTAATGTGTTCATAAAGTTATAAGTATAAAAGGGGAAATGAAATCAATGTGGGGGTGAGAGTCATGGGAACAGTTTTTTTTTTTAAAAATCAGCAATAGTACAAGTGAGAATTGTGCAGTGAGAATACATGGAAGGAAAATGGAGGAAAAAAAAAAAACAAACAAAATAGAAATAAAACTTTGATAGATAGATTATACCTTCGAGATTCACAGTACGGTGGAATGTACAATCGTAATCGATTCTCCACATGGTATAAAAAAACATCTAGTGATTAATGCTAAAAGCCATGCAAAACATTTGTAGCAACAAAATACTAACATCAATTTGTTTCACTATTTAACTCAAATATGTTTCTACATTTCTTTCCACATAAGCATTATTCACAATTAACAGCTGGTTTAATCAACAGAATCAATGCATTTGTTACATATAAATTCATAAATAATATACAGTTGTTCTTATGTAATTCTCAGTTCTGCTGGATTTATATTAACTCTTTTAAAGTACCAAATAACATCCATGAAACTTTTTTTTTTTAACAGAACCTAGGAAAATGAATAGCATGTTTATCTGAAAATGTGATGCCTATGTTTATCATTCACAGCAGTATAAAATTACTAATGTCCAACTACAAGATAAAACCATGTGGTGGCAGTTATTTTACATATAAATTTTTTTAAAGCCATTTAAATGGCTCATGGCAAGTTAAGAGTTAATGACACATACATTTTACGTCCTGTGTCCCCAGATACAGATGTCATTAAGGCAGTTACTCATTAAAGTGGCAGCTTCATCAGTAACACAGTTACAAGAGTTTAAATTTTCTTCTGCATACAGTATCATGCAAAACACCTTTGATAATTCAAACAATTTGGTCACAGTATTAACCCTGTTCAAACAATTTGGTCACAATAGTAACCCTATAACTCTAAATTCCAGTAAAATAATGATAAAGTTGTCCTGTTTTATGTAAACTGCTAACATGAAATCAAGCAACACTAAATGCACAATTAATCAAAACTGATCAGTGAACCAGCATGGTCTGTTTTGAAAAACTGAATTTTTGGTAAGATATGAACTTACTGTGCTCAGAGTAACCTCCTCCTCCTCCTTCCATATTCCAAGAGAATTCAAGACTTAACTCTTTCCGTGCCTTTGGTCATTATAATGACGCTTCTGGTTTCCCATTGCTTACCAATGGTCATTATAGTGATCATTGTTTGTTTCAATAAAACAAGCGGTGTAACATTTAGATTGTACATATTTCGTCCGCGATTCCGGTGACACTTTCAAAATGACGAAAGAGTGCCTAGTTACGAGCGATGCCGAGCGAGAAAAAGGACGAGAAGCATGGAAATTTTTCAATTTTTGACGATGTAGATAGGGGTATGGACATAGCCTATGGCCACCCCGCTGCTCTTGAATGTTTTCTAAGTAGATCTAAACATATTTAGATGACTGGAGAAGTAGTTAGGAGGTTAGTTCAGACATTCATTCAGCGAGAATGCAACATAGAATCACAATACAAGATTGACAAGTAGATCTACACATCTCAGATGGTAAGTAGTGGTAAGTAGTGCAGATCTAGACCTCACCGATGGTGAGCTGGCCACAGTCAGTGTCTAAAAACATCACATTACTTCTTTTTTCCTAAAAAACTCTGCATTTATGAAATTTTCATTCATTTAGCTATACTTTGAAACATAATAAGTATACGGAAGTACATGGAAATACTGTTTTCCATTCCATTTTACAACTATATCAAGACCCTATCAACCCTATAACCCTATATAACCCTATCAAGACCCGCGTTTTTATTCTGGTAAGCAACTACACCTCCGTGTTTCTACCTCAGGCACGGAAAGAGTTAATAGTTTGACCCTGTTGTTCTTAGAACCAAGCACTACTGTAACATTTCGGTAGTAATAACTGACACAATCAATCTCTTTACAAAATGTATTGATTATCATATCTGTAAATCTAGTGAACCCATTCTTTACTATTCAGAATTAACCTTTTGAAACTGACAAATATTTTTCTATCGAAACATAAATTCCAAAAAACAAGATGAAATGTATGCACTCTTAAATCAAGTAACAACTCCATGATCCTGAACTACTGATTGAAGGCCACAGTATTCTAAACAAAATGAAAGATTTTTTAACCAATGTCTGGGAAACTGTCCATCCAGCCTTAAAAGACAATTCAGGTTCAAAAAGTTAATCTTGTCCTCCTTCGTGAGAAAAGGCTGCTATTTGAACATTTCGTACTGTTGGTAAATGCTGTCCATGAGAATTTAAATCTTTATGCCAAATAAACCCATGACCCTCATATCGGCAAAGCAAAATTTTTTAATCCAGGCCCACTTAAACAATAAAATTTTGCTTATAAGCAGTATGAGAATTTTGCTTCAAATATAAACATGTATAGATTTATGACGATAATCTTATTATTTGAAGCACATTTCTCCTTATTTAGAAGAGGACATGCAGTCAATATCAGCAAGGCTTGAATTTATAGTTTTTATAGCATTTTTTTTTCCTTCATCATCAAACTTCAACTGAAATGTAAGAATAATTTCCCATTAGAATTTGGATCTAAGATTCACAATGCAAAGGCTTAAAAATACTAAACATATGGCCTGTTGGATGTGCTTCTGCATTTCTCCAGAAGTAAGCCAAAAATTTTAAAATCTTCAAAAATCTGTTTTATCTTTGGGGATTCTTTTACTTGTCATTGATTACTTTCAGTACTTACATTTCCCTCTTTGACAGTTACATTTTATCCATGGTATGATTTTTTAAAATGGCTGTTTATGCCACATTAACCACACTGTTTTGAGTTGTGTGAACAAAGGTGGATACACTAAACATATCCTAGAAAAGAATAGTTGCAATGGACATTCCTGCCCAATCTTTCTCTAGAAACTGTTCTATTTAACTTTTAATTTCATTGATACATGGCATCTAAAACCTGGACTATGTTCCTTGAAGAAACAATAGGAGCCACAACCTCCCTCTAATCAGTTTTAAAGAGGGCACTAAAGAAAGATCTTCCAAAATGATGGAATTAAGCTGAGAACCCCAGTCAAGGAGAACTGATAAAGCTTCAGACCCAAATGAGATTGAAGCCCATATTCTTAGCAGCAACTCAAGGCAGAAAAGCCACAAAACTCACTAGATATTCCATCAAGGATCTATGCATAGATAGTGCCAGTTTCAGTTTGGAACTGGCAACAAAAATATGCCCTGCCTAACAAATAATGCCCAGTTAACAGCTGGTGGATTCTAAATTACATGCAACTAACTAATCCAAGACTGAACATACAACCTGCAACCAACATTAATTTCCAACAGTGAGGTACTGAACTAGTGTTATGTACAAATGGGGACATGGTAAGGCTATTAGAATGTGCATGTGTGCATTTAAACTGTAACTGATTGTGTGCAAGGAAGTTCAAGAGACAAAAAAAAAAAGGTTCATAATTGTTAACATTAAAATACATGAAAACATTATCATATACACATTTACACTTTCATGTCTACATCTTTTCATTCTTGGATGAACTGATAGACCAAATCTTGGATACTTCTAATACAGGAGACAGCTTGTGGCTACGATGAGTCACAATTTATAAAATATGATTTTTCCCATTTCCAAAAAAAAAACTATGTGGAGGAAAATACTGTGTTTACAAATGAAAAACATTACACGTAAAATACTTCTAGCACATAATTTTTTTGAAGAGTACCATGTGGTATTGCTCACAGTAACCTATGACGGCATTAATAATGCTAGTTTTCCCAATTTTATAAAATATCGGCACAGTACTGCTGAAATTAAAAAGTTTGAAGATAATGATCAATATGATCATTATGTTTAGTTTTAGTTACATTTATCCTTCAGTGTTTAAAACAACTGAAGATTGCAGTTAAAATTTACATATAACAGTATAAAACGTTAAATGATAACGTTTCAAGATATTAAAAACAAAAAAAAAACATTATAAAAAAAGTTATTTGACTGGGTCAATTCTGAAAAAAAAAAAGGTACTTACTGCTGTTTCTGATGTTACTGACAGCTGCCACAAAATTTAGCATATACATACATACATACATACATACATACATACATACATACATACATATATATGTATACATATATATGTATATATATATATATATGTATATATATATATGTGTATATATATATATATGTATATATATATATATATATATATATATTATATATATATATATATATATATATATATATATATATATATATATATATATATATAAGTAGGAGCTTCAGAAGACTAACCAAAGAAGACATTTGAACAAAGATCTTTTTCAGGACAAATAATGACCTGCATGTACTGAACATGTTTATAAATTCTGATATAAATCAATACATGCCTTAAGCAGTCAAATCATGGCAATAGTCTGAAAGAAAAAGAAGGGAAAAAATAAGCTTCATAACTCAAAATCTGGCTAATTTTTTTCAACTTTCAAAAACTTCCTTTTTGAACTTACAGCCACTGTTTTTTTTAACTGTTTCTATTTGAGGAAGGCAAGCTGAAATATTATATTATTATTCAATCACTGCGAATATCTTCTTGTTATTTTCTTTATCATTTCCTTCAAGCAGAGAAAAGTATTAAAAAAATACAGGAGGGGGACATTCAGTTTGTCCTTAAACTGAATCAAAACAAAACAAAAGATTGTAGTTTTTACATTTGGGTGTATTTTTGCATTATTCTTTCCTTGAAGAAGACCTTTGGTCAAAATGATCACTCTTGGTCACTTTTGGAGAGCAACATTCTCTTAGCATTTTAAAATGTTTTCTTTATTCACAAATTCAAGTATCATAGTAAACATACAAATGAGGCAAAAAAGAACACTTTTCTTTAAAACAGTACTCACATGTAAAATCTCATATTAATTGACTTGAATAAAACAGTATGAAACACATTGATGAGCTCATAAAAACATAGTCAGTCACTCAAAACTTGAAAGCATCATATTCATTTATATTAAACAAAACTTAATATCTATCCTTTAAAAATGAAATACTCCAAAGCAATAAAGCAAAGTATAAGGAGTATTTCAACTCATATCCACAATGCAAATGGACACATACATCATATAAATCATTTTTGACAATCTAAACACATTGGTTCCTTCTCTTTTATAGCTCTTCACATTATATGATATAAGCTCATACTGAAGTGAGACTATGAATTCATGCCAACTCTGCAGTGGATTAGGGGCACAAGAAATATGCAAGGGCAATAATTCAAACTGGATATGTTTGCATCTGGTAAGAACAATCTATGTAAGGAATAACCAGAAAAAAAGGGAGACAACTATAACACTGTACATTACAGTATTTTATTAATAAATAATATAGATGAACATGCTGGCTTTGACATACAGCCTAGCTGAACTTGCCACACATAAATAATGTATAACCTAGTTAAAGACTTTGCTTTGATTTTTTTTAAAATAGAGTTATAGTTGCTGATAACAAATTTTTAAAAAAGTACCTAATAATGAGAAGAAGGATGTACGAGTAATTAGAAAAAAAAAACACCCCCAAAATTTGTATGAGTACTTGAAAAAACACCCCAGAATTTTGTATGAGTACTTGAAAAAACACCCTAGAATTTTAAGTCATTTTAATTTCCTTTTATCTTAAGAACAACAAATATGATCCATGAACATTTCATTACTATAGAAAAAAAAAAATAACAGCCTCTATGTTCTGAAAAATAGACAACAAATTAGACTCTTTTGAAAATAAATGCCTAAGGAAAATAGTATAAAGTGGAATGAATTCAAGAACAATACAGAGATAAGGCAGATGAGCGAACAACAACCTGTCTCACAGGTGATCAGAAAAAGGAGATGGACATATTTCCGTTAAGTGATGAGAAGAAACAGTCAGAGAATCCCAAAACAAGCTATCAACAGGTAGAAGAAAAAAAAAGTCAACCACGTGAAACTCTAAATAGGACATTGTTAAGAGAGACCAAATTAGCAGGTATAAAATCCCTTGATGAAGTTGAAAAGCTCGCCGAAAACAGGAAAACTTGGCGAACTACCATGCGAGCCCTATGTGATGTTTAACAGCATGGGAAGAATGTAAGATATAAGTACTGCAAGGTATTTTTAAAAAGAAGCAGTATCTCTTACCAGTAAAATATTGTGGTCAAGATTTTTTTACTCATAAAAATATTCTTAGGTCATGGATGATGTTTAGTAGGTTAAGAGATAAGCTATGACCAAATGGCAAAACCAGCATTAACAGTACATAAATAATAATGTGCAACTAGTACACAAGTTGTCAGCACCTAATTCAACAACTTCTTCTTGGTGTTTTATGCATTCTTTACCAGGATACTTTCGGGAAGTTACACATGCCTATCCACAGCAAGGGTACCCTTAACCTTGCATGAGATTTTGTGTATACAGATAAAACCAAAAAAAGGTCATTAAATTGCATGTTTGTCACAATAATCCTGTTTATCTCAACAATTTTTAAAAATGTGAAATAGATCCTGCACAAATCTTCTCACTTATTATGTGATCTACGCACAATAGCAATCCAAATAAATAATCTGTCATAAATGAGAATAAAATAGCTAAAAATTTCCATAATTCATGTCTGCAGCTAAAAAAAAAAATATCTAGCAATACCAGCATATTTATCAAAATCTGGACACTTCTTGAAAGCTTCATCTATACCTCCTGGCAAATGACAATAAGAAAAATAAAGAAATCTGCATATGCTTCAAAATTCAACCCGAAAAAGGCAAGAAAATCTGCCTTGAAAGAATTAAAATTGTCTCTTTATTCTATAACAGGTACACTTTTTTTTATTTTTACACCCAAGAATCACTTCAGCTTATAGTTTTTAATTACAATATATGTAAAAAAGAATCTTATATTTTCTATCAATACCCTCACATAAATATGTGTATCAAAACTATCACAGATCACATGCTCTTCATTTCTTCTTGCTGTCTTTGGAAGAAGACTTTGAAGATTTTGGAGTCTGCTTGCTGGATGATGTTGTTGAAGAGGTTGAGGATGATGCAGATGAAGATGGTGCTTGTTTACCTCCTGCTGCACCAAGCCCACCTCCAAGGCCTGCCAAAAGTCTCTGAAACTCTGTAAGAAAAAAAAAAAAGATAATGGATTAATTATAAAGTTATAAAATTTGTTTATCTTATTTTTTTTTCCAGAACGATCTTTTTAATATGATAGAAGAGATGACTGTATTTGATAGATGATACTGTCCTGGTGTAAGCTGACCATGTTAAATAGATGATACTATCTTGGGGCAAGCTGACCATGTTAAATAGATGATACTGTCCTGGGGTAAGGTGACCATGTTAAATAGATGATACTATCTTGGGGTAAGCTGACCATGTTAAATAGATGATACTGTCCTGGTGTAAGCTGACCATGTTAAATAGATGATACTATCTTGGGGCAAGCTGACCATGTTAAATAGATGATACTGTCCTGGGGTAAGGTGACCATGTTAAATAGATGATACTATCTTGGGGTAAGCTGACCATGTTAAATAGATGATACTGTCCTGGGGTAAGGTGACCATGTTAAATAGATGATACTGTCCTGGGGTAAGCTGACCATGTTAAATAGATGATACTGTCCTGGGGTAAACTGACCATGTTAAATAGATGATACTATCTTGGGGTAAGCTGACCATGTTAAATAGATGATACTGTCCTGGGGTAAGGTGACCATGTTAAATAGATGATACTGTCCTGGGGTAAGCTGACCATGTTAAATAGATGATACTGTCCTGGGGTAAACTGACCATGTTAAATAGATGATACTATCTTGGGGCAAGCTGACCATGTTAAACAGATGATACTGTCCTGGGGTAAACTGACCATGTTAAATAGATGATACTATCTTGGGGTAAGCTGACCATGTTAAATAGATGATACTATCTTGGGGTAAGCTGACCATGTTAAATAGATGATACTATCTTGGGGTAAGCTGACCATGTTAAATAGATGATACTGTCCTGGGGTAAGCTGACCATGTTAAATAGATGATACTGTCCTGGGGTAAGTTGACCATGTTAAATAGATGATACTGTCCTGGGGTAAACTGACCATGTTAAATAGATGATACTGTCCTGGGGTAAACTGACCATGTTAAATAGATGATACTGTCCTGGGGTAAACTGACCATGTTAAATAGATGATATTATCCTGTGGTCTAGCAAAACTACATCCAATAAAAAATCTATCCTGCTTCCTTAACACTTCTTGGTAATAGATTATGTTGTATGGCTAAACAGGGTAGAGATCAATGTTCTCCTCATAGTAGTAATGCCTGTCTCATATAATAGATCTGCTCATAAATCTGTAGGTCACCTTATACACTACATAAGATCATTGTCAGAATTAAAGTCAGACATTTCCAACTCATGTGCTCCGAATGGCTGACAACTCACTACCAAAAAAAGCACTAAGATGGACACTACAGGGGAACAGAAGTAAGGGTAGACCAAAAGAGACATGGAGAAGAACAACAGAAAGGATGTTGAGCAATAGAGGGCTCACCTGGGCAAGAGCGGAAAAAAAAGGCAAAGGACAGGTATTTGTGGAAAACCCTTGCGGTAGCCCTATGTACCCTGGGCACCTAAGGTTCAGAGAGAGAGATTTCCAACTTAAATCTCTGTTACAATATCTTTATTTCTCCATCAGCAGCCAAGAACCTGAAGTTCAGTTATAAGCTGATACAGCAAAACAAGAGACAACTGAATTAGGGCTTAGTAATCATTGAGAATATATGCCACTCTAAAGTTGTAAGCACAAAAACCAAATTAAGATTATTCAATTCAAAAGTAATATCTACCCTTATTTATGCATACAAAAGCTGGAAAAAAATTAAAGAAACAGACACTTTTGAAAACAAATGCATAAGATAAGGAAAATACTCAGTATAAAGTGGAATGAATCAAGAACAATGGAAAGATAAGGCAGATGAGTGAACAACAACCTGTCTCATGGGTGATCAGAAAAAGAAGATGGGACATATGTTGGTCATGTGATGAGAAGAAACAAAAACAAGCTATCAAGTGGAATACAACAGGCTGAAGAAAAAAGAGGCTGACTATGTGAAACTCCCAAGGACATTGTTAAGAGAGGCCAAACCAGTAGACATAAAATCCCTGATGAAGTTGAAAAGCTTGCAGAAAACAGGAAATCTGGTATACAACAGTGGTAAAGGAACTGTTTCTTAGGTGGATACTGGTTTAGAGATGTAGGGCATGCTTCAGTTGACCCTGCTATGTGCCTCCCTTATTCAGATTACCCAGTGGAGTGACATGCCATAAGCTTCTAAGTCCACCATGCTGTTGTTTGGTGTGCAAGGAAGACAGAAGTATTTGCTCATATTCCTGATAAAACAAATGAAGTGACACCATGATAGGCAGTTGTGGCTTCTCCTGTGTCCTACTGAGTCCAGGAACTCTCAGCTAGTGTACCCGGCTAAAAAAAATGCAAAGCCAGGCTTCACTACACCCAGACCTCATCTCAGATGTTAAAATGGGCACCTGACACATGACTGTCAGGGTAACCACCTATGAAATAGGAGGGTCTTTGCCTACATGGTAAGGCATGACGGTGTATGCTATGCACATGGATATTAAGTGGGATTAAAGAATAAATCAGATGTTCGTGTAATGTCAACCTCATTTACATACAACAAGCCAGGATTCACAAGGTTAAAGAAAAAAAAAGTTATTGGCCGATAGTTTTATTAAGCCACTATTTTGACACCTCAAAGCAAAAGTGGCTGATAGCTTTATTAAGCCACTATTTTCATATCTCAAAGCAAAATATATAGTTGATGAAATGGGCTTTGTTCATGTATATTGTGCATCACTGAGCAGACATATTTTACAGGCAATTTGGTAGTTCTAGGACTGTGTTATGAACAATGTAGTCTGAGATAAGATGCAGCAGTTAAGCCATGGTTTGAGTTGTGTTTTGCCTCTGGTTTGAGATACTGATATTGTGTTTTGCCTCTGGTTTGAGGTACTGATATTGTCTTTTTACTGTGGTTTGAGATAATGACATTCTATTTTGCTTGTGGTTTGAGATACCGATATTTTTTTAAACCTGTAGTTTGTAATAATGATATTGTATTTTGCTAGTAGTTTGAGATATTGATACTGTATGCTGCTTGTAGTTTGAGATACTGATATTGTGTTTTGTCTGTGATTTGAGACTCTGACTTTGTGTTTTGGTCATTGTGGTTTGGTTGTGGTTAAAGACAGAGTTGCTGATTGTGACTTGAAACACAGACATTGTGGTTTGGCAATAGTTTGTGTTACAAATATTGCTGTTTAGTTCTGGTTTAAGATGCAAGTATTACAAAATCAAATAATAATAAATGTAATAAACATGTCTCTTTCAAACACTTAGAAATTAAACAAATCAGGACACTGCTACTAATGCAAGGCCTAAAAACAAATGTTAGTAAAAACTGGCACTGGTTGTTGGTAACCAAAAGTCCGGAATCCTTGCAGATGTGGGAAACCTTCACTAGTCCATTTCTCAATGCCTTGCAGGTATATGTTGGTGACCATGATTCTCCATATTGTGCAGTCCTTGATATTTCAAATCAGACTAGCTGCCTTCCTTTCTTTGTGCCACTTGTTCATATATTTTTTCCTCTGCCTCGTTTTTTTTTTTTATCCCATGAGTTTTCCACTGATTACCTGGATCTCTAACTTTCCTTTCCCGTTAATTTTAGAAAGTGAAGACATTTTTTTTTCCTCTATTTTCCATTTATGCTCAGTATCTGAAAGAGAAAGATAGGTTGCCTGCATGATTCTCATCATCGGAATAAGTTCTCTGCGCATGTCTTATTTTCTGTCCACATTGTTTTCTTCCCAAGGCCGGGCTTCGAGACTTGTCTCAGTTAAGAGTGTAGGTTTGCTCAGTATGTCTCCTCTCATTGGGTGCATACTTTACGTGCATATGCATGTATGAATATGTGTAGGTATGTACATGTGTCTGTATATATATATATATGCATGTGTGTATGCACATGTCTTTATGTGTATACATGTTAATGTATGTATGTATATGTGTGGATGCGTTTGTATATATGTGGTATGTGTATGTGAATATATGCATCTGTATGCATTTTGCTTTATGAAAAGTATAGGTGTATGTACTATCAAAGTCTAAATTAGTTCAATCTAAAGTATGGCTTGATTGTTGTATTTATTATATTGTGCTGTTATATAAATTTGTTAGTTTATAGTGAATGTGAGAATGTAATTAAGTTTATTTCATGTAGTTGCATAAAGCAGAACGTTGAATGTATGGAAAGAAATGGTTTATTAATTAATTACTTACTCATTTTTTTTTTGCTTTTTCATGCACATTATGTTATTAATAGATGCTGAACATCTGTAACTGAATGAAAGTTGTATGATGAAGGGCAAAATGGTAGACGGGCCTGTGTGCCCAATTCTTAACCCTTTGAAAATAAAGTTTGCCTGTTTGATCTTTCATTCGTTCCTCTGTTTTCATTAGCAGAAGCTTTGGTTTAACAACAAATATAACTATTGTAAATTATTTCTTCTGTTACATAATTAACTCTTTCACTCCTGAGTTAATTTCCATGTTTTGACAGAATAAATTTTGATGAGAAATTCTGGCTGAAAGAAACTGGAAGGAGGTTATTTTGTAATTTAAAAATATGGGTTGAGTTAGAAATACATTACTTTTTATGTTATTTAGACTTTGCCTAAATATCAGAATGAGCATTCTTATGCATATATGGGGCAAGATCTACCAACACTGCCAATGCTGTTTTGGGCTGAAAAGGGTTAACAACAAAACTAAAATTTGAAACTAATCATTTATCTCAGAAGGGATGACATAGGATAGGAAAGCTGAAAGTAAAACAACAAACCTTCATAATCTATCAACCCATCCCCATTGAGATCAGCAAGCTGAAACATCTCCTTGACATCCTGCTCTTCTAGGTTCTCTCCCAGCCTCTTCATGATGTATCGCAGCTCATGCTGGTCTATGTAACCATTGCCATCCATGTCAAATACCTGTAGTTAAGAAAAAAAAAAATGTAGAAATAATTTACTGACTAAACTCAAAGTTTAAAGTTGGTACTACCACTGTTTGTACATGTGCCCAGGCACTCCAGACTGTGGAACATATCCTCCAAAACTGCACCAACTATGAGACACTGAGAAGAAATTACTGGCCCAGTGAAACCACCAAAGAAGATATGCTCTAGGGTTCCATACATGGGTTATAAAAAAACAGTGGAATTTATCCAAGAGACAGGACTGCAGATATAGACAGGAAATGTAGAAGAAGAAGAAGCAGAAAAAGAAGAAGCAGAAAAAGAAGAAGAAGAAGAAGAAGAAGAAAGCTGACTAAACTATAGCAAGGTGCCTGAGTGGCATTGTGGTGAGTGTGCTTGTCTCTCAAACGGAGGTTGGTAGTTCAAGTTCGACTACTGGTGCTCCAGTCATTTAGCTGTAGAAATCAAAGTAAAGGTGGGCAAGTGTGATCCTGACCACATGACCCTCTTGAGTGCTGTCAGGTCAAGGAAAATATGGACAAAACACCATATTCCTAAGTGTCTCTATGGTATGATGGGGCTATACTTTTTTTTTTCAAACTACAGAGACCAATTAAGCTGTAGCAAAAACAAATCAATAACTAAACTATAAAACAGATGGTGCTCAGTTTAACAAAAAGATAGAAAAAGTGAGGAAAGTGGGCAGAAACAAGAATGATAGAAAGTAAGATGAGCTCATATAAATGAAGAACATACAACAATCCAATATTTCAACAAATGCATTTTTCAAAGATCATGTACAATAACAACACAACAGATAAAAACATGAAAAACAGATGAAAAATCAAACACTTAGCTTTCATTTTTGGTATCTTCCTTGTAAGAAAGATGGACACAAATTGTGTCCACATAAATGTAAGTAAGCACAAAGTGGAAGCAGGTGATTAGCTGAGAAATGAGGTACAGGGAGCATGACAAAGGGTACCATATGGTAAACAACACAGTGCTATGCCCCTGATGGCCTCAGCTTGCTCCCATTGGATACCTATGGCCCTGATGATTGACCTCACACGTGAATGATCAGCGCCTTATTTTCCAGGCTGGCTGTCTCTGCCCAGCTGGAATCAAGAATAAACCCAGCTTTCTTTAAACTACTTTACATTTCTCCACCTAGTTGCTGCCTATATCTATTTCTGCTACTTTCTTGTCTTAGTCCTACTTACTTACTGCATTTTCACATTCTTGCCACAGGCAATTCAGGGTTGATTCTCCAGCCCTTTCTGTTCTTCTCTCTCCCTGCTAGAAGACTTTGATAGCTTCCTTGTCAAGCAGTCTTGTCCTTTCAGTGTTCTCTTTTCATTCTGAACCTTTCTTCTTCATTCCCCCCCCCCCTCCTCAAAATGATGTTTTCTCATATTATCTGTGCCACCTAGACAACTTTTATTTAGCCCATAGGAAATACAGTAAGCATATATATATATATATATATATATATATATATATATATATATATATATATACACACACATATATATATATATATATATATATATATATATATTATATATATATATATATATATATACACACACACACACCCTCTCTCAGGACCATATGAAAAAATTAATATATTCAAGAAATGAGAAAATTTATCTACACACCTTGAATGTTTCTTTTGTCTTGTCTTCTACTGTTCTAGAACTTTCTGCTGAGGTCTCAACTCCCTGAGAAGACCATCTCTTCATGAGAACCAAGAACTCGTCATATTCAACATAACCATTTTCTGGAAAGAGAAATGATTACAACAGTGAATGAAGCTGTGGTAAATGCCTGGACGAAAAAAAAAAAGCATAAACTGAATGAAGGTGTATGGTTCAGTTTTACAGAAAAGATAGGACAGGAGGATACTAAAAAAAAAAACGAACCTATTTTTCATCTATTTTTTTTTAATGTGATCCTTGAAAAAAGCATTTTGCTGAAATATTGAACAGTTTTATTTTCTTAATTTATAGGTGCTTATCTTTCTTCTTTCTGCTCATTTTCCTCATTTTTTCTATCTTTTTTTCTTTTTTTTTTTTTTTAATAAAACTGAGTATATATCTACTTTATTACTAGAACCAGTTTTACCGCAGTTGTCATTTCTCTGATTAAAAATGTATAGAACTATAAATGAAGCTGTGGTTTGCTGGGCTGAAAAGAAGAGGATACAACAATAGCTAAAACTCATTGAATATTTTGCCATCTGTGACAGCATGTTCGATAATTCATCATTAGAACTCCAGGTGTTCAGAAATTCACCATCTGTTTATATGTCATGAACCCGCCATTTGCATCTGCTTGTTCAGTAACCTTTCTATGTGTGACTGCATATTCAATAAACTACCATTTGTGTCTAAATGTTCAGAAACCTCCTGTCTGTTTCTAAATATTTAAACTCACCATCACTGTCTGTCTGAGGGTGGTTCACAAAGAGCTAGGACTGAATTTTTTTTTTTTTTTTACTGAATGAGTAAACTTACTGACTTCCTGGTGTAGCCTCTGTCAAAGTAGTTTCCTTGTGATTGTTCACACTTATTCCAGAAGTCCTGCCACTTATGGAAGCATTTCTGTAAGGCATTTTGTGAGAAAATCCTCATTTATCTTGTTGCGTTAGTTTGAATTTTTTCAAACGATCGAATCAGTGACCTTTCAGTTTTTCTCATCCTAGACGTGGGAACAAGAAGAAGTTGGCAGGGAGGAAGGTCACCAGAGTATGGAGGGTGTGGAAGCAATGAAATGTGGTGCTTCGTCAACAATTCCACTGTTTTGACAGGCATGTATACAGGGGCAATGTAATGATGAAGGATCCAGAAGCGGGTACACCACTTCTCAGGACATCGTGAAGGCATTGTAGGACTGCTATGTAGAATTCTGTATTCACTGTCTGCACTCTAGGGATGCATTCATGATGCATAAGCCCATCTATGTCGAAGAACTCAGTCAACATGGTCTTGACCCTGGACTTCGCCTTCGGTCAAGGAGATGATGATGTTTTCCACTGTGGTAACATTAGCTTTGTTTCCAAATCATAAATATGTCGGTATATTCAGTAGCTTACCACCTGTTTCTAAATGTTCAGAAACACAGAGTTTGTAAGTGTTTTATAAACTCACTATCAGTGTCTGTATATTCAGATGCTTAGCAATTGTGTCTAAATGCTCAGGAACTTATCACCTGTATATGAATATTCAGTAAATCACCATCCATCCAAACTTATCACCTGTATATGAATATTCAGTAAATCACCATCCATCCAAACTTATCACCTGTATATGGATATTCAGCAAGTCACCACCTATCAATCTGTATCTAAATATTCATTAACTGACCATTTGTGTTGTAAATGCTCATGAACTCAACACGCATGCTATAAATCACCACCGGTGTCTAACTGTTTATCATCTCACCATTTATTCACCAGGATGGTGACACCAGAAAGGAAGTTGGAATTAGAAATGCAAAAGCTGCATCGAGCTTCAAAAATCTTGAGAACATATGACACTCTAAAGTTATAACCACACAAAGTCAAGATTATTCAGTTCAAGTGTAATGCCCACCCTCATGTATGCGAAAGCTGGAAAACAACTAAAGTTACAGACAAGAAATTAGACTCTTTTAAAAATAAATTCCCAAGGAAAATACTTGGTATAAAGTGGAATGAATTCAAGAGCAATGCGGAGATAAGGCAGATGAACGAAGAACAACCTGTCTCATGGGTGATCAGAAAAAAGGAGACGGACATATGTCGATCACGTGATGAGAAGAAACAGTCAGAGAATCCCAAAACAAGCTTTCAAGTGGAACATACCAGGCTGAAGAAAAAGAGGTCAACCACGTGAAGCTCTAAAGAGGACATTGTTAAGAGAGGCCAAATTAGTGGGCACAAAGTCCATTGGTGAAGGTGAAAAGCTCGCCGAAAACAGGAAAACTTGCCGAACTTGTAAGATGTAAGATTTATTCTTTACTCTACTTACCATTTGTGTCTGCAAGCTTTATCATATCCTCAATCTCCGACTGTGTATAGTCGTGTCCAAGTGTACGCAGTACACACCCCAGCTCCTCACATGAGATCTTTCCATCATTGTTTTTATCAAACATATCAAAAGCTTGTTTCATTTCTGAAAACAGATAAAAAGAAGATACAGATAAGTGTTGTTAATGATAATTCATGAAAGTGGTAGAAGATGGTGCTAAATGTTGTTAATGATGATCATTCATGAATGCTGTACTTTAGAATCTACTTGTGGTTCAGCTCATCGATGACCCCCATGTACGTCTGAGCTTCGGCTGTTTAAAGGCTTATGTCATCAGCGTGGTGTCATACTCCATAAGGCGGACAAGAACCTCAAGAATGGAAGCGACAGCTGGCTGTGGCAGAACCCATAGTCTTCAGTTAGAAAAACAGTTTCGGTACTGGTTCCGCACAATAGTTTTAAGTGAATACCAGTCAGCCAGCCAGTCCCTTATTTGCACGTCCTTTGCGGAACTTTGCCTCCCTAACAGCTCTCCTGTAGGCCTTTCGGTTGTAAGCAAGATGCCCTGCTGCATCCATTCGCAGATTATCAACGATGTCTTGCAACCATCTTCGTCTTGGTCTTCCTCTCTTTCTTTTTTTCACATTATGCACCCTTCCAAGACTGTCTTCTCTAAATTATCGTAACGTTTAATATGTCCTTAGGAGTTTACTTTCTTCACAGTAACATGTGCTTCACACACAAAGTATGCAACATCGATCTATTAACATTCTACCTTTGTAACTTTTGGTAGACTTCATTGTCCGGTAGTTTCTTTTTGTTAGCTGTCGCTGACAGCAACAAGAAACATCGGACAGAGCATGTTGTGTGCTTATGTGACACTTATACGTCTGATATTAAGTACATTCGGTGCACGTCTTCAATAAAGCATACGGCACACCTGCTGTCACGGGCAGACTCAAGGGGGACAACCAGACATTCGTGCGTCAAAAGTGTCATAACTGTTCAATACCAGAGCTATTAAATTTGGTCTAAGTCCAATAATTCCACCGGGCCAAAATATATTCTGCATCTAGGCCTATTGGATAACCAGGTGAGGGTCCCGGGATCAGTTACTATAGCCATCTCCCCCTCCCCCCCCCCTTTTTCCACAAAACAAGAGAAGTAACTGTTGACAGAACGTTATAATGTGCTTTAAAAAGCTCCCTCAACAGCCCGAACCCGCCCGCTTTTCGTCCGGCCTGTCTGTATCGCAATTTCATTGACAAACAGGTCTAAAGATGGATGGACACCTTCGCGACTGTGTAGAGACAGTAGCAAAGCTGGGGAAAAGACCAAAGAGTATATAGTTTTATGAATAATTTTTTTTTAAAAAAGAAAAAAAAAGGCAGTTTTCGTACTTTTTTTTCGGAACTCAGATAATAACTCAAAGCTGTCACTCAATGACTCAGTTATACTAAGTTTTCTTTTCGACATGCACGCGGTAAATAAGCAGAGACAAATTCCCTTCTATCATTTCATTGGCTGTTGCTATGGAAGAGCTTCTGAGGGTGTGGGGTAGTGTGAAATGATATATACGTACGTATATGATGAAAGGGTACTTACTAAAAAAAAAATATATGGTTTTAGAAATTTCGTATTGAATATTCGTGTGGTTTACTGGTTTTAGAAAAAAAAATTCGTAATGAATACTCGTGTGTGTGCAACTGAAAATGACGGGTTATAACATTATCTTCCTATCTCTCTCTCTCTCTTTTCCTTCCTTCCTCTGCCCCCCCCCCTCCACCCCACTCTCCTCTCTCACTGCGAAGTTTCTCAACCTATGTACGGCCTTGTTCCCACACAAACCCGCAGGAGTGAATAAAGATGTGTGACGATCTGACGATAAACAAGGTAAGAAAATTGGAAGAAATATAGAGCGACAGAAGGGTATGTGAGTGGGTAGGTAGGTGGGGGAGGGAGGAGAGGTAGGCGGATGGAAGGAAGATTAGAGGGGGGGAGAGGTAGGCGGATGGAAAGAAGATTAGAGGACCAAGCAACATTTAATAAAAAAAAATTTTTTTTAATATGAAACGACCATGCACAAAAGTGAAACAGAAATGTGATCCATAAGCATGTTATTATTCTTGTTATTGTGGAAAATCTTTTTTTTTCATAAATTTAATTTATCTATAGATGAGAATCTAAGATGGACACCACAAGGGGGAACAGAAGCAAGGACAGACCAAAGGAGACATGGAGAAGAACAACAGAAAGGATGTTGAGTAATAGAGGGCTCACTTAGGCAAAAGCGGGGGGCGGGGGCGGGGGGGAGAAGGGGGGCGAAGGGTGGTCCGGGGGGGGGGGGGTAAGAAGGCAAAGGACAGGCTTTTGTGGAAAACCCTTGCGGTAGCCCCATGTGTCCTGGGTAGTTAAGGTTCACAGAGAAAGAGAGAGTGAGAGATAAATGAGAATATGTATGAAAATATTGCAATATTATGAAAATTTTATGCACTGTAATATTGTTGTAATATGTAGCAGTATACTATATTGATAATAAAGTGACTTCTCCTTGTCCAAAGTTTTGATTGTGGAAGTTTAGACTCAAGGCCTTAGGCAAAGTCTGTTCTAAGCAACTCCTGCCTGTCCAAAGTTTTGATTGTGGAAGTTTAGACTCAAGGCCTTAGGCAAAGTCTGTTCTAAGCAACTCCTGCCTGTCCAAAGTTTTGACTGTGGAAGTTTAGACTCAAGGCCTTAGGCAAAGTCTGTTCTAAGCAATTCCTGCCTGTCCAAAGTTTTGATTGTGGAAGTTTAGACTCAAGGCCTTAGGCAAAGTCTGTTCTAAGCAACTCCTGCCTGTCCAAAGTTTTGATTGTGGAAGTTTAGACTCAAGGCCTTAGGCAAAGTCTGTTCTAAGCAACTCCTGCCTGTCCAAAGTTTTGGTTGTGGAAGTTGATGTAAGGTCACGGATTGTACAATGAGTTCATGTACGTTAAGTGGGGAATAACAAACCTGGTCACCCCGGCGACTAGACGGTTGCTTGCCCTTACTTTAGTCCTGGTGTTTCGGACCCTGGTGGTTTTTCTTTTCCCTACCCATCTCCCAGGTCTAAACAGCTTGTTAACTCTTCTGGCTCCTGAATTAATTTCCACGCTCTACCAGAGTAAATTATGATCATAAATTCTGGCAGAAAGAAAGTGAAATGAAGTTAACTCTGTAATTTAAAAGTATGTGTTGAATTAGAAATGTGCTACTTTTCATTTTATTTAGCCTGTCAAAAATGTAGATCTGAGCACTGATTCGTATAGGCGTTCTAGATCTACCAGCACTGCCGGTGTTGTTTCGGAGTGAACGAGTTAATTTTTTTTTTCCAGGCAATTCTTACCTGCTCTACTCCTGTGTTTCATTATTTACTTCCCAGCTTGGGACCAGTGGAAACAGGCTTCTCATCTTCGCCCACCTCCGCCAAGAAAACATCGATCACTACCTTTAAGAACGGCTTCTTGTTGTTTTACATTAACGCTTTATTTTCTGTAAACACAAGCTATCTTATTCGCCACTCTTTAACTCATTCATCACCACTTCCTCTGTCTGTAGTATGAGAGATATAGCGCGGATTGCTGCATAAAGTGACTCTAATAAAACATTCAGTTTCTATGGCAGGACAAAAGGGTTAATAGATCGAAAATTTTCATTTCTCCAGACACATAATAAATCAATAGCTCATGAATAACTGCCCTCATGGTTAATTAGGTTAATAACTGTGCATTAATTTCTGCCCGACTACTCAAAGCCTGCCTCAAAACAAATGGAAATGGAAAATGGATGTTCAATGAACATAAAATGAACAAGAAAAGAGAATTCAGATAAAAATGTGCAGTGCCTAGCGAGCCGGCAGAAGAACAATTCTAGTAATTACAGACCTGCAGACGGGAATCATGCCATCGTGAATGCGCACCAGAATATAGTTCCCAGACGCATGAACTTACGTGGTCAGCTGCTGTTATGAAGAATATTAGGTGTATATTTGTATATTGTATTTCTCGGACTGATTGATAGATGCTGGTGATTGAAGCTTATGATTGATATAATTATGAATGCACTTGAATGATACTAATGCAAGTTTCGTTCTTCTCTGCCTCATTTATACCACTGTACTTCGATAGATACCAGAGATTAGATATGCTGATAACACAGTGTCAGTGACTACAAAAAAAAAAAAAAGGAATGAAAAAAAAAACGAATTATCTCAGTCCGTTAGAATAGTGAAGAGCAAAACCTCTACTTTGGATCATTACTAATTAGTAATGGAGATGCAATGGGGGAAATTAAAAGAGGGACATCTATTGCTCTTCAAAAAGTAAAACACGCTGTAGAGAGGAAGAGGCAGAACAAAAAAAAAAAAAAAAAAGATTTTTAAGGGCATGGATCTTTCCCATAGCAAAATATGCCTGTCAGATCTGGACACTTAACAAAACAAATGAGAACCACATAAATGCCTTTGAATGTAAATGCTACAGAAGATTTCTTCAGATATTGACACACAAAAATATCAAATATATCCATACGACAAGAACTTAATATTGAAGAAGATTGCCTATTAAAGAGGATTAAACAGAGAAAACAAATATTTTGGACACATTAATTAAACGTCATGATTATTTTAGAGAAGACAATATTTTGGACACATTAAACGTCATGAATATTTTAAAGAAGGCGCATAAAGAGAAGAAGACCAAGGCAAAGATGGGTGCAAGACTTCGCTGATAATCTGCACATGGATGCACCAGCAGTAGGGCATCTTGCTTACAATCGAGAGGCCTTCAGGAGAGCTGTTAAGGAGGCAGAGTTCCGCAAGGGACATAGAAATGACTGAATGACTTCGGTAGAATATATATATATATATATATATATATGTATATATATATATATATATATATATAATGCCTGGTAAGTACTGAGATTTATTTTATTGAGCCAATCAGCAGCGCTGGGGGTGGAGCGGATTCTCCGGGCCTGAAGGTTAGTGGCACAATAATTAGTGTATAAGTATATAACTATACACGAAGCACTGCAGTAAAGCTGTGATACTAGAATGTATAAAACAGGAAAAAGTAGAAGCAGCTTTATTACTTAACGATTACAAAGTTGTGACGTTTCGGCGTGAGCCTTAATCATACAAAAACATACAGGATGAAGAAGTAGAGAGAGGAGATAAAGTATGGATTCACATGAATGCTATTTAAAATATTTTTTTTTAAAATAATAATAAATAAATAATAAATAAACAAATAAATAAAAATTAAAAAAATTTTTTTTTCTAAAGAGTACTTAGCTGTAAATTGTAAAGTGTGGCTTGTCCGGCGGTGTGTGTCAGGAATGGATTTAGTAGAACGTGGAGACTTTAAATAGAGACCTGTGACATGTGGTCGGTGGGTTGTAACTGGGGGTGGTGGATGGGGAACCGGGGAAGGGAGAGAGAATGTGTGATGCAATATTGACCTAGCTAGGAGAAGTTGAAATAGATGAGCATCAGAAAATGTAACCGCCCCCGCTGCGTTACCTGCCCTGTAGTCTGGGAAACGAAAACAATCACCTTTCCCAAAACTATCCTCACCCTTCATGAGGGATTCACATGCGAGTCCCGTAATGTGATATATGTCATCGTTTGCAAAAGATGCAGGATAACATATATTGGTGAGACTGGCCTCAGATTAGGGGACCGCATGCAAAAACATCTGTACGACATCACCCAGCATGCTTCGAAACCAGTCCCAAATCATTTCAATGGCCCCAACCACAGAGGCAAATCTGACTTTCTAGTTACAGCCATCAAACAATGTCACGCAGATGACACAAGCCGCCTGGCACTTGAGAACCGCTGCATTCAAAATTATGGGACGCTGGAACCACATGGGTTAAACTCGCTGTTTAGTTACACGTAACATTCTCTTCAATCATTACAGTACCTCTCCACAAAGTCCACCCCTTCTTACTTTTCAAACTTCCTCACAGCATCACTCTGCAACCCCTCTTCCCCAATCATCTGTTTCAACTTCTCCTAGCTAGGTCAATATTGCATCACACACTCTCTCTCCCTTCCCCGGTTCCCCATCCACCACCCCCAGTTACAACCCACCGACCACATGTCACAGGTCTCTATTTAAAGTCTCCACGATCTACTAAATCCATTACTGACACACACCGCCGGACAAGCCACACCTTACAATTTACAGCTAAGTACTCTTTAGAAAAAAATTTTTTTTAAATTGTTATTTATTTGTTTATTTATTATTTATTAATTATTATTATTATTTTAAAAATTATTTTAAATAGCATTCATGTGAATCCATACTTTATCTCCTCTCTCTACTTCTTCGTCCTGTATGTTTTTGTATGATTAAGGCTCACGCCGAAACGTCACAACTTTGTAATCGTTAAGTAATAAAGCTGCTCCTACTTTTTCCTGTTTTATACATTCTACTGAAGGTTAGTGGATGATGTTAGGTAAAGGGTCGATATTTCATTATTTGGCTCTGAGCTTTTACAGAGTTCGGATCGCTTGCGATGTGGACAGCTGTTTAAGCGTCTCGTAACGGTCAAAATACAGAGGAGTGTCGAGCAGCGGTAAGTTTTGTGTTAAACTTGAAAAATCTACTACCGAGTCGCTGGCTATGATACAGAAAGCCGACGAGAAGGATGTTTTATGAAAAGCACAAGTGTTTCGATGGCATAAGACGCTCAACGAAAAGATAGAGCTCTGACTGGCACACTACCGAGTCTCCTCGACCAAATAAAATGAAATCGATGCTCACTGTCTTTTTTTTTTTTTACTCTAAAGGTGTTGTCCGTAAGAAGTTCGTACCATCTGGACAAATGGTCAACATTTCACGTGGAAGTGCTTAAACAGCTGAAGAACAGAGTCGCGCGCGTTCGCCTAGAAATCGCCAACATATAGGTTCTTCATCACGACAATGCGCCGAGCTATGTGTCGCCGCTAGTGAGAGTTTCTGGCGAAACAAACCGTGGCAACGCTGTGCCAACCTCCCTATACCCCCGAACTAGGCCTCGGCTGATTTCTTTTTGTTTCCACGGCTCAAATCAAGTTGGAAAAGGCCACCGTTTTGGGAATGGTAATGACGTGCAAGCTGCTAGGACGAGAGCTTTGAAGGAGATCCCTGTTCAAAGACTTCCAGGTGAGCTACGACGTGTGGCGGAACCGCTGGCAACGGCATATTGATGCACAATGATGTTATTTCGAGGAATTTTAAGTATATGTAAGTATATCTTGAACAAATCGAATTTTATGGAATCAGTCTCAAATCTTGCCGGACACATACATACACACACACACACACACATTGTGGGCCGTTCGTACATACTTCCTTTAACTGATGCTCAACTAGTCAACCCATGAATTCACTCAACAATAACGCTGAATCAATCAACAAAGTGCTTCCATTGCCTATCACAAAAACATATAATTAACGACACTTGATGATGATGATGTTGTCCGATGAATTCACGTTAGCGAAATATATCATGCCATAACTCGAACTGATCTGCAAAAACAAGAACAAGAAATCCAGATGGCAGGAAACTCAATACAAGATATCCGCCACAGGATACCAAATGAAAAACGACACTATTCCTACACAAGAAAACTCTTGACCACAAATATTCTAACCGACGGTGACAGCCACTAACTCTACCGTTATATTACTAACTAAAACAATACCGTTCTAACACGACAAAACCAAACTCTAAACTGATCAAAAATTTAATCACTTAACATTCCCACTGATTGGGACTTCTAGAAAGAAAAAAAAAAAACCGAATTGCACGTATAGTCCATGAAGAATTTTCTCGATTGTATAATCATTAGTATTCGGGGGGGGGGGGGGGGGAGGGGATTTTAAAATTGTTTCATTTCACTCAGAAGGTTTACTTGAGTCGCATCTCTTTAACTATGAGCAATATTCCTTACAAGGCATAAAAATTGGAAGATACAATATTAACAACCTTCGGTATGCTGACGACACAGTACTGATAGCTGAGAACCAACAAGACCTGCAAAATCTCTTGGATAAAGTCGCCAAAGAAAGTGAACAGAAAGGCCTTACTTTGAAAATCAAAAAGACAGAGACTATGGTTATATCTAAGAAACAGAATCCACCAGCATGCAGTATTAAATTAAATGGAACTATTCTAAAGCAGGTGTAGAAATTCAAATACCTTGGAGCAGTAATAACTTCAGATGGGAAATGCAAAACAGAAATTAGGAACAGAATAGGCCAAGCAAAGACTGCATTTCAGAGAATGAGAAACATATTAGCTAACACATCTTTATCAATGAATGTTAGAAAACGAGTCCTAAAATGTTATATTGAACCTATCTTGTTATATGGAAGTGAATCATGGACAATAGGCAAGTCTGCACAAAAATCATTGGAAGCAGCAGAAATGTGGTTTATTAGAAGAATGTTGCGAATCCCCTGGACAGCAAAAATAACTAATGAAGAATGTATGAGAAGAGCTGGAGAGACTAAAAAACCTTGTCAAAAAGATAAGAGAGAGACAATGTACTTTCATAGGACATGCAATGAGAAGAGAGGACATTGAAAACATTATAACAACAGGAAAAATAGAAGGAAGAAGATCAAGAGGAAGACCAAGAGAAATGATACTGGACAGTCTGACGGGATGGTGTGAGAGGAGATCACCAACTGAGCTGATGGCCTGCATGAAGGATCGTGTACTCTGGAGAAGCATAATAGCCAACGCCAGTCGGCACGGCACATGATGATGATGAATATTCCTTACAGTTAGATAAGGCATGTTATCGCTAGTTCTCAAGCTCCAGTAACATCCCTGGTGACAGCAGAGAAGGTAAAGACGATGTCCGTTTAGGCAATCGGCGACCCACAGCTGATAGTGTCAGGGTTAGCGAACCATAACTGACCAAGACCCTGTCCTACCTCTCCGTTGGTACCCCCCAGTAACAGGCATAGCCTGGCTAACGGTGCAGTGATCGCCATAGTCCTCATGGTGATGGGGTCTGGAAAAGAAGCATTGCACACCCCCCTGCTTTTTATCTGTGCTCCGGAACTGAAATAGTAGCTGCCATAACCCGATCCCATGCCGATGCGATGCTGTACCTCAATACTATCACAGCATCGGCTGCAAAGAGCACCAGCTCGCAGTTAAGGGAGATAGCACAAGGCAAGACAAGGTGACAGTGGTAAGGATTAGTGGCTTCCAGGTTCTAAGGACTGTTATAGCCAGAGGTGGGGTGGGGGATATGCTCTCCACTCCAACGAAATGTCTCCAAAGGGTGCGTCTCAAATAGCCTCTGACAGTCAAGTCAAGCTCCTGGCCTTCTTGTGGCAGAACTGTTAAAACTGACAGGAGAAGGGGCGAAGGTGAAAAAACCTGAAAACCAGACGCTTCGGGTAGCTGAGAGTCATGTTTGGTAGCTCATCTACCGCTGCTGGCGAGATTCTTCAGCTGCCGTGCATGGAGTGAGGCTCCTCCCGGCGCCACCGTGGAAAAGGTGAAAGAAAGGATTAAGTGAAGTAATCAGTAGTCTCGAGGTCAGGACTGCTCAAATCACGTCACTTCTGCCCTGGAGGTCGGCCACGTCCTGTGTGCACTCATATCGGGCGAATTGCCTGAAGCAGCTTAACCCAGGGGTTAAGACACTACTGGCGAGATTCTTCGTCTGCCGCGCGTGGAGTGAAACTCCTCCCGGCCAATGAAGAAAATGCGAAAAAGAAATCAGGGTTGCCGTGCGGCGCCGAAATGAAAAGGTGATGGAAAGGATAAAGTGAAGCTTAATCGGTATGTCCAGTAGTCTCGCGGCGAGAGCTACTCTTACCACGGCACCTCTGCTCTAGAGGCCCGCCACGTCCGTTCTACACCCATACTTGTGAAATATGCATAAACCGGCTTAAACCAGGGGTGAAAATTGATGGCTACTCAAGTCACGGTACCTCCACTCTAGAGGTCGGTCACGTCCTAAATACACCCACACTGGGATAATACGCCTAAACCGGCTTAACCCAGGGGTGAAACTTACTAGTGGCGAAGATTAGTCCTCCTAGACAAAAGCTCCGTCCTGGCCACAACTAGGAAGGGTAGCGGCCACGACCACAAAATGCTGAAGTCGGAGAAACTGGACCAGTGCAGACTAGATGGGCAACCACCTCTCACCCGGCGGGGATGTATGCATATCCTAATCACTCTGAGATCTTCCGGTAACAAAGTCCAGCTCTAGCCTGGATAGGCAACCACCTCTCACCCAGCAGGGATATACTGATATCCAAAACACATCGATGTTTTCCGGTGAGAAAGTCCAACTCTAGATTAAACTGGTGCAAGGAAAACCACGGTGTCACGCAATCCTGCTTCTTAGACCCACCGAGAATACAGGCTCAAGCCCTGCGATACTCTGAACCTCTTGTGGTCCTCTCAGGGATCTCGTGTGGTTCTTTCGGGGACCACAGGACCTATCGAGGACCACAGCAGTAAATTCAGTAGGATCACGGGGCGGTCTTTGTGGTAGAAGCGAACGAAGAAGAAGAAGTGGCTTCCACCTCCCAGATTTCATTTATTATGACAATGTTCAGCAGCAAAAAAATATGAATGGCTGCGGCGTGTTACAAGGCTGGCTCGAACTTTGAACTTGTTCTGCACGTGATGTCTCTGTCTATAATGATGACTTGTTCTTCTCTTTTTATCTGATGGTAGCCATCGTTTCTCTGATAGTCTAGGTGCTCTTTCTCCCAAATCTTCTTGTAGCTGAGATACTACGTTTTGTAAAAGTTTACAAGTCGACGCCTGAAACTGTTCGAAGAAGAAGAAGAACAAAGGAACGAACGAACGAACATACTTTATTTTCAAAGGCTTAAGAATTGGGCACGCAGGCCCGTCTAACATTCTACCCTTCATCATACAGCTTTCACTCGGTCACAGCCATTCAGCATTTATTAATGAGCATTAATAATCATGAAGACACAATTAAATGATTACATAAACATAATAAACTTATCTCTTGTCCATACACTCCACACTCTGATTTATGCAACAACATGAAATAAACTTGCATTCTTACATTCATTCCAAACTTACAAATTATAGAAAAGCAGTATAAAAAAGTTCAACTGTAGCTGTATTTAGGGTTTAATAGTTTATAGCTGTATTTAGGGTGTATTAGCTTATAGCTGTATTTAGGGTTTAATAGTTTATATCTGTATTTAGGGTTTATTAGCTTATAGCTGTATTTAGGGTTTAATAGTTTATAGCTGTATTTAGGGTTTAATAGTTTATATCTGTATTTAGGGTTTATTAGCTTATAGCTGTATTTAGGGTTTATTAGCTTATAGCAGTATTTAGGGTTTAATAGTTTATATCTGTATTTAGGGTTTATTAGCTTATAGCTGTATTTAGGGTTTAATAGTTTATAGCTGTATTTAGGGTTTAATAGCTTATAGCTGTATTTAGGATTTATTAGCGTACAGCTGTATTTAGGGTTTAATAGTTTATAGCTGTATTTAGGATTCAATAGTTTATAGCTGTATTTAGGATTCAATAGTTTATAGATGTGTATAGGGTTCAATAGATTATACGTGTATTTAGGGTTTAATAGCGGATATGTATATTTAAGGGCTTATAGTTTATAGGTGTATTTAATAGTTTATAACCGTGTTTATGGTTTAGTAGCTTATAGTCGTATTTAGAAATAGTTTATAGCTGTATTTAGGGTTTAATAATTTATAGCTGTACTTGGGTTTTAATAGTTTATAGGTGTATTTCGACATACAATTAGCCACACACACACAAACACAACTCCTCCAGAAATCCATCCTGCTTTATCCACAGACACAGTAAAGCAATTCAGTAGCGGGATTGCCTTCTCTATTCCCACACCAAGGGGGAAAAACTGTACTCTACTAATTATACATCATAGATTCTCTAACCTATATTTCTGTCTCATGAGCTCATTGGTTACGAGGGGTTAAGTACCTCTCTTAAAGGGTCAAGGCTCTGACAAGAACTAGCTGGCAAAAGACCATGCCACGTGTAGAGCAATTCTGCTGCATCGTTTGAGGAGGAAAACAAGTTCAGAACTGAAGACAGAAAACTCAAGCGAAAAGAGACGGGACTTTAAAGCACAAAAGGTGGTTTGTTATAACTGTGGGCGATTGTCACTGGTTCGTTACTACAGAGGACGATTGTCATTGGTTCGTTACTACAGAGGACGATTGTCATTGGTTCGTTACTACCGTGGACGATTGCCATTGATTCGTTACTACAGTGGACGATTGCCATTGGTTCGTTACTACCGTGGACGATTGCCATTGATTCGTTACTACAGTGGACGATTGCCATTGGTTCGTTGCTACCATGAACGATTGTCATTGGTTGGACGATTGTCATTGGTTTGTTAATGCTGTGGATGATACGAGGGTGAATAAGTCAGAAAATGCAAATTACACAAAACCTTTGTTTAGAACACTGAAAATAAAACAGAAAGGGTAAACCTGTTGGGACACTCACATGGGTGGGGATTAATGTGGATCTTCTGTCCAGGACATGCGGGTTGTGCATGGAAATGAGTTGGCTGATAGGCTGTCTGGACAAGCTGAAATACAAGGCAGGCTGAGAATGGACAAAGAGGACACTGCTAAGGTCGTATTAGACAGACAACGGGAGGATGAAGAAAGGGAGTGGATGGACAATGAGCATATAGAGAGACTGATGAAGCTGGGACAGGGCGGGCACTGGAAGAAAATCTAAACAAAGTGGGAGAAAACGTGTAATAAACAACCAACATTTGACGGGAACTGTTAACAGACAGGCTCTTCGGTGGATGTTGGAGTAGGCGGCGGACCATGTAATGGAATGTCCTGAATGCGATGATGCTGGATTCTGCATTCTGTAATGTATTCTATGCTACCTACGGATTCGAGCCTGAATTCCAGTAAGAAAAAAACCCTTCATCATGACTTCTCAGTCATCTATTCACCATGACCCTTGTGTACTTGCCCATGATAGTGTAAGCTTGTTATGCTTGTCTCAGAACTCCCAGGATAGTGTAAGCTTGTTACACCTGTCTCAGAACTCCCAGGATAGTGTAAGCTTGTTACATTTGTCTCAGAACTCCCAGGATAGTGTAAGCTTGTCATGCTTGTCTCAGAACTCCCAGGATAGTGTAAGCTTGTTACGCTTGTCTCAGAACTCCCAGGATAGTGTAAGCTTGTTATGCTTGTCTCAGAACTCCCAGGATAATGTAAGCTTGTTATGCTTGTCTCAGAACTCCCAGGATAATGTAAGCTTGTTATGAGAACTCCCAAGATAGTGTAATCTTGTTACGCTTGTCTCAGAACTCCCAGGATAGTGTAAGCTTGTTATGCTTGTCTCAGAACTCCCAGGATAGTGTAAGCTTGTTACGCCTGTCTCAGAACTCCCAGGATAGTGTAAGCTTCTTATGCTTGTCTCAGAACTTTGTAATCCAATTACAGACTTCACCCGTTTCCACATGCACTTATGGCCGCACACCATAGATATTTCAGGCTGTATGTTTCAGGAATTCAGACCTCTTGGTGGACAAGAATCTGATGGCAGAACGCACTTCTTCCTTGGCTTATGTCTTTCAACGTAGTCGCCATCTTGACATGTGCTATTCTCGGCTCGCTACTTAGCAACGGTAGCGATATCCACGTATTGACGTCACTGACTTTAGCGCCAACAGATGGTACCACTAAAAGGATTTCTATCTATTCTTTCGGAAATCTTATTCGCATATTCTGACTTCCATTTCATTCACATTTTGTTTTTAGCTGAATCAGCTATGAATGAACCTACACAGAACAAGAATACTCAACAATTTCCACAAATAACTAATGTCTAACTGTTTTCTGAGTGGCCTTTCAGTTCCGTCGGAGCTCTACAACATCTCTCATACAATTCTTTACACGAACCATCAGTTTAACAACCACAAATTAGCAAAGACAAGTGACATTTCAAGCATACATTTGTTCTTTTTCTGAACTCTCAATCAATGCCTCAGATACAAGCACTCATAAAAATTCTCTCCCTTGTTACCGGCTCGACATGTGGCGAATTTGCCCCGGGAATAGCAAATCTAATGCGCCTGCAGGTAGCCATTTCGATCTGGAGTTTTCGTTTGTTTTGATTAGCACGTGGGGCAAGCAGGGTATGTGTGTGTGAGGAGGGGGGAGAGAGAGAGAGAGAAACAAGAAAAACAAAAACAAGGTTTCTTGTTTAAAGTTCAGGTGTGTCAGGGCGGCGGTGCTGTGTGCTAAGTAGTACGTGTGTACCTAATCGCTGAGTGTGCAAAAGTTCGTGTGTGCTAGGTTATAACGTGTCAGTAGTACATGTGTACCTGATCGCTGAGTATGCAAAAGTTCGTGTGTGCTAGGTTATAACGTGCTAGTACGTGTGTACCTAATCGCCCTAGTACACGAACTTTTGCACACTCAGCGATCAGGTACACATGTGTATCAGACTGTGGTGTTCTAGCAGTACGTGTGGTCAGACTGTAATGATCTAGCAGTACATGTGAATCAGACTGTAGTGTTCTAGCAGTGCATGTGAATCAGACTGTAGTGTTCTAGCAGTGCATGTATACCACACTGTAATGTTCTAGCAGTACGAGTGTATCAGACTGTAATGTTCTAGCAGTACGTGTGGATCAGACTGTAATGTTCTAGCAGTACGTGTGGATCAGACTGTAATGTTCTAGCAGTACGTGTGGATCAGACTGTAATGTTCTAGCAGTACGTGTGGATCAGACTGTAATGTTCTAGCAGTACGTGTGGATCAGACTGTAATGTTCTAGCAGTACGTGTGGATCAGACTGTAATGATCTAGCAGTACATGTGAATCAGACTGTAGTGTTCTAGCAGTGCATGTATACCACACTGTAATGTTCTAGCAGTGCGTGCCTCCTCGGTGGTAAAGTGCGCAAAGTTCATCTGTAGCACATTTTAATGCATGTATACTTTGTGTGTACCAGATGGTTATGCCTGCAAAGTTAACCTGCAGCGTATCGCAGTATGTAAGGAAGTACATATATAACATATGGTCATGTGAGAAACTTTCGTTGGGTAATCGACAGGCTAAAGTACACACACAGTTCCTATGTTGTAGTAAGTGTGTTAATTCTAGTGTAATACAGATGTAAAGAATGGGAAGCGAACGAAGGCGAGGGAGAGAGAAACAGACAGAGAGAGAGAGAGAGAGAGAGAGACGCTGTGAGGGCCCTGCACTTGTCAAATCATTTTACAGAATCACTGGACGGGCATTCAAATGTGGAAAGGGGGGGGGGGGGGGCTGGGGGTTATGTATCGCAGATCTGAACTGTCTGATAACAGAAATCACGTGCAGCGATACGATGTGTATCACATGCTTACTGTACGTACAGAAATGCAGGCTCGGGTTAGATCAGCGGTCCTCAACCTTTCTGGTCCCCGGGAGCCCTTGGAATATTTTCTTTTAAGCCCTGCGGAACCCCTTGCATTAAAAATATTTACCACCGCTCATTTTGCGCTTCATACCCCACTTCCTCCCAGCTGTGACCCCAACCCCCACTCATAAAACATATTTTCTTTTTCTTACTCTTCTTCTTCCTCTCTTTCTTCTTCTTCCTCTCTTCTTCTTCTTCTTCAGCGTTCGAAGGAGTTTGGTATCTCCAGCCCCGTCGCCCTGACAAAGTCCGCCGTCTTCTCCAGGTTAAGTGTGAGTCCTATAACTTTTCTTTCAGTCCCTCTCCCTCGGGCCAGATCTGTGCTCTGAGGTTCGAGTGGGTTGGATAGTTTGCAGGCTTTGTTCCGGTGTCTGGATCCCGAAGAGGACATTCATTTGTGTGTGATATTTCGAAGCGTTAGAGGTGGCTTAGAAGTCTGCAGTGTCCCGTTCTTAGTCGAGAGATTGTGGATTGCTGGTATCCCTGTAGTTGATGAATTTGGGTTCTTGCGTTGATTCTATTTTCGTGTATTCGATTAATTTGGATTCTTGTGTTGATTCTATTTTCATTTTTTGCTTTCCAGTTGGTGCTCACTTTGTTGTGGATGATGGTTCTTGCTTCCTGATATGTTACTGGGTAGTTAATCTGTTCCATTTTGCTTACTGATTTGGAAAGGGCATTTGCACATTATGTCTTTCATAATTTCATCCCACCCCCTCCCCCACACACTTCATTTCCATTTATTTCAGTGTGAAGGGAGCCACTGTGGGACCAATTAAAATGACTAGTGTAGGCCGGGAGCCACTGTGGGACCAATTTTAATAAAATAACTAGTGTAGGCCGGGAGCCACTGTAGGACCAATTTTAATAAAGTAACTAGTGTAGGCCGGGAGCCACTGTAGGACCAATTTTAATAAAGTAACTAGTGTAGGCCGTGAGCCACTGTAGGATCAATTTTAATAAAGTAAATAGTGTAGGCCGTGAGCCACTGTAGGATCAATTTTAATAAAGTAACTAGTGTAGGCCGTGAGCCACTGTAGGATCAATTTTAATAAAGTAACTAGTGTAGGCCGTGAGCCACTGTAGGACCAATTAAAGTAACTAGTGTAGGCCGGAAAAAAAAGTTCTTTTTAGTTTATCCGCCGCTGACGGAAAGAAGAAAAATTATACCTCAGTCAGACAGTCAGTCAGTCAGTCAGACAGTCAGTCAGTCAGTCAGACAGTCAGTCAGTCATTTGCATGTCCCTTGCGGAACAGCTCTCTCGTAGGCCTATCGGTTGTAAGCAAGATGTCCTGCTGCTCATGCATCCATTCGCAGATCGTCAACGATGTCTGGCAGCCATCTTCGTCTTGGTCTCCCTCTCTTTCCATTTGCCCATTTATATACCCTTCCAAGACGTGTCTTCTCTAAATTATCATGATGTTTAATATGCCCTAAATAAACAAAGTTTTCTCTGTTTAATCTTCTTTACTAGCCAATCTTCTATAATAAATGTAGTGTTAGTCAGGTGTGGCTTGTGGTATATAACGTGTACAAGAGTAGAGTCCCGCCCTCCCTCAATGTAGAACTAAAAATGATTTTTTTTAAAAACCAACCTGTTTTGGATAAAAAAAAAACAAAGCATGTAGCCTGGCCCGAGGGTTTAGCGAGAAGTGACTGGGAGGGATTTCCCAGTCATGATCTCTGGTGGATTGGCTGCAGAACCCTTTGGCGGTACGATCTCTCATTACCACTACAAGCTCATGCTTTGGTTGGACCTAAGATCTCTTATTACCACTACAAGCTCATGCTTTGGTTGTACCTAAGATCTCCCGTTACCACTACAAGCTCATGCTTTGGTTGGACCTAAGATCTCTTATTACCACTACAAGCTCATGCTTTGGTTGGACCTAAGATCTCTTATTACCACTACAAGCTCATGCTTTGGTTGGACCTAAGATCTCTTATTACCACTACAAGCTCATGCTTTGGTTGGACCTAAGATCTCTTATTACCACTACAAGCTCATGCTTTGGTTGGACCTACGATCTCTTATTACCACTACAAGCTCATGCTTTGGTTGGACCTACGATCTCTTATTACCACTACAAGCTCATGCTTTGGTTGGACCTACGATCTCCCGTTACCACTACAGGCTCATGCTTTGGTTGGACCTAAGATCTCTTATTACCACTACAAGCTCATGCTTTGGTTGTACCTAAGATCTCCCGTTACCACTACAAGCTCATGCTTTGGTTGGACCTAAGATCTCTTATTACCACTACAAGCTCATGCTTTGGTTGGACCTACGATCTCCCGTTACCACTACAGGCTCATGCTTTGGTTGGACCTAAGATCTCTTATTACCACTACAAGCTCATGCTTTGGTTGGACCTAAGATCTCTTATTACCACTACAAGCTCATGCTCTGGTTGGACCTACGATCTCCCGTTACCATTACAGGCTCATGCTTTGGTTTCTTCTCCACTTTCCTTTTTTTTCTAGATGAAGATAAGATTCCTCTTTCTTGCACAGAGGCTGATGACACTAAAAGTTCCTGTTTCTTCCACAGAGGCTGATGACACTAAAGGTTCCTGTTCTTCCACAGAGGCTGATGACACTAAAGGTTCCTCTTTCTTCCACAGAGGCTGATGACACTAAAGGTTCCTCTTTCTTGCACGGAGGCTGATGACCCTAGTTTATATTTTTGGTTTTACAGTTCACGTGTTCATCAGGATGGCGTTCGTGAGTGTGTCAGGTCATTGCCTTTCACAGCTCTCAAGCTGAGGTCATTAGCGATCTATCTATAACTGACAAGCTAGATCTATCTATAACTGACAAGCTAGATCTATCTATAACTGACAAGCTAGATCTATCTATAACTGACAAGCTAGCGTCAAGGCTGGCGACCCATATCTGACGAAGACCCCGTCCCACCTCCTCTCCCAGCAACAAGCCTAGCCTGGCTAACGGGGCAGGAATCGCCATAGTCCCTATTGGATGGGGGGGGGGGGGGTGGAGTCTGCTAAAGAAGTACTGCACACACCTAGTTTTTAATCTCCGCTCCGGGACTGAAAAAATAGCCGCCATAACCTGCTCCCCTGAGCCTCAACATCCTCACAGCATCGCCTGCAAAGAACACCATCTCGCAGTTCAGAAGCTCTCATTCTCGTCTTGAGATGACACGTTGCGTGTTGAGAATCTTTCACCCCACCCCACCCCCCCCCCCACCACCAACCCTTCCATGGGCTGGCAGAAGCAGGGACCCACAAAATCAGGATGTGGGTCCCGCGTGAGGATTAACAACGCCAGAAAATATGCGCAAACGTCATGGGAATACGAAGGACATCTGATGATAAATGAACTAGCTAAAGATATCAGATATCCAGGAAGAGAGAAAGAGAGAGAGAGAGAGAGAGAGAGAGAGAGAGAGAGAGAGACCGTGTAATGGATCATGGGAAAGCATTTAATCTAATGCTAATAATCACCACAGCAGGTGACAGCAGTAAGGATTAGGATTAGAGCAGTGGTCACCAAAATGGGAGGTACCGCGCCATTGGAGATGGGAGATCTGGGGGAAGGGGGAAATGGGAGGAAAGGGAAACGGAAAGATCTAGAAGGGCTTGGGGGGGGGGGGGGGGAGGGAGGGCGCAGAAAACATCAGAACTATTTCAGTAATCCCGAGCACGTCGGGATACCTCAACCCATGTCTTTTCCCTGGTTCCATTAGTTCTTCCCGTACTGTGCGTCTCCGTGTCCCTAACGGCCTGCTCCTCTTTCTTTTCCCTTGGGGTGTCCAAGTCAAGGCGGTATAGGGGTGTCTTGTTCTTCCTGTTCGTAGTATGTAGCCCAGCCGTTTCCTTCTTCGTCCATTGATCTCCCTAGTAGTGTGACCATTCGTTTGGTTGATGATGTTCGTAAAATGTGTTTTAATTCTGCATTACAACAACAACAACAACAACAACAACAGTATGAAGTACTGAAGGCTGTATTGAGAAAAGCGGCATCTCGGGAAGTATTTCATAGAAGAGAAAGACAGGCACAGGTGTACCAACTTCAAAAAAAAAAAAATCCTATCGTGACCACTAGCCACAGTAAAGTTTCCGATTAGAGTAACAATGTTAAATCTTAGATCTTGAGTATCAATGTTAACGCTTAGACTTTGAGAATAACAATGTTAAATCTTAGACTTTGAGAGTAACAATGTTAACTCTTAGACCTTGAGTAACAAAGACTTTGATAGTAACAATGTTAACTCTTAGACCTTGAGTAACAACGTTAACTTTTAGACCTTGAGTAACAATGTTAAATCTTAAGACTTTGAGTAACAATGTTAACTCTTAGACCTTGAGTAACAAAGACTTTGATAGTAACAATGTTAACTCTTAGATCTTGAGTAACAACGTTAACTTTTAGACCTTGAGTAACAATGTTAAATCTTAAGACTTTGAGTAACAATGTTAACTCTTAGACCTTGAGTAACAATGTCAACAATTAGACCTTGAGTAACAGTGTTAACTCTTAGATATTGACTAACAATGTTAACTCTCAGACCTTGAGTAACAATGTTAACTCTTAGACCTTGAGTAACAATGGTAAACCTTAGGAACAATGTAACAATTAATAGGGTAAAAATTAATGTAATATAAGTGAGGGTTGAGATATCAATTGTAAGGATTCAAGCAATCATGATAAAATTTACGATTAGAGCAACAATACTCTAGGTAAGAGCAGGATAAACATTTTAAAAAGACAAAAAAAAAGAGTAACAAAGGTAAGGTTAAGGTTAACAAAAGTAACGTTTAAATAATTTTTTTACAAATATGATACAACGAAGCTTCCGTACAGTAAAGTAACAAAACACAGTGTTGTGTGATTAGACCTAGAAAAAAAAGTCGTAGACAAAGCACTTGTAGACGTGAGAGAAAGAAAAAAAAATCACAAGAGAATTACCTGGGATTCGAACCACGGACTCCGGTAGGACGAGCAGCCGTCTACTAATGAACTTCGCTATCGTGGCTACAGAGTCTGGATTCAACTCACAGGTAATCCTCTTGTGATTTTTCTTTCTCTCACGTTTAAAAGTGCTTTGTCTACGATTTTTTTCGAGGTCTAATCATAAAACAAACTGCAGAACCGTTGCCCTGATTAGTCATGCCAGTAAAATTCTCTTTAAATCATAATGGGTAGACTTCGAAAAAAAGTAGAAGAAAAAAATCAATATGGTCCAAGCTGGTTTTAGACAAGGAAAAGGACCAAGAGATCATATATTTATATAAAATTGATAATAGATCCGTAAGAATAATGAAGAGCAAAACCTCTATCTTAATGCCAAGAAAACTAAATTGATGATAACTGACAAAACAAACAAGACAACTGAAATATGTATCAATGAGGAAAAATTGGAAGAGGTGGAGAGTTTTGAATATCTTGGATCACTGCTAACTAATAATGGAGATACAATGAAGGAAATTAAAAGGAGGATGTCTATCGCTCCTCTAAAAAATAAAACAACTAAAGAATCTGTGAAGAGGAACAGACAGAACTACAAACATAAGATTTTTACGAGCATGCATCTTTCCCATCGCAACATATGCCTGTGAGACCTGGACACTTAACAAAACAGCTGAGAAACACATAAATGCCTTTGAATGTAAATGATACAGAAGAGTTCTTCAAATACCACTGGCACAGAAAAGAACAAATATATCCATACTACAAGAACTTAAATGAAGAAGGCTGGCTAGTAAAGATGATTAGACAGAAAAAACTTAAATATTTTGGACACATTAGACGTCATGAGAATTTAGAGAAGACAATCTTGGAAGGATACATAATAGGAAAAAGAAAGAGGAAGATCAAGGCGAAGATGGCTGCAAGACATCGTTGATAATCTACAAATGGATGCAACAGCAGCAGGGCATCTTGCTCACAACCGAGTGACCTACAGGAGAGCTGTTAGGGAGGCAAAGTTCCGCAAGGGACGTGCAAATGAATGAATGAATGAATGAATGAATCATAAAACACTGTTCTCTGTAACGTTTAATTAACAATGTTAAGAGTTTAAAACACTACCATCTTAACGCATAGACATACTGGGCAAATGTCCAGATGCCGCACGATTCATACATTGTCAGTGTAGCTCTTCTTTGTGTGGGTTTAATAATGAACAGTTTGGGTGGGGGTGGGGTGGGGGGCATTGCTTTGAAAAGGGCCTACAATGCTGTTAAGACGGTCCTGAGTTTAAGGTTATAACGTTATGGTTAGGGTTAGATTTGCAAGGGTTTTGATGAGGGTGGCAAGGGTTTTGAAGAGGGTGGCAAGGGTTTTGAAGAGGGTGGCAAGGGTTTGAAAGAGGATGGCAAGGGTTTTGATGAAGGTGGCAAGGGTTTTGATGAGGGTGGCAAGGGTTTTGACGAGGGCGGCAAGGGTTATGATGAGGGTGGCAAGGGTTATGATGAGGGTGGCAAGGGTTTTGATGAGGGTGGCAAGGGTTATGATAAGAGTGGCAAGGGTTATGATGAGGGTGGCAAGGGTTTTGATAAGAGTGGCAAGGGTTTTGATGAGAGTGGCAAGGGTTATGATGAGGGTGGCAAGGGTTTTGATAAGAGTGGCAAGGGTTATGATGAGAGTGGCAAGGGTTATGATGAGGGTGGCAGGGGTTTTGATGAGAGTGGCAAGGGTTTTGATGAGGGTGGCAAGGGCTATGATGAGGGTGGCAATGGCTATGATGAGGGTACAAGGGTTATGATGAGGGTGGCAAGGGTTATGATGAAGGTGGCAAGGGCTATGATGAGAGTGGCAAGGGTTATGATGAAGGTGGCAATGGCTATGATGAGGGTGGCAAGGGTTATGATGAAGGTGGCAAGGGCTATGATGAGAGTGGCAAGGGTTATGATGAGGGTGGCAAGGGCTATGATGAGGGTGGCAAGGGCTATGATGAGGGTGGCAAGGGTTTTGATGAGAGTGGCAAGGGTTTTGATGAGGGTGGCAAGGGTTTTGATGAGGGTGGCAAGGGCTACGATGGGGGTGACAAGGGTTATGATGAGGGTGGCAAGGGCTATGATGAGGGTGGCAAGGGCTATGATGAGGGTGGTAAGGGCTATGATGAGGGTGGCAATGGTAAAGATCAAAATAACAATGGTTGGAGTCAGGGTATAAACGATAACGGTTAAATCTAACATAACAATGGAAAGGGTTCGGGTAACAATGGTAAGAAAGTAACAGCATTAAGAGTTATGGCTGGGACAACAATGGTAAATGGTTGAGGTAAACTATGGTAAATGAATGGGGGTAACTAACGTAAACGGGATTGACTGGCAAGATGCATCAGGGCCCAGTGGGCTTTAGGGCCACAATACGTCATGTCCTACCCATTCATCTTTGAAGAAATATTTTAACGTCAGTCTGCTTTGAAAGTGATATTTTAACATCCATCTGTCTTCGGGAAACATTTTAACACCAATCTTCGCTCAAAGTAACATTTTGACACCAATATGCCTTCAAGAAACATTTTAACGCCAATTTACCCCTCTCTCTCCTCCCACCACCCTCCCTCTCTCTCTCTCTCTCTCTCTCTCTCTCTCTGAATTTAGCCCAAAGTGCAGCCAATACTTGAACAACATATGTCTTCCAAAACCTAGACTTGATCTTTACAAGAAAAGCTTTAGTTATTCTGCTGCTCATCTTTGGAATACCTTCCCATCCTATATAAAAAATATAAATTATACTCCTTCCTACAACTACAAGCTTTCCCAATATCTGTTTGATGTCGACTACATGCCTCCATGAATTATAAAACTTAAAAGTTATCTTAAGCTGCTCTTACAGACACCGAATACAATTAATTGTTTTCTGAATAGTCCCTAAAATGTTGTTTAGTAGATAGTCATTTATAATGTATGTAATTACTTCTGTACTGAGTGAATATTTAAGAGCGAAATGTAAATCTTATATTTTATTTTATGTCTCTCAGCTTCAATGTTAGTTATGTTTGTTACATGAACAGCATATTTGTAGAATGTCTGGAATAGAGTGAAAGATGTATGATAAAGGGCAGAATGTCAGACGGGTCTACGTGCCCAATTCTTAACCCTTTTGAAATAAAAATCAATCAGTCAATCAATCAATCAATCAATCAATTAATCCCTCTCTCTCTCTAGTCCATGCCAATCAGGCATTGGTCGCCACTGATTTCCACAACTACCTGTCCTTTGTTCTTTCTATAAGATGTACGATAGACCCTGCTCCATGACACTCTTTTTTTTTAATGCCCGCATGGGCTTGCTATATAATTTTACCACGTGTGTGGTGAGGGTTTGTTGATTAAAATGGCCAAAGGGCCGAGAGGGCCCTGGACGGGGAGATGACCCTACTTCCTTGAAGTGCTCCTCTTTTAGTTCGTCCAGTACCTTGTTTCTTTACCTTCCTCTGTCCCTGTGTTCCTCCAACTTTCCCGCTGTCACAAAATGTTACAGTCTGCCTCTTCTCAAAATGTCTTAGAAATATGGATTGTCCTGTTCTCAGTTATGCCACAATTTCTCTAGTTTGCCCTGTTCTCAGTTTTTGCCTTACTTTCTCTCCCGTCCCTTGTTCTCAATTATGCCATAGTTTCTCTCCCGTCCCTTGTTCTCAGTTATGCCATAGTTTCTCTCCCGTCCCTTGTTCTCAATTATGCCATAGTTTCTCTCCCGTCCCTTGTTCTCAGTTATGCCATAGTTTCTCTCCCGTCCCTTGTTCTCAGTTATGCCATAGTTTCTCTCCCGTCCCTTTTTCTCAATTATGCCATAGTTTCTCTCCCGTCCCTTGTTCTCAGTTATGCCATAGTTTCTCTCCCGTCCCTTGTTCTCAGTTATGCCATAGTTTCTCTCTTTTGTCCTGTTCTCAGTTATGCCATAGTTTCTCTCTTTTGTCTTGTTCTCAGTTTTTGCCATAATTTCTCTCTTTTTTTGCCCGGCTTCACTCATGTTTTCTTGGTTATCCATAGCATTGTCATCATTCAGGAAAACATTTTAACATCGACCTTCCTTCAAAGTACTATTTTAACAGCAATATTCACTTCTTCGGGAAGCGTTTTAACAGCAGCCTGCCTTCAAGACTTGATCTCCAGACTTTTCCTCATGCATCAGTCCTAGATAAGGGGCAATAATCTCAAAGCACAGAAAAGGTAGAAGAAGTGAAATTAATCAGCGACCAATAATAATTTGTCTTTGGAGAAAAAATTCTATCGATTTCCCGTCCAACACAAGCCCAGCCCCCCACCCCCCACCCCCAATCCTCCTTCCTGTGTCCTGCCCTTGTTTGTGTCTGTCCAATTTTCTGGCTCGTAAAATTGACAAGTTTGGTTTGTTTTTTTTTTGACACTGAGTTCCTGCATTGTGATTTTGTTGCAAGGCGAAAGATGGTTGTAAGGAAGAGTTTTAAGATGATGATGATGATGATGATGACGAGTAAGTGGAGGTGGAAAAGGAAAAGAAAGAGAATAATGAAGGTGATCAAGGAAAAAAAATGGAAGAAGGTGCAAAGAAGATCGTGAAAGGAACTATAAAGGTTTGAGAAGAGGATGGGAAGTCAAGATTTTGAGGAAAGACAGAGAAGATGATCAGGGAAAGGCAAGAAGGCGGTAATGAAAGAAAGAAAGGAAGAAAGACAGAGGAGAAGAAGGAAAGAAAGAAAGACAGAGGGGAAGAAGGAAAGAAAGACAGAGGTGAAGAAGGAAAGAAAGAAAGAAAGACAGAGGGGAAGAAAGAAAGAAAGAAAGAAAGAAAGAGGGAAAGAAAGAAAGAAAGACAGAGAGAAAGAAGGAAATAAAGAAAGACAGAGGGGAAGAAGGAAAGAAAGACAGAGAGGAAAGAAATAAAGAAAGAAAGATAAGAAGGAACGAAAGAAAGATAGAGGGGAAGAAGGAAAGAAAGAAAGACAGAGGGGAAGAAGGAAAGAAAGAAAGACACAGGGGAAGAAGGAAAGAAAGAAAGACAGAGGGGAAGAAAGAAAGACAAAGAGGAAGAAAGAAAGAAAGAAGGAGGGGAAGAAGGAAAGAAAGAAAGGAAAACAGAGGGGGAAAAGGAAAGAAAGGAAAGAAATAAATAAAGACAGAGAGGAAAAAGGAAAGAAAGAAAGACAGAGGGGAAGAAGGAAAGAAAGAAAGAAAGTAAGACACAGGGGAAGAAGGAAAGAAAGACAGAGGGGAAGGAAGAAAGAAAGAAAGAAAGAGGGGAAGAAGGAAAGAAAGACAGAGGGGAAGAAAAAAGAAAGAAAGAAAGTAAGACACAGGGGAAGAAGGAAAGAAAGACAGAGGGGAAGGAAGAAAGAAAGAAAGAAAGAGGGGAAGAAGGAAAGAAAGACAGAGGGGAAGAAAGAAAGAAAGAAAGAAAGACACAGGGGAAAAAGGAAAGAAAGACACAGGGAAAGAAAGAAAGAAAGAAAGAAAGAGGGGAAGAAGGAAAGAAAGACAGAGGGGAAGAAAGAAAGAAAGAAAGAAAGACACAGGGGAAAAAGGAAAGAAAGACACAGGGAAAGAAAGAAAGAAAGAAAGAAAGAGGGGAAGAAGGAAAGAAAGACAGAGGGGAAGAAAGAAAGAAAGAAAGAGGTTGAGACTAGCAAAAATATAGTAGAAGGTAAGACGGTTATGGTAGAGACGAGCAAAAGTATGGTAGAAAGTAAGAAGATTATGGTAGAGACGAGCAAAAGATTGGTAAAAGGTAAACAGATTATGGTAGAGACGAGCATGGTAGAAAATGAGATTATGAAAGAAACAAAGAAATTTATGGTAGAGAGTAAAAAAGATTACGGTAGAAACAAACAAAAATTATGGTAGAAAGGAAGAAGATTATGGCAGAAACAAGGAAAATTTTGATACAAGATAGGAAGATTAATGTATGGTGGAAACAAGAAGGAAGATGATTAAGAAAAGCAGAACCATGGTAGAAGCAATTAAAAAAAAAGATGACGAAGAAAAGCAAGGACTATGTTTGGAACTAGGAGGAAGATGATGATGATGAAGAAAAGCAAGACTTATGGTAGAGATAAGCAAGAAGACTGTGAAGAAAATCAAGATTACGGAAAAGTCAAACAAAAATTGATGGCACAGAGAGGGAAGATTTTGGTGAGAAGAAGAACAGCTACGGTGGAGACAAGTAAAAAAGTGCTAGAAACAACAACAAAAATTAACTTATTTGTTCTCACAAATTTGTTCTCACAAGGATGAACTGGTAGAGAAGAGCAATCTTATGACAGAGACAAGCAAGATCATAAACCAATATTATAGTAGAAACAAGCAAGATCATAAACCAATATTATAGTAGAAACAAGCAAGATTATTGTTCAGACAAGCATGAAAAATGAATTTAAAAACACGAGAAGAGAAATAATCATTTTAAAAAGTACGTAAAAACATGAAGACCATTTGAAACGTAGCTCCTCTGTACGTAACTGTATCACGGCCAAAAGGGAAAAAGTTACATCAAGCGTATTTATACAATCTCCAGGTAAACACACACCTGTCTATGGCGGTTTTATTACCTGCAATCATCACTCTTGATTTCTTTAGCACAGGCTTTCACACGCACATAGCCGGCCGGCTAAACAAACATACATAACCACGAATATTGCGCTTTACGCAGGCTCTTTACGCACATAATATCACCGTATACTTCTCTTCATAACATTTGATATCTGCTTGCGCAATGACGTTTGTTTTGTAGCAAAGATCTCAGTATATGACCTATCCTGGCGGTTCTCAAATTGTGAGATTGTAGACCCCTCTTCGACCCGCAAGACTCTTTCAGAGAATACAGGCTAATTTTTGTTTAAAAATAAGTTTTAACTCTTTCTCAGTTTTATGTTTCAATGCTGTCAAACATCGACAGCCATATCTCTCAAAGTCCCTGCCGACAGGCATAGGATACCATGTCCTTCCACAACCCCCGATCCCTTGCGCATCTCAAAAGGCTTGTTCCTGAGCATTTCCCGTGCCAGGATGCTAAACCATCAAACATCTTTTTTTCTCTTTCTACCCCTGTCTCTTCTACCTTCGATCTTTCTTGTTGCCATTATGTCCTCTAGCCCGCCTCTTCTCCATACATGTCCCACAAGTCTGAATTGTCGTTTCCCGATCTTTAATTATAATTTTTTTCCTTGTTTCTTGTGCTTCTTTCAGAACTTATTTGTTCCATTTTCTCGCTGTCCATGGTAGCCTCAGCAAGCATTCTTCTTAAGAACTGCATTTCAGCTGGGAACAATTTTTTATAAATAGGAAACTACGAGGTTTTGGTACGGTAAAGTAAGAGAACAAATATTGTAAGATTAAACCTCGAAAAAATCGTAGACAAAGCACTTTAGTGAGACGTGAGAGAAAGAAAAAGAGAATTACCTGGGATTCGAACACGGACTCCGGTAGGACGAGCAGCCGTCTAGCCACGAGAGAACAGCGTACTATCGACTTAGCCAACTAGCACCCCAAAAAAGGTGTTTTGTTGACAGTCTTTTAGTAACTGCTCAGCAGACATGAGAGATCGTGACACCCGGAAAGAAACGAGGTCGTGACACACAGAAATTCCGTAGCTTAGATTCATTCTCTCTAGCAGGTACCAACTAGACAAACATACACACGTTCTCCTGCCATGTCTGGTGCAAACATGAGCAACAATAACAAACGAACGAATACTTATTACATGAAGTTAGTTTCAGGTATAGTTTTAAGGAACACTTTTTTATAAATAGGAAACTACGAGGTTTTGGTACGGTAAAGTAAGAAAACAAATATTGTAGGATTAAACCTCGAAAAAATCATAGACAAAGCACTTTAGTGAGACGTGAGAGAAAGAAAAATCAAGCTGATTCTAGCTTTCTTTGTATCTCTTTACTGCCCGCTCAAGTCTCGCATCCATAAAATAAGATTGGCTCAATCTAACACTGCAGCACTCTCTTCCTGACGCTCACAGATAGTGACTTATAGCAAAGTATGTATATCAGTTTCTGAAAGATCTTGTTTTGTGCATTTCAGCTTTTTAACTTCGGTGATACACTTCCATCTGATGTTAGCAAGGTGCCTAAGTACTTAAAACTGTCAACTTGGATTAATGTTGTGCCCTTTAGCTTGTATGGTGTACCTTGGAGGAGGGTCTTGGCCGCAGCCACGCCCCATATAAACAAATACTCTTTCAGGCCTAAAAATGTATAAACTAAGGGAAAAAAGTAGGAACAGCTTTATTAATTATCGAGCAAACAGTTGTGACGTTTCGGTGTGAACATTAATCACAAAAGAAAAACTTCATTTAAACATTCAACACTCCACCATGCGCATTTCTGGACACAGCCTCTTACAACTCACAGCTAAGTGCTCCATTCGTTTTATTTATTCTATTTTTTCCCATTCCTGCTTTTCACTTAGCATTCACGTGAATTCATATTTTATCTTCTTTCTCGATTTCCTCGTCTTGCGTTTTTTTTTTTTTTTCTATGATTAAAGTTCACGCCGAAACATCACAACTGTGTGCTCGTTAATTAATAAAGCCGTTCCTACATCCTCCCGCCACCCCCAATAGTTAAGACATTTTGTTATCACTGCTTTACGTTCAGTGGTTTCGCGTATAATTTTATACTTAGCTGTGTATACCTGTACATTAGTTATTATTGTTTCAGGCCTCACAGCTTAATTTATTTACTTGTTTATTTATTTTGGAAAGTGTAATGGGATAATTCTTCTTCTTCTTCTTCGGCTCTCTGAGCCATTAAGGCTCATTGCTGCAGATAAATTTCGCCTCCATTCCTCTCTATTCCTAATCTTCTCTCTCCAGTTGGTGACACCAATTTCTTTTATATCCTCTTCTATGTTGTCTTTCCATCTCTGTCTTGGTGTACCCCCTAGTCTTGTTTCCCTCATCTCTTGTGCGTACATCATTTTCGTTTGTCTATTTTCTTCCATTCTTTCTACATGCCCCCAGCCAGCGTAGTCTGTTCAGTTTCAAGACATTTATAATTCGTTGGGATTTAAATAAGTTGTTCATTTCAGTGTTCTTTCTAGCTCTCCATTCTCCACTGTTGGTATCCTTTATCGGCCCTAAGATTCTTCTTAGGATCTTGTTCTCAAGATCTGCAATTGTTGTTCATCTTTCTTTGTTGTACTCCACGTTTCTGATCCATACATGACGGCTGGTCTTATTATAGTTTTGTAAATTGTTATTTTTTGGTGTTTTGGGACAGAATTTTGGATTTTAACAATCGTCGCAAAAGGCAAAGTATATTTTATTCCCGATCTGTACTCTGGTTTTAATCTCCTCGCTTACTGTGTTGACCCTGTTGAAGGTTGTGTTTGAAAACCGCTGTAAACTATACCACTGTAAACCCGTGCGTTCAGAAATAAACTGGGAAGCTAAGGCGACTGCGTCAGTGATGACACGCGCTGGCTATTAGTAGTGGCTAAATCAGGGCTCGCCTTAGATATGGCTTTTCTGCGCTACAGATGCAATTTTTAGAAGGCTGGAAAGCAACGAAAACAGCGAGACTTGGACGCAGTAACAACGATGTTGGTATGATCAGCTTCGAAATGTGCTATAGAAAAAAGCACTTTATAAAGACTGAGAGAAAGAAAAACAAAAGTTTACAGGTAAGGGCAAGAAAACGGATAGAAAGAATTAGCATGTTCTGCAGGAAAGATATCTCACTAGCGGTTCTCATAGTGTGATCCGTAGAACCCCCCCCCCCCCCACTCTCCCCAGCCCGTCGTGGAATCTGAAGACCCTTTCATGACAGAACATTTTGGTACAAATTCTGTTTCTTTCTCTGACGTCTAAAGTGCTTCGTCCAGAATCTTTCTCTGACGTCTAAAGTGCTTCGTCCAGAATCTTTTTTCTGACGTCTAACGTGCTTCGTCCAGTTTTTTTTCTCTGACGTCTAAAGTGCTTTATCCAGAATCTTCCTCTGGCGTCTAAAGTGCTTCCTCCAGTCTCTTTCTCCGACGTCTAAAGTACTTCATCTAGAATCTCTCTAACGTCTGAAGTGCTTCGTCCAGAATACATTTTTCTTTCAATTCAGGGCTGACTATATACTTGTTTTTATCTGTTTGGAAGACCAAGAGGAAGATGCTTGCATAGACATCATTGATGATCTGCCAGAGGACGCATCAGCAGCAGGACATCTTGCTTGCAACCGAGAGGCCTCCAGGAGAGCTGTTAGGGAGGCAAAGTTGCAAGGGGCATGCAAATGACCGACTAACTTATTTCTTTAAAACCATAACGTTCTGAGATTTGTTTGTACCATTACTATACATTATTTTGTTGTTCTGTTAATTCTGTGGCCCGCTGTTGTTGTTTTCGGCAGAAATGTAAATAATAAATTAATTAAAAAAAACAGAGCAATAAAGATGTAAAGGAAAGCCAAAGACACATAGATATTTTGATGAAAGAGATAAGACAAACGAACAGACGGATAGACAAGCAGTTCATACAGACCAGCCATCGACAGCCTTTTGTGGCCCTACGGGGCAAGGTAGACTTTCTTCATCTTCTCGATTATGATACAATTTTTAAGTGTGCTAAATTTACAAAACTTAAGGCCGCAAAAAGTAATGCAGTTTAATATATATATATATATATATATATATATATCTGAACCTTAAGTGCCCAGGGCACATGGGGCTTCCGCAAGGGTTTTCCATAAATGCCTGTCCTTCGCCTTTTTTTCTGCTCTTGCCCAGGTGAGCCCTCTATTGCTCAACATATATATATATATATATATATATATATATATATATATATATATATTATATATATATATATCAGGCTTAAAATCCTTTGATGAAGTTGAAAGACTCGCCGAAGACAGGAAAAATTGGCGAACTACTTTGAGAGCCCTATGTGACGTTTAACGGCACGGGAAGGATATAATATATATATATATATATGCGTCTGTAAGGCTTATTACTACAGAAAAAGTACGCCTCCAATCCTCTCTATTCCTTATCTTCTCTCTCCGGTTGATGACACCAAATTCCTTTACACCCTCTTCTGTGTTGTCTTTCCGTCTCTGATTGGACTGTTCCTTGGTCTTGTTTCCCTCATCTCCTGTACAAACATAATCTTCCACTGTCTGTTCTCTTCCATTCTTTCTACATGGCCCAGCCAGAGTAATCTGTTCAGTTTCAAGACGTTTATAATTCGCTGTGATTTAAATAAGCTAGTAAGTTCAGTGTTATCCCTAGTTCTCCATTCCCTACTGTTGGTATCCTTTATGTGCCCAAAGATTTTACTTACGTTCTTGTTCTCAAAGAACTGCAATTGTTCATCTTTCTTTGTTGTACTATCTATCTATCTATCTATCTATCTATCTATCTATCTATCTATCTATCTATCTATCTATCTATCTATCTATCTATCTACCTATCTACCTATCTACCTATCTGCCTGCCTGCCTGCCTGCCTGCCTGCCTGCCTGCCTGCCTGCCTACCTACCTACCTATCTATCTATCTATCTATCTATCTATCTATCTATCTATCTATCTATCCACCTACCTACCTACCTACCTACCTATCTATATACACATATAGATACATACATATATACACAAATAGAGAAAGAGAGAGATTACTTATATTATTTTGTTATATTATTATATTATATTATTATTATACTGTTATTACGCGTATTATTATGTTATCACCCTAACTATGTATATAATATATATATATATATATTTGCCTTGGGCTACATTTGGCCAGCGGGCCAAGGGTTGCCCGTATGTAACACACACAAACAGACTGATAAACATATCAACATAAACTTGATATACAGACACACTGACAAAGTAAACAGAGTACAGAAACAGATTCTGATTTCAACAACAACAAATACAAAGATAGATAATATAAGTATATGTCCGCGGAAAAGAGTGTAAAGGCAAACCAGTGCATGCGTAAATCTGATTTACTCGTCAAATGTATCCACGTTTACTCGATAATCAAAATACTGATAAAATCTTTTTTCCACAACACAGGTACAAGTTTTTACGAGCTCCGAAAGATGGGGGTGGGGTGGGGTGGGGTGGGGTGTGTTGTGTGGTTGAGGGGAGGGGGTGGGGGAGGAAGAAGACGATGTTCGATTTGGCAGTCAGCAACCCATAGCTGACATGCTAGCGTCAGGGTTGGCGACCCATAGCTGACATACTAGAGTCAGGGTTGGCGACCCATAGCTGACATGCTAGAGTCAGGGTTGGCGACCCATAGCTGACATGCTAGGGTCAGGGTTGGCGACCCATAGCTGACATGCTAGAGTCAGGGTTGGCGATCAATAGCTGACTTGCTAGAGTCAGGGTTAGCGATCAATAGCTGACATGCTAGAGTCAGGGTTGGCGACCCATAGCTGACACGCTAGAGTCATGGTTGGCGATCATTAGCTGACCAAGACCCTATCCCACCTCTGCGCTGGTAAACCCCACATCCCAGTAACAAGCCCAGCGTACCTAACGTGGCAAGGATCGCCTTTGTCGCTATGGGTGGTGGAGTCTGATAAAGAAGTAATATATACCCTACGCTTTTTTAAACTCCAACCAGGGAGTGAAAAAAAAACAAACTCACGACGTCGACACGATGTTGTGTTTCGGCAACTTCACAGCATCAGCTGCAAAGAACACCATTTGGGAAGAAGAAGAAGAAGAAGAAGAGTGATTGATTGACTGATCTTTATTTTTAAAAAAGTTAAGAACTGGGCACGCAGGCCCGTCTGACATTCTGCCCTTTAGCACACAACTTTTTCACTCTGTTCCTGACATTCTACAAATATGCTGCTCATATAACCAATATAACTAACACTGAAGCTGAGAGACATAAAATAAAATATAACATTTACGTTTCGCTCTTATCCACGCACCCAGTATAGAAAGTAACCACACACACACACACATATATATATATATATATATATATATATATATATATATATATAAAGACTACCAAACAAAACTTCGGTACTATTCAGAATAAACAATTAACTAAATTCGGTGTCTACAAGAGCAGTCTAACATAACTTTTAAGTTTTATGATTCAAGGAGGCATATGAGGAAGAAGAAGAAGAAGAAGAAGACAAGAAGAAGAAGAAGAAGAAGATTCTACAGCATCTTCTAGTACTTAAGAACTACTTACCAAGTCGCTCACTGTCATTGAGACCATTTGGAACATGGCCGTCGTTGTTAGTTGCCATGGTTACACCATGGAAACCCTTGTCCGACTTCCGCTTCCGAAGTTTGGGACTGAACCGTAGCAACTTACGAGTCTTAGAGGACTGTGGAGGAAAACAGTGGAGCAGATTAATGAGACCCGCCAAATTAGGCTTGTTTAGTGAATGTTTAGTGCTGCACATCTACACATGGAATGTTTAGTGCTATACATCTACACATGTTTAGTGCTACACAGTTACACATGGAATGTTTAGTGCTACACATCTACACGTGTTTAGTGCTACACAGTTACAATGGAATGTTTAGTGCTACACATCTACACATGTTTAGTGCTACACAGTTACACATGGAATGTTTAGTGCTACACAGTTACACCTGGAATGTTTAGTGCTACACATCTACACATGTTTAGTGCTACACAGTTACACATGGAATGTTTAGTGCTACACATCTACACATGTTTAGTGCTACACAGTTACACATGGAATGTTTAGTGCTACACATCTACACATGAAATGTTTAGTGCTGCACATCTACACATGTTTAGTGCTACACATCTACACGCTGAATGTTTAATGCTACATATCTATGCATGGGATGTTTAGTGCTACACATCTACACATGGGATGTTTAATGCTATACATCTACACGTGGAATATTTAGTGCTGCACATCTACACGTGGAATGTCTAGTGTTACACATTTACACATGGAATGTTTAGTGCTACACATCTATACATGAAATGGAATAGATTCTTTTTGTTCTTTTGCGTGAATACATGTTTATTTCTTAATACTTTGGCAGGCTGGTATAACAAACTATATATCTCTATATTCTTATGCAAAAAGATCGTCTGTGTTGTAGTATATCTGTTATAATATGTCTGAATTGTAGTATATCTGTATTACAATTGTAATAGACAGACAGACAGACAGACAGACAGACAGACAGACAGACAGACAGACAGACAGACAGACAGACAGATAGATAGATAGATAGATAGATAGATAGATAGATAGATAGATAGATAGATAGATAGATAGATAACAATCTTAATAAAGTGGTACGATGTGAATCTGCAAGCTTTGCTCCAGTAGGCTAACAGCGCTGAAGCCATTGAGTTACACTTGAAGCAGCGTGTCTTGAGTTTTAGTACAGCTATATCACACCTATTATAATATGTTTGACTTGTAGTATAAAGAAGCAATATTTGTTACAATATGTCTGAGTTGTATGTCTGTGTTACATATGTTGTAATATGCCTGAGTTGTAGTATATCTGTGTTACATTTGCTGTTTAATGTCTGAGTTGTTATACATCTGATATATTTGTTATAATATGTCTGTGTTGTAGTATATCTGTTATAATATGTCTGAATTGTAGTATATCTGTGTTACAATTGTTAAAATATGTCTGAGTTGTAATATATCTGTATTACAATTGTTGTACTATAACTGTGTTACATCTGTTTTAATACGTCTCACCTGTAGTACAAGTAAGTTACATTAGTTGTACTATGTTTGAGTTGTAGTATGACTTAAGTTAGATGTTTGTACTATGTCCAGGTTGTAGTACAACTTAAGTTACATTTGTTGTACTATGTCTGAGTTGTAGTATAACTTAAGTTACATTTGTTGTACTATGTCTCAGCTGTAGTATATCTTAAGTTACATTTGTTGTACTATGGGGGATATAGTGAATACTTACATTTATAACCATAAACAAGTTAACATTTTACCAGTAACTTTAAAAATGTAGTATTTAAGAAAAGAAACAAAACAAAACAAGCGACAAAACCAAATGTATCATCATTATATGAATTCAGTAAATTGAAAAGTACAAACACAACCGGCTAACGATTATAAATACTAACAGTTCAAATCAATAAACTCTCAGTACCTCTTCTTCGCCGGAGCTTAAGCAACTCATGGCAGTTGCTTTCCTTCCGTAAAATAGCAATATATCCAGATAAATACCCACTTGAAATGAACAAGCAACGGCACGAGTTATCAAGTCTATAATCAAATAACGGTTTACATACTGATCGCCGCAGAAATTCGACTACGATTCTACACGGCAGAAACCTCCTCGCCGGTAGGAAAACCACAAACGATACTATTTAGCCGGAAAGTAGTTCTTCATGGACGCCAGTAAAACACGGATGGCATCGACTGATGTTATGCATGGCGTTTGCTGGTGGGTCACATGTTCTTTTCTGTATCTGCAGCAGTCTTAAGAGAGTCGAGCGGGAAAAGAATAGGAAAACGTGGAGAATGTCAAATAACGAAAAAAAAATGTCACATATGGAATAATAATAAAAACAAACAAACAAACAAACAAAAACTGTCAAATAATGACAAAGTGAAATAATTGTAAGGTGGCGGCAAAAGGAAGTTTAAAATTGTCACGTGGCAACAAAACCAGTGGAAAAGTATCAAGTAACAAGAATCAAGTGAAAAATTGTCAAGTAACGACAAATCAAATGAAAAAAAATTGTCTAGTAACGACAAATCAAGTAAAAATTGTCAAGTACTCAAGTCTCTTCCCTCCCCCCCACCACACAAACTGCACAAAACTTTTATCACTTGTGAATTATGTTAAAAAACATCTGAATAACGAAAGAAAGCCTCAATTTTAACGAAACAATACACGTCCTACACAACCACTGGCTCCGAAATCAAAGAAAATATCTGAGGTTATCTAAGCACGCACCCTAGATGTCGACACAAAGAAGAAAACTAACTATCCAGTTTGAGCAAAGAAATAGAAAACACATCACATTATAGCACGCAGCCGCGCACTACAGATATACCGTGCTAACGATGAACATTATAAATGCTGATATAGGGAGCACTGCTAGCTTGCCACCGTGTACCGTTTATTGAATGTAGTAGCTATGACCCTGCCATGAGCGCAGGGGAGGGAGGGGGGGGAAAGAAGTCTTGACCAGGCCATCTCTTCTACCTTCGAACGTAGGCAAAACTGGTATTAGGCCTTTGTGAGATGCTACATAATGTGTTTTGACTGGGCATGTGACAACCTGGTATCCAGGCCTTTGTGAGATGCTAAAAATAAATAAATAAATAAATTTGTTTGACTGGTAGTGGAGCCAAACAAAGAAGCCATGCTTCTGTAGCTCCGACCCCAGAAGTAAGCATCCTACCACATCCAAACTCCCGAATGACCTTTACTCTATGAACTTCGCCACCGCAGCTATGAATAACACACAGACGGTTCGCAGTTACAAAGAAAACGACAGATCCCCCACAAAATAACGACACTTTTTCTTTTCTTCAACAAACGCCTTCGGGCGGCCAAACCCCTAAAGAAAATGACAGCCAGAACAAGCGTGTCGGGCCGTATTAAAACTTGGAGAGCGATCAACTATGACAGAAACATTGCTGACTGCGAGATCGCTTGGCCTGAAATGATCTGCGCAGAAAGCCACCTTTAAACTTTCAGGTCTTGTATTACAGATCGAAGAGCAGATTCCTATTGGTTGCCGTCTTCCCGATCCCCTCCCCCGGTCCGTCTCTCCCCCCCCCCCCCATCTTTCTCTCTCTCTCTCTCTCCTCTCTCTCTCCTTTCAATCATATTCGTCATAAATTCTGTGTTGTTGAATAACGGGGTTTTTTCCTTTCTTATTTTTGACAAAGAATGCTTCTAAGCGGTGATTACAACAAAGGTAAACACATTTTGAGGATATATATATATAATAATATATATATAGACAGACAGACAGACAGATCAGATAGATAGATAAATATAGACAGACAGACAGACAGACAGACAGACAGACAGACAGATAGATAGATAGATAGATAGATAGATAGATAGATAGATAGATATAGATAGATAGATAGATAGATAGACAGACAGATATATATAGATAGATAGATAGTAGATAGACAGACAGACAGACAGACAGACAGACAGATAGATAGATAGATAGATAGATAGATAGATAGATAGATAGATAGATAGATAGATAGATAGATAGATAGATAGATAGATAGATATTATTCTTAACTCCCTGTAACTGCTGGCTGTTGTTCTTTGCAGCCGATGCTGTGAAAATGTTTGAGGCACAGCGTCGTGTCGGATTGGGAGCGGGTTATGGCACCTATTTTTTTTAGTCCCGGAGCGTAGCTGAAAACCATGGGGGAGAAGAAGGGGTGCGAAACTTCTTTAGCAGACTCCACCACCACAATGGGGGACTATGACGATCCCTGCCCCGTTAGCCAAGCTAGGCCTGATACTCGGGGTTACCAGAGGAGATGTGAGACAGGGTCTTGATCGGTTATGGTTCACCAACCCTGATGCTACCATGTCAGCTATGAGTCATTAAAAAAGGTAACCCTGTCATGCCTTAGAGGCACATAGGGATATGGTGTTAGCGCCCATATTTTCCTTGACCTGTCAGCACACTAGAGGGTGATATGGTCAGTATCACGCCTGGCCGCCTTTCCTTCCCCAACTCCAGAAGAAGTCGGGTACCCATTTCTACAGCTGGGTGAATGGGATGCCTCCGGCCGGATTCGAACCCCCGACCTTAGCCACGAGAGACCAGTACACTAACTACTTCGGCACTCAGACCTGACCAAAAAAAAAAAAAAAGGACAGAGTGTTCGCCCCAGAGACAGACAGACATACAGACAGACAGACAAAATCACATTGTCCAAGCACATTAATGACGTGTATGCACGTAAAGACAACAAATGGCATCTTTCTTTTATGTTACTATGTAGCGGGCAATGAGGAAGTAAACAACAGGGCTTCTTGCACATTACTCAATTACTCCTATTACCTCTCGGCCGATCTCTTTATTTTATTTCACTTATACAATGTAAGCGCATTATATGCCCGAATTTACTGCTGCTATGGTCTTCGACGGCTAATGTTCCAACGCTGCGCCAGTATTTATTTGTTCTATCATTTCTGTTGCCCTAGGGGCTTAGACTCTGTCCGTTTTGGCAGTCAAAGACCCATAGCTGACACGCTGGCGTCAGGGATGGTGAAGCATAGTTGATCAAGACCCTGTCCTACTTTCCAGCTGTTCACCCCCCAGTAACAGGTCCGACAAGGCTAAAGAGCAGGGATCGCCATAGTTCCTCCCTCCCCCCCCCCTCCATGGTGGTGGAGTCTATTAAAGAAATACTTGCACAGCTTCTGCTTTTTAGCTGTAAGCAGGGACTGAAAAAAATATATAGCTGGCACAACCCGTTCCCAAGCCGACAAGATGCTGTGTCTCAACAACTTCACAGCATGAGCTGCAAATAACAACTGCTCGCGGTTCCAGGGAGACAGAAGACAAGACAAGAAAAGACAATTCTGTTGTCCTTGACGAAGGCATACTGGCGAAAAATTGCATTGTTACATGTTTTTTTTTTTCATTTCCACGTGCCCCGTCTTATTGTCCCTTTTTTTTTTTGCCTTTTCTGCCTCCTTTCATTTCTCTGTCTGTCATATTGTAAAACTGTGCAATATACCTCCGTTTATCTGCTCCACAAACAGCATTTTTATCGCAGTCTACTTCACATAAAAGAACAAAGACAGGAAATGACTATTTTCTGAAGGCAGTAAAGAGACACAGCCTGTTTTCTAAAGGTAGTAAAGAGATACAGCCTGTTTTTAAGTTTGTACTTCTTAAAAAAAAAATATACAACTTGTACTGTCTTGCTTTGTTTCCTTCCTTATATACCTTTCAGTGTTGAAGGGACCTTTTTTTTTTGCATAGGGCTCGAGGCAATTGCTTCACATACTGGGATATTTAAAGTTTCTGTAGTTTCCCCTCTTCATCTCTTGTGTGGGAGGCCTCTCTCCCACTGTTTGCTACAATTCTTAGTTTGACGTTGTGAGTGTGTGTGTGTGTGTATGTGTTACTATCTGGTCTAACGTGGCCAAACCATCTGACTCGTTGTTTCTGGATGTAGTGTAATACTGGTGTTACTCCACCTCTGGCCCACCCACCCACCACCACCCCTACCCGATGGTGCCTCTCTCTCTCTCTCTTTCTTATCTGGTTTCTTGTCGCAATGTAGTACTCTCCTCAAACATCTCGTTTCTGTCGTGATGGGAAGACAATCAAACATCAATCACAAGGAAGTTAGTTCTCAGGAAGGCCAAGGACACTAAAAACTAAACAAAACTATGTTGGGGGGGGGGGGAGAGAAAGAGAGAAAGAGGGGGGGAAGGGGGGAAGAGGGAAAGAGGGGGGGGGGTGAAGAATTATCAGGACAATTCATAAGAAGGCAGAATTTAGTAGCTCTGCAATCATTGAAAAACTCTAGTGGCAAAAGAAACGTTAAAAAAAAAAATAATAATAAGGCTGAAACAAATGCACTAAATAATATCTAAGTTTTTAAATGCTGATTCTATTGCTACTGCTTCTGTTTCTGTTACTATATCTGGTATTACTTCCTGATAACCAACACTACTACAATAACTACTACTTCTACTACCATTACTACTACTACTACAACTACTACTACTACCATCACTAAGGTAAAGGTAATCCTGTCATGCCTTGGAGGCACATAGGGATATGGTGTTAGTGCCCATATTTTTCTACTGCTACAATAACTACTACTACCATTACTACTACTACTACAACTACTACTACTACTACAACTACTGCTACCATTACTACTACTACTACAATTACTGCTATCATTACTACTACTACTACTACTACTACTACTGTTACCATTACTACTACTACTACAACTACTACTACTACTACTACTACTACTACTACTACTACAGTAATTACTACTACCATTACTACTATTACAATAACTACTACTGCCATTACTATTACTACAATAACTATTGCTACCATTACTACCATTACAATAACTACTACTACCATTGCTACTACTACAATAAATACTACTACTAAGATAACTACTACTATCATTACTACCACTACAATAACTACTGCTATCATTACTACTACTACAATAATTACTATTGCCATTACTACTACTACAGTAACTACTACTACTACTACTACTACTACTACTACTACTACTACTACTACTACTACAACTACTACTACTACTACTACAGATGCTGCTGTTACTACAATTACTATAATACTAAACAAATTCTGTGACAAAGTAAAGAAAACAATGACGTATAGGCGATATTATATCAAGTTTCCTCGAAATTCCGTGGAAAACATGGAAATAACGACAAGAATGTGTGAAAACTTAATACATATGGGAAAAATGGCCGGAACATATTGGGTCATTATACATGGCAAAAATGAAGTGCGACATATTAAGGAAAAATGTTATCTATGATCGAACGATATGAAAGAGATGAAAGCATTAAGAAGAAATGGGAAGAAGATTGAAAGGCATAAAAAAAAACAAAAACAAAACATGAACTAGAAATAATAAGAACGATTTGAAAGATACGGAAACATTAACTAGAGTGCTTGATTGATTGATTGAGTGATTGATCTTTATTTCAAAAGGGTTAAAAATTGGGCATGCAGGCCAGTCTGACATTCTGCCCTTTATCATACAACTTTCACTCTGTTCCAGACATTCTACAAATATGCTGAAAAGAAACTAAAACATCAAAAAAGGCAGAGACTATGGTTACAGCTAAGAAACAGAATCCACCAAAAATGCAGTGTAAAATTAAATGGAACAGCTCTAAATCAAATGCAGAAATCCAAATACTTTGGAGCAGTAATAACTTCAGATAGGAAATGCAAAACAGAAATTAGGAACAGAACAGGCCAAGCAAAGAATGCATTTCAGAGAATGAGAAACATATTATGCAACACATCCTTATCAATGAATGTTAGAAAACGAGTCCTAAAATGTTATATTGAAGCTATCTTATTATATGGAAGTGAATCACGGACAATAGGCAGATCTTCACAAAGGTCATTGGAAGCAATAGAAATGTGGTTTAATCAGAAGAATCTTATGAATTCCATGGACAGCAAATAACAGCAATGAAAAAATGTATGAAAAGAGCAAGAGAGACAAAAAATATTGTAAAAAAAACACACACACAAACTATACTTTCATAGTAAAGTAAGAGAACACAATTTTGTAGGATTAGACCTCGAAAAAATCGTGTAGACAAAGCACTTTAGTGAGACGTGAGAGAAAGAAAAATCGCAAGAGAATTACTTGGGATTCGAACACGGACTCCGGTAGGACCAGCAGCCGTTAGTAACTCTACTAACAGTACGCTGTTCTCTCGTGGCTAGACGACTGCTCGTCCTACCGGAGTCAGTGTTCGAATCCCAGGTAATTCTCTTATGATGTTTCTTTCTCCCACTAAAGTGCTTTGTTTACTTTTTTTTCGAGGTCTTATCCTACACAAAACTGTGTTCTCTTACTTCACCGTACAAAGGCATCGTTGTTTCCTATTTATAAAAAAAAATTGTTTCTATACTTTCATAGGACATGCAATGAGATGAAGCATTAAAAACAGAGGGAATAAGAGCCAGGGGAAGGCCGACAGACATGATACTGATAAGATTGTGTGAGATGAGGCCACCAATTGAACTGATGGAGTACAATGGAGAAACATACTAGCCCGCGTCAGTCATCAGGGCACCTGAAGGTGGTAACAAGTGGTAAGAAGATGCCACGAAATATATGGAAAACATTAACCGGGGATGGTCACAGGCGGCGAATGTGAAAACAGAGAGTGTAGGTCACAGGCGGCGAATGTGAAAACAGAGAGTGTAGGTCACAGGCGGCGAATGTGAAAACAGCGAGTGTAGGTCACAGGCGGCGAATGTGAAAACAGAGAGTGTAGGTCACAGGCGGCGAATATGAAAACAGAGAGTGTAGGTCACAGGCGGCGAATGTGAAAACAGAGAGTGTAGGTCACAGGCGGCGAATGTGAAAACAGCGAGTGTAGGTCACAGGCGGCGAATGTGAAAACAGAGAGTGTAGGTCACAGGCGGCGAATATGAAAACAGAGAGTGTAGGTCACAGGCGGCGAATATGAAAACAGAGAGTGTAGGTCACAGGCGGCGAATATGAAAACAGAGAGTGTAGGTCACAGGCGGCGAATGTGAAAACAGAGAGTGTAGGTCACAGGCGGCGAATATGAAAACAGAGAGTGTAAAGAACAACAAATGCACGTAACAAATTAAAGGAAAACACACAAAAGCGGAATTCATATTCTTCGAAAATTCCGGTGATTCAGATATATAACACACCATGCTCTCTCTCGTCCTTTTTTCTTCGGGAACACTGACAAATGTTCCGCTTCGTGATTTTGTCAGTTAAAACATAATCCAGGCATTAATCACTAACACACACGCCTGTACATTCACACACGCGCCGACAGGTGCGCCACCTTAAATCTCCCGAAAATACCTTCAGGCGCGTACACTTCAAAAACTCACCACGACCCAAGAACCACCAAGGCCGCCGCAGAGTAAAAACGTGCCGCGCATGAATTCATTAACGTAATTTGGCACGACAACATTGACTATATCAAGCTAATGCGACTCCTAAAGGCGATACGGTTGTTTCTCAGGGTTGGGCCATTAAATATTAAAACAATCTATTGATCTGGAGCTAAGTATAGACCCCGATGTTACTACCTACAGCCACAAACTTGGCTACCATCATCCTTGCTTTCGGAAAGATCGATAACTGGTGCTTGGGTTGTGCCCGGCGAATGTGTGGTAATTTTCTATATCACTGGCGCTGGTCGACGTGCAGGGCGAGCTGCTGTTATGCGTCTGTTGTTTCGGTGGCGAGTGGCTGAATCTGTGTACAAAGATAGATTTATGGCCTAGACTCTCGAAAACGTCTGTCTTGGATCAATGAGTTAAAATGAATTCTTCGTTTTAAAGAAACTTTTTTCTCTCCCCTTTTTCTTAGAGAGACGGACTAAAAAATGCCTCCATCTTGGGGAAACAGCAAAATATGCAGTAGATACTCTTAGAGAGTGGAAAAATATGTTCGTTCTTCTTAGAAAAAAGAACACGAGCACGCTATACGTATACTGTTCTTCACATACAAGCGGGGTTGAAGACGTTTTCCCGATGAAGCAATCAGCGACCCATAGCTGACCAAGACCCTATCCCACCTCTCTGTGGTACCCCCCCCCCCCCAGCAACAGGCCTAGCCTGGCTAACGGGGCAGGGATCGCCATAGTTCCTATGGTGGTGGAGTCTGCTAAAGAAGCATTGCATACCCCTCCCCCCTGCTTTTTAGCTGTACTCCGGGACTGAAAAAGTAGCTGCCATAACTCGCCCCCCCCCCCGCCGATACGATGTTGGACTTCAACACCTCTACAGCATCGGCTGCAAAGAACACCAGGTAGCAGTTTCTTCATACATGCACTTTTCTCATAAAGGCAAAGATAAAAGTTTCCAATGCCAGTAAGTCATACTGGGGATATCGTGTTAGGCTTGTATTTCTAAGACCTTCTGAACATGAAAGTGTGATGTAGACAGTATTAGGTTTGGCTGTATTTACTTTCCCAGATTTCTCTCGTACCCATTTTTTGGAGACTGGGTAGACTCCGGGTTGAACCCGAACTATAGATCATAAGAGTACTTGTACTTACTCTCTGTAAGTGCGAGCTGGTGTCCTTTGCAGCCGATGCTGTAGAGTTGTTGAGGCACAGCATCGTATCGGCGTGGGAGCGGGTTATGGCAGCAACTTTTTCAGTCCCGGGGTACGGCTAAAAAAGCAGGGGGTGTGCAATGTTCTTTAGCAGACTCCACTACCATGGGGACTGTGGCGATCCCTGCCTCGTTAGCCAGGGTATAACTGTTACTGGTGGTACTAACGGAGAGGTGGGACAGGGTCTTGGTCAGCTATGGTTCGCTAACCCTGATGTTGGCATATCAGCTATGGGTCGCTGATTGTCTCATCGGACAAACGTCTTCACCCCCTCTCACATAAAAGGGAAAAATATACGTTCACGTTTGATATATGAGTAAATTATACTTCGTCTCCAACAGGACACAAACTATACCCATATATTCTCAAACAAGATTGTATCTGTTACAGTCAGTTTTTATTCACCTCGTTATTATCATTAAGCATGGCAGGACATGCAGCACACTCCCTGATCCGACACTATTCGTATGTTCCATGACATCAGGACATGATGAGAACACAAGTCAGCAGCTGCAAGAAGGGACAATCCTTCATGTCCATGTTCAGGTTCATTAAGGTTTCGGCCTCACGGCAAACGAGAATATCCCACATTTGCTCTGCTGCCTGCGCCAGTGATATTTCCTGGAGTGAGCATGAACCCGTCCCACGTCATGTCCGTGATCCATGGTGACGAAAGGTGATCCATACACGATGAAGGAGTACATCTCCGCAAATGTCCTCAATAGGGCCAGCTCTAAGCAGCTATATGGCGCCAAGCTTCCAAAGAGCACAGCGGAAGGCATCGATCAGTCATTTGCATGTCCCTTTCGGAACTTTGCCTCCCTAACAGCTCTCCTGTAAGGCCTCTCGGTTGTAAGCAAGATGCTCCAGCTGCTGATGCACCCATATGCAGATTATCAGCGATGTCTTGCAGCCGTCTTCGCCTTGGTCTTCTTCTCTTTCTTTTTCCCCATTATGTAAAAGCATCAGGCATAGACATCAATATAATTCACGATACCGATCACTGTCAGGGAAATCCATGAACCACTGAATATCATAGTTCACAGTGACGCCCCTGAGAACTTAACTCAGTAGCTAGGGCGCCAGACCAGACCCCCCCCCCCCCCAACCTACAACACAACGAAACTGGCGCATACAAAGCGTAGAGAAACGCAAAGAAAGGCACAATCTGCAACGGTCACTTTCGCCCTTCTGCCATGTTGAAAAGAAAAGAAAAGACTATTTATTTTTTAACATCTGACTTCCAGTGTTCCTATCTGACCCAACCCGTTGGTTGTCCTGCCATATAATCATTGAGACCATCGTTCAAATCCGCACGAAACGGCAGGTGGTATGTTGCTTGTACAGACAGACAGCATAATCCGTGCAATGTTAAAAAAAAAAATTTTTTTTCACTCCTGAATTATTTTCAGTAGAGTAGTAGAAAATGGAGACAGCACAGAGGACATCAACAGCAGACTTAGAAGAGCAAACCAGGCTTTTGCAGTCCTGCAGACTATATGGAAATCTAAAAAACTAAGCATAAATACGAAAATCAGGATATTTAAGAGTAATGTTCTACGTGCACTACTCTATGGAAGTGAATGCTGGAAAATCACCAAAACCACAGAAAACAAGTTGAATTCTTTCCAGACTAAATGTTTACGTGGAATTACACAAATATTTTGGTCAAACACCATAAGAAATAACATCTTATTGGCAGAAATGCAGATGAAGCCACTGACAACGATGGTTGGGACATGTGCTCTGAATGACTGACAACTCACTACCAAAAACAGCACTAAGATGGACACCACAGGGGAGCAGAAGTAAGGGTAGACCAAAAGAGACATGGAGAAGAACAACAGAAAGGATGTTGAGCAATAGAAGGCTCACCTGGGCAAGAGCAGAAAAAATAAAGGCAAAGGACAGGCATTTGTGGAAAACCCTTGCGGAAGCCCCATGTGCCCTGGGCACTTAAGGTTCAGAGAGAGAGAGAGAGAGAGAGAGAGAGAGAGAGAGAGAGAGAGAGAGAGAGAATTATTTTCCATGATGTACAAGAATATGTTTCGTGTAGAAATGTCAGTATAAAGCAACTAGAAGGAAGTTAGTCCATAATTTTAAAACGTGGATTGGTTTATAAATTGAGTACTTGTCATATTATTTAGATTTTTCCTAAATATCACATTAGGCATTTGTTTACATAGGCATGGAAGATCTAGCAGCACTGTTAGTATTGCTTTGAAGCAAAAGAGTTAAAAGAGCACTGTAAAATAGTTCTTCGGTGTTGCTTTGGAGCAAAAGAGTTAAAAGCAAAAATAAAACAGTTCTTCAGTGTTGCTTTGGAGTAAAAGAGTTAAAAGCAAAAATAAAACTGTTCTTCAGTGTTGCTTTGGAGCAAAAGAGTTAAAAGCAAAAATAAAACTGTTCTTCAGTGTTGCTTTGGAGCAAAAGAGTTAAAAGCAAAAATAAAATAGTTCTTCAGTGTTGCTTTGGACCAAAAGAGTCAACAGCAAAAAATAAAATAGTTCTATATAATGTAATTAGATTCCCTCCCCTTCTGAAAGGATAAGGGGGAAAATGGAATCGATACAAAACAGCATTAAAATAGAAGCCCACGAGTTATCTGGCATTAACAGATCTTTCTATAGCTGAATTCACTAAACGTAACTTTAAATTATATCCTAACAGTAGAGACCAGTGAATCTATAGGAATCTATACGTACTTTCATCTTCTAAACAGTAGAAAAACTTTCAATAGGCAAGAAAATGACAACGGGTGTCAACAAAACGGTCTAACCAAACCAGATTAAAAAAAAAAAAATCGATACAAACTAAGCTTCGAATAACAGAAAATACGTGTACGGACATAACGTTTTTGAAATACAGAATATATGTGTAAATTGATTTTTTGAATAGTTGAAAATATGGGATGGGGGAACACAGCTAAACTGACATATGAATAGTAGAAATCATGAGCTCATATTAACTGACATCAGTCAGTCAGTCATTTGCATGTCCGTAGCGGAACTTGAACTTTGTCTCCCCAACGGCTCTCCTGTAGGCCTCTCGGTTGTAAACAAGATGGCCTGCTGCTGATGCATCTATTCACAGACTGTCAGCGATGTCTCGCAGCCATCTTCGCCTTGATCTTCCTCTCTTTCTTCTTCCCATCATGTAACCCTTCCAAGACGGTCTTCTCTAGATTATCATGACGTTTGATGTGTCCAAAATATTTAAGTTTTCTGTTTAATCCTCTTTACTAGCCAGCCTTTTTCAATATTACGTTCTTGTAGTATGGATATGTGTTCTTTTCTGTGTCCATATCTGAAGAACTGTTCTTAACTGTATGTCGCAGAGACCAATGCACAATTTTCAGGTTGAGAACAGAACATACCACCCTCAGTAAGCACAGAATGATCACTGACCACACACACCATACTGCATGCGCTGCAACAGACAAGAAGAAGAAACTGTTAAACACCACATGCTGGACTGCAGTGCATTGAAGGACCTTCGGAAGAACCTGATACCACCAAACTCCTCAATCACCGACAATCTGTATGGAGATGTAGAACAGCTGAAGAGGACCTGTACGTTTCATTATCTGGCACAAGGGAGGAAAAGAGTGAAAACTCGTAAACCGGGGGATCGGAAAAGCCAAGGTCAAAGTTCCACCATTTCTGTAACCACAGTTTATAAGGCATTCTTTAAAAAAAAAACATTTAAAAAAATACTTGTGCTGCAGCGCTACCTGTGCAGACAAGTCCAAGAAACGGTCTACGTAACGCCAGACTGTTCACGCTTCTGTCTTTAATATATGATTTTTGTTATGATTAAAAATACGATTTTTCTTAATCAGGTAACGACTTTATGATTACCCTGCATAACGAATTAATCCGTACTCTCATATTTGACGTTAACGGGAATAATAAGCCAATTTCTCTTTTTTTTAAAAATTTTTATTAGGGATAACGACCCTTTTCTTGAAGTTAATGTCAGTTTCTTAAAGTGTTATTTTCTTATTTCTTAGAGTTAATGGGAATAATAAGTCAGTTTCTTAGAGTTAAATGGAATAATAAATCAATTTCTTACGATTAACTGAAATAATAATAAGTCAATTTCTTACGGTTAATGGGAATAATGATTCTTTTCTTGAAAGTTAATACGAAAAATAAGTCCATTTCATAAAGTTAATTGCACTAACGACCTATTTCTGGAAGTTAATGGAGATAATAAGTCAATTTCTCAGAGTTAATGGAAATGATAGCGCCCAGTTCACTGAAAACATGCGAAGTCTGTGCAGACCAGAGATCGGTTCCCCTCTTTCATACAGTAATATTAGGTTATGCCTGGCAGAGATCATATTGAGGATTGGTTTCTTCTTTTTTTTCCTGACAAACACCGGGGTCAATTCACATAATAAATTCCTGACCCATCCTCCTCCCCCCCTCTCTCTCTGTTGTATGTTTGGGCTTGGGGGGGGGGGGGAAGAGGGATGAGACGACATAGGGGCAAAGTTAACAACTTTCTGACGACAGCTTCTTTCGTTAAGGTCTTAAAGCCCTTACGTCTCCCACCCCTACAGACACTGGACAAACAGGCACAGAGGCTGTTAATTGACAGTCTAATCGATTTAAGTAGTGTCAAGGGGGCCCTACTCGGGCCTTCGGAGTGAAGAAGGATCAGAAAGTTAAGTAGGAAGGATTATCTCGGGGCGGGGAGATAGAAGAGAAAAAAATAAATTAAGAGAAGCACGTAAATGACATAATGGAAAGGAAAACTTGCAAAAGGAATGACTGAGAACAGAGACCACGGGTTGCAATAGGATAGGAAGAAAAGACGCTATCGGATTTGACAGCCAGCGACCAATAGCTGATAATGCTAGCCATCAGTGTTGGCCAACTATAACAGAACAAGACCCTGACCCATATCTTTATGGTCAACTAGTATGTAGGGGTAGTAAAAGGACATAAAAGCCGTGGGCATAAACCTTACATTTAGAGAACGCCAGTTAGCCACCTACCGCCACAAGTCTTTATAGCCGATCAAGACCCTGTCCCTTATCCTCACTGGTACCCTCTAGTAACAGGCTTAGCCTGGCTAGCGTGGCATGGGTCGCCATTGTTCCCATGGTGGTGGATTCTGCTAAAGAAGTACTGCAAACCCCATCCCCTGCATTTTAGCCCAATTCAGAGACGAGAGGGAGGGGGATAGCCGTTGTAACCCATTCCAAGAGGAAAACCAAGGCGAAGATGGCTGCAGGACATCGGTGATCTGCGAATCGATGCATTAGCAGCAGGGCGTCTTGCTTATAACCGAAAGATTTACAGGTGAGCCTTGGTCTTCCTCTCTTTCTTTTTCCCATTATGCACCCTTCCAAAACAGTTTACTCTAGATTATCATAATTATTATGACGTTTAATGTGTCCAAAATATTTCAAGTTTTATCTCTTTAATCCTCTTTACTAGCCAGCCTTTTTCAATATTAAGTTCTTGTAGTATGGATATATTTGTTCTTTTTTGTGTCCATGATATTTGAAGAACTCTTCTGTAGCATTTATATTCAAATGCATTTATATGTTTCTCAGCTGTTTCGTTAAGTGTCCAGGTCTTATAGGCATATGTTGCGATGGGAAAGATGTAATGCCCTTAAAAATCTTATTTTTGTAGATCTGTATGTTTCTCTCCTCAGCTTCTTTAGTTGTTTTACTTTCTGAAGAGCTATAAATGTCCTCCTTTTTATATCATTCAGTGTATCTCCATTATTAGTTAGTAATGATTCAAGATATTCAAAACTTTCCACCTCTTCCAATTTTTTCCTCACTGATATATATTCCAGCTGCCTTATTTGTTTTGTCAGTTGTCATCAATTTAGTTTTCTTGGCATTAAGATAAAGGTTTTGTTCTTCGCTGTTCTTACAGACTAGCATAATTAGTTTTTCCATCTCTTTCCGTGTTGTAAACAGTAATACGTTGTCATCAAGCATATCTACCTACACGGTAACCACAAATATTTTACCTACCACCAAAGATCTACTCCCTCGTCGGTCCCGTATTTTACAAATACGTGCTATTTTGCAAGCATCTCCCTCAACACAAAAATACAATTCGACTAAAGGGGGCGCACCTTCCTACGTATGTACTATCTACTGTATCGTTCTAACCCGCGCAGAATCGATCTGGAATCCGAATGAAATTAAATATGACTATTTCAACTCCGCGGGTTCGTATGAGCGCATTAGATCAATGAACGGAAAATTTATGTATGCATGGTACATTAGTTCTACTTTTTGAACAATATATATATTATATACGTTGGCTTTGCTTGCTAAAGAGGACATTTTTATTATGAAAAGAGCCAAATATCAATATTGGTTTAATCTGCTCACAGAAAGAAAAAAACAGATAAAAATAAACCTTTTTTCTGAACATGAAGGAATTAAACCTTCTTTGTTTATATAGAAAGCATTATAAATCTTGTGCGTCACACTACAGAGCATTCAATAGATCACTACAAATCCCTTGCGCCTCATTCATAGAGCATTATAAATTCTCTGTACCACACCATAGACCATTATATAGATCACTACAAAATCTCCACGCCACATTTATACAGCACTACCACTTCTCTGCTCCACACCATTCAGCATTAGAAATCCTTTGCGTTATACTACAAAGCACATTACAAATATTCTACTCCACACCATATATCACTATATAGATCACTATAAACCTTCCTCGCCACATTTATAGAGCATTACAAACACTCCTCATTACAATCATAGAGCATTACAAACCCTCTTTGCCACCTTTATAGAGCATTACAAACCCTCGCCACATTTATAGATCATTACAACCCCTCCTCGCCACATTTATAGAGCATTACAAACCCTCCTCGCCACATTTATAGAGCATTACAAACCTTCGTCGCCACATTTATAGAGCATTACAAAACTTCCCCGCCACATTTATAGAGCATTACAAACCATCCGCGCCACATTTATAGAGAATTACAAATCCTGTGTGTCACACTACAGATCATTATACGGATCGCTATGAATCCTCTGCGTCACGCCATAAATAATTACAAATCCTCTGCGTCGCACGCCACAAAGCATTACAAATCCTGTGCGTCATACTATAGAGCATTACAAATCCTCTACGCCACATTTATAGATCATTGCAAATTCTCTGCGCAACACTATAGAACATTACAATTCCTACTGCGTCACACTTATTACAGAATTCTCAACAAGGAAACATCGTTATCAAAACCGGGCGGCAAACGAAGCAGTGTATCCTCTCAATCGGAAGACCCAATTTAATCACATCAACCGGCACACAGGTAATCATATAATAATCAGCTAGCATTTTCTATACTACAGTTGCTATAAAAAAAAGCACCGCATGCAACAGGACATCCACTACAATCTATAATCCTGAATATGTTTTTTCCAAGCCAGCAGGATTAGCCAGTGATAAACTAACAAATAGAACATTACTGTCGATTATATTTATGTCCTTTTTTTTTACCCACTGATTCTGAAAAATCACTGACTTTAGTAAAAGAAGATTAGGGCACAAAAGTGGTCGAGTCACCGGGTCATATTCCTCACGCGACTTAAAACTGTTATAAATAGCGCCGGCAGTCAACAAGACAATAAAATATGTATATAAAAAAACATAACAATCGATCTTTCGCGAAATCTCGTCTCCTGGAAAAAGTCTCGCGTGCTGGCTCGTGCACTGACTAAACATTTCTCTAAAAAGGTCAGCGTAATTTTAGATAAAGCTGACACTGTTTCATTGATGCTTTCCAATGGCTTCAGGTCGCTCCAGCATCGACTGGAGGGGCCAACAACAAGTGACTGACTATATCCCAAGCTCTCTTTCTCTCTCACACACACACACTCTCTCTCTCTTTTTTTTATCATGCTGCTACACTCCCTCCCTCTCCTTTCCTCTCTTGTGTTTCCTGGCTCGTCTTCACAATAGATTATCTCCTGCTTGTATAATTATTTCTCAGGCTTCTCTCTCTCCTTTTTCTCACGCCGAAACCCTCGGCCGACGACTTCGAAGGTCAACACGAGGCCAGGAACTGTTCGTCGGATCGACATTTTCCGATTAAGATAAAGCAGCTGGTTGTTACCTTTCACCTTAACAGACTTGTCTTGTCTTGTGCTATCTCCCTGTAACTGGGAGCTGGTGTTCTTTGCAGCCGATGCTGTGGAGGTGTTGAGGCACAACATCGTATCGGCGTGGGAGCGGGTTATGGCAGTTATTTTTTCAGTCCCAGAATACAGCTAAAATTGCTAAAATGCAAGGATGTGGGGGGGGGGGCCGCTTGGGTGGGTGTGCAATACTTCTTTAGCAGACTCCACCACCACGGGGACTATGGCGATGCCTGCCCCCCCCCCCCCCGTTAGCCAGGCTAGCCCTGTTCCCAAGGGTACCAACGGAGAGGTGGGACAGGGTCTTGATCAGCTACGCTTCGCTAACCCTGGCGCTAGCATATCAGATATGGGTTGCTGATTGCCTAAATGGGCAGCGTCTTCACCTCCTTCTTATCAGACGGTTTGTGAGGAATCTTCTTTCTCTTCTTCTAACTGCCAGCAGATATTCTTTGCAACCGACGCCGTGAAGATGGCGAGGCGTGGCGCTGTGTCACCTTGAGAGTGGGTTCAGTCAATCATTTACATGTCCCATGCGGAACTTTGCCTCCCTAACACCTCTCCCGAAGGCCTCTCGGTTGTAAAGCAAGATGCCCGTCCTGCTGACGCATCTATTCACAGATCATCAACGACGTCTTACAGCCATCTTCGTCTTGGCCACACTCTCTTTCTATTACGTACCCTTCCAAGATGATCTTCTCTAAATGACGGCGGCTATTTCTCTAAGTGAAGCTAAACAAGTGATTCGCAATACTTCTTTACCAGGCTCCACCACCATGGAGACTGGCGATCCCTGGCCCGTTAATCAGGCTAGGCCTGTTACCAGAGAGTACCAACGGAGAAATGGTCGGACAGGGTCTTGGTCCAGATATGGTTCGCCAACCCTGACGCTAGCACATGGGTCACTGACTGCAGATCGGACATAGTCTTCGCCCTCTCCCACATCCCCCATTTTTTAAGGTATAATTTATTAACCCCTTGAAAGTGTGGGAACAAAATGATAGAGGTATGGAACTCGATCTGTGAATAATCTAAAGAAAAAAAGAGAAAAACAAAGAAATTATTGTTAAGATTAAGACCTCCTTTCCTATACCGCATTACTAAATATATAAAGTAAATCCAAGTAATTAAACATCTTTTTAAATCATACCTGCTCTTAGGACTTCCGGATGGTATCCCGATGCCCCACGGGCCCCATCACTGAAATAAGAACCCCCCCCCCCCCGGGCCCACACTTGAAATAAGAAAAACTCCTCCGGGCCCACCCTTGAAATAAGAAAACCATCCGGGCCCACCTATGAAATAAGAAAACCCTCCGGGCCCACCCTTGAAATAAGAAGAATCTTCCAGGCGCACCTTTGAAATAAGAAACACCCTCCAGGCCCACCCTTGAAATTAAAAAAAAAAAACTCTTCGGGACTTCAGAGCCACGAAACCCTTTTGTGGGCCTGCTGGTACAGACATAAGTAGGACTTATCTTGGTCAACAAACGACTTAGCAACCTAGCAAAGTAACGAGCTATTATTCCACTTTTAACGACCGGAAGACGTCCATTTTAGCAACTGTAGCATTGTACCTTGTAAGTTATGAGTATTGCATTATTATTATTATGATTGTTGGTACCATTAGCATCGAGATGGAGAATGTGGGAGAAAAAAAGCTCCCACGGCAACGATTCTCAGGTTCTTAGTGATAGACCATCACACTGGACACTGACAAGTGGGTGGACATGGCAGACAATTCATTCCACTAGAAATTTATGGCTAGGGAAGCGATTGAGGCGCATACCAAAAACTAATGGACCTGTATCGAATAACAGTAGGGGATGACCGTGGGCCAGTAAACATAAGAAAAGGAGACGCTAAGAGACAGATGGAAACAGAGACAGAGAGAATGAATGAATGAATAATCTTTGAATGAATGAATAATCTTTATTTTTCAAGGGTAAAGAATTGGGCACGCAGGCCCAAGAGAGACTAGTAGGAAGAGGTTAGGAAGACGGAGCTTCTAGAACGAGAAGTAGTTTTCGAGCAGGCAGAGGAAATACTACGAGATAGGGACTTTAGTATGTAGGAAACTCTACTGTAGAGAGCGGAACAACAACACAACTCCTTCAGATCATCAGAGGAAGTATCCCTCCCTCAGACAAGTGTTTCGCCCCTATTAAATTCCTGATACTCTAAGGGGGGTGGGCGCACCTCTGGGTCATGACTCCCAGAGGTCTTGTGAGTTGTTGCTTTTTTTTTTTTTATCTCGGGATTGAACCCATGATCTTCCAGTTGGCACTCCACTTTGAAGTGCGTCTTTAGCGATTTAGCTACGGAGGACTGGTACTGGTTGTGACAAACGAAAATATTTATGTTCTTAATGCTTGTTTCGCATACTACACAACCAGCACGAAGGTTTTTCTGCTGTTTCTGAAAGGCTTTTCAATGCCCTTGCTCTTGCTTGTCCCTTTATGCCCAGTTGCTTACATAGGACGTATATTGATGTTGCTACGAATCCTCTTGCTCCCACTTCTACAGCTATCACTTTTGCCCTAACTTCTGCCCCCTGAATCAGTTGCTTGACCAGGTCATTGTACTTCTCAAATTTGAATTAGTACTACAATGTGTGAAATGCAAGTTTTGATATTTTGGCAAGCTGTGAAAAATCCTTTTAGTTGCTTTAATCCGAAACCTGTGACCTTCGGTTTTACGAGTATTAAAGTGAGCTATATAAATTTGACACAAGGACGAACCACATATAGTTTTGTTATGTTAATGTGTGTATTAAGAGTTCAGTCTCGTGATGAACCGTGTCATACTCTGTGGAGTGACATCCTGAGCTGCTGAAGTAAAAGAAAATATCAAACTTTGTAGCGGCCACAGCCTAAAATAGCAGAGAGAGAGAGAGAGAGAGAGAAAGTACAATTAACAAGCATATGAAAGAACAACCAAGACTACAGAGAAGATAAAGAACATCTTCTTCCTCAGTAAATAGAAAAATTCACAACCTAAGAATATTATACAATCAACGATCAATAGCTGACATGCTAGAGTCAGGGTTGGCGAACTATAGCTGACCAAGACCCTGCCCCATTTCTCAGTTCCCCCCCACCCCGTAACAAGCCCAGCCTGGCTAACGGGGCAGGGATCGCCGTAGTCCCCATGGTGGTGGAGTCTGCTAAAGAAGTATTGCACAGCCCCCCTACTTTTAGCTCCACTCTGGGACTGAAAGGAAAAAGACAAACAAAAAAAAAACAAAAAAACCTGCCGCCAAGATCGGCTCCCTATCCGACACGATGCTGTGTCTCAACATCTCCACCGCATCACCTTCAAAGAATACCAGTTCGCAGTTTCAGGGAAGCAGAAGAAGGAAGAACGCTCAGAGACTAGACAATCTGCGTGTGCACTTCGAACTAACGCTTTTTTTTTTTTTTTGTTTCAGCAGACACACGTCCAGGTGGCTGTACAGTCCCAGGTTTCTGTCTGTCCAGAGAATTCGGGGGGGGGGGGGGGGGGAAGGGTTAAACCCTAACCCCCTACACACCGTGCCAACTGCTCTAGGTGGGCAACCATTAATACCTAGAGCTCTATAGTAGTTCCTCCTCGTAGTACGCTGTTGCTGACATTTGATAAGTTCCGCTGTTTACCAGTCACATATCACCTTCTTTCCTGTAACATCAACAAGAGATATAACAGATATCGCTAGTCATGTCAAACAGATATAAACAGATGTAGCACGGATATCAACAAGATGGCTACAAAAAGGGGGGTGGGGGGATGAAGCGGTTGTGACCGGCCACGATGTGTGTGTTTTTTAATTCTTGGGCCTGATGATGATAATGATGACGGTGACGATGATGACAACGAAGACGATGATGGTGATGACGACGACGATAATGATGACGAAGAAGTTGATGACGACGAAGATGATGAGATGATGACGATGATGACGACGAAGACGATGATAATGATGCTGATGACGACGATGATGATGATGACGACGACGATGATGATGACAACGGAGACTATGATGTCGATGACGATGATGACGACAATGATGGTGATGATGACGATGATGATAACGATGATATAATAAAAGCCTAAAGTCTTGTCAGATCAACGAACGAAGGTTTGGGGGTTGTCAGAATAAGGAGAGGTACGAAGCATGACAAAGACCATCTCACTTTGTTAATGAACCTCCCCACACATCTTCTAGACAAAGATAGGCAAGGGAAACTAGGGCAGGAAAGAAACCCAAATGCCAGCTACACACTACAGAGCGCAGGAGTAGTTTACACACTAGAGAGTCCGTATCCCAGTTAAAGTAATAGATGTGGTGACGTATTTAGAGTTGGTTCAACTTTAAATCTAGTACCTGCCCCACTGTGTTACGAATTATCTATAACAGACATAAAATATATGCCTGCAGAGCGGGGCACACCATACGAAACTAAGCATAGGACCGTTAGTGTAATGAGAATAAAATAAAACATGACCCTAGAAATTTTGGACACCCCATACTTAATACTTAAATATCAGGAGAGACAACTCTCGCTTTACAATGTCAAGAATTCCTTCCCTTCTGTGGAATAATCTGAAAATGAGCAAGGATGAATGATAATGAGAGGAAGCGGGAAAGGAAGAAAAGCATTCCGGTTCACACCGAGCCAGCGAAATGCGGGAGCGCCCCCAACCATTATAATAGCAACCGCGAGGGGGCGCTGCTATCGTACAAACCTGGAGAATGGATTCATACTTGGTGGTACTTCTAAACAGACCGGCTGGGTGGTATCGAAGCTAATCTCGTTCCAGCAACGGATTCAATACTGTTTTTATAAATCCGCGGGCTTTGTATTGGTCAGGAGAGAAATATAGGCAAAATAAAAGATGCGTGAACGGTTATAACGTGGAACTCAGAAATTAAACTACGGGTAAAGTGTTCCAATAGCCAAAAAAAAAAAAAAACCAACTCATTAAATGATAGACAAAACACTCAATCCCCCCCGATTACGCGTATCGATTACGATATGCATACTGAATTCGTAGTAACCGCAGAGCAAAGCACGGACGGCTACGAAAATGACAGGTGCTCCCATGAACAGAATCCACGAGAATGGAACTGTTTTCAACTGTGGTGGAGTAGTCTATCTCAGAAACTCTTAAAGTAAAGCTACCTCAGTGCGGGTTCATTTGCTGTGTCCTTTGTAAGACAGAAGAAGAAGAAGGCTTTCAAGTCCGAAAGTACAGACAGTAACAAGTTACCTATGCATAGATGGGGAAAAGACCTCTAGATGCGAGAAATGACCTATATCTTCCATTATATATTGGAGAAATATGACCTCTATCTTCCGTTATAGATGGGAGAAATAACTTCTATCTTCTGTTATAGATGAGAGAAATGATCTCTATCTTCTGTTATATACGGAAGAAATTACCTATACCTTATGTTATAGATAGGAGAAATGACCTCTGTCTTCTGTTATAGATAGGAGAAATGGTCTTTACCTTCTCCTATAAATGGGAAAAATGACCCGTATCTTCTGCTGTAGATGAGAGAAATGACATTTATCTTCATATATGGACGGGAGAAATCATCTTTATCTCCCGTCATAGATGGGAGAAACTACCTGTCCTTTTATACGCATGAGAGAAATTACCTTTATTTTCTGTAATAGATGGGAGATATGATCTTTATATTATATTATAGATGGGAAAAATTACCTCCGTCTTCTGTTTTAGTTGGGAGAAATGAACTCTGTCATCTGTAATAGATGAGAGAAATTACTCCTGTTAAGATGGGAGAAATGACCTCTATCTCCTGTTATAGATGGGAGAAATGACCTCTGTCATCTGTAGTAGATGAGAGAAACTACTCCTGTTATAGATGGGAGAAATGACCTCTGTCTTCTGCTATAGATGGGAGAAGTGGCTTTTTTACATGAACAAAATATGAGGAAGAAGCAAGCACATGCAATCTGTTACTTCTGCCGGGGGCACGTTGCCCCACACATAGGTGCAGACATACATTTGACAGGTTGTTTGGCAGATGTACAACAGAGAGAGAGAGAGAGAGAGAGAGAGAGAGAGAGAAGGGGGGGGTGAGTACCAGGTAAGCTGAACCAAAGTAGGACGACGTAGGGCACTAAGTTTATATAACGTATTATATACTTTGGGGATCCTGGAAGCCATACAGAGCTACAGGCTTTGTTGTTGTTCTGCTGGGATCCTGGAACAACATAGATCTACAGATGTTGCTTCTGTTGTTCACCCATCTCCCTGAAGCTGCCAGCAACATGCCCTTTGAGGCCAACTGTGGTGAAGGTGTTGGGGGGCGGGGTTAAGGCGGTTATTACTCTGCAACCGGAGTGTAGCTAAAAAGAAAAAACCATGGCGGTTCAGTACTTCTTTAGTGGACTCCACCACCACGGGATCCTAGCGATCCTTGCCCGGTTACCCAGGATGGGCCCTGCTTACTGGGTTTACCAGTGATGAGTTGGGGCTTGGAGTCTTGGGCGGCTGTGATTCCTCATCCTTGTTGTATGCAGTCATCTATGGGTCACTAACTTCTGTAGTGGACTACGTCCTCACTCCAGACAGACAGACAGACAGACAGACAGACAGACAGACAGACAGACAGATAGGCAGGCAGTACTTTCGAAATAGATTATTTTATTATAAAGATACAGAACCTAGAGGAGGAGAAAGGTTATAGTACACTAGAAAGTGAGGCAGACAGAGGTGTATGATATAACGCCATGTTGTCATCGCCCTTTTACCTCATGTGTCAGCCAATCTCTTGCTTCCACTTCCTGCTTACCTACGTCTATCTCGACGCATATTGTGCCTGTTTTTCTTACAAGGATGATACTTTAAAGAATTTTTTAAAATCTTCCACCTGTTTTTCATGTCTTTATCTGTTGTGTAGTTTTTGCACGCGATCCTTGAAAACGGCTTTCGGTGAAATATTGGATATGTTCTCATCTTACTTTCTGCCATTCCTTGCTCCTGCGCACTTTTCTCACTCTTTCTAGCTTTTTTTTTAATAAAGGTAAACCATACACCTCTATCTACCCTCATTATTAGAACCAGTTTTACCCTAGTCGTCGTTTCTCTTTACCCCCGTCTTCGTTTCTCTTATCTTTAGCACTATACTGCTTTAGAAGAATAAATGTGTATAATATAGAAGCCAGATGAGAGAAATAAGAATACTAAAAAATACACCTACACTAAAATATAACAAACTAGCACTTACTGCATACAGCACGCCGATAAACAGATTATGTATCCCAAAGAAGTGTTCGCATATGTTGGGCCAGGAAAGAAATTTATATGCGCTCTTCAGTAACTGAAGTTATGAAACATCGTTCGCGTATAACAGAGGCAGATCTAGAAAGCGTGTCTGGCTATGACTTTCGTCAGAGAGATAAAATAGAAATGTAAATGTTGAAATCTGTACCAGAAAGATAAGAAAACCTTCAGTAGCATATATAGCAGCATTGAATGCGAATATATATATATATATATATATATATATATATATATATATATATATATATATATATATATATATATATATATTTCTTGCTAAATTCAGCTACGAATTATTCCAAAAATTTGCTGTAGAATCTAATCTGTTTAAATCTCTCCTGTTTTGGAGAGGTTCAAAAAGTTTTATTTACATAGGGTTTTATTTGTTAACCTACTTTGCATTCCTGATTCTAATGTGAATATATATATATATATATATAAAGGTAACCCTGTCATGCCTTAGAGGCACATAGGGATATGGTGTTAGTGCCCATATTTTCCTTGACCTGTCAGCACACTAGAGGGTGATATGGTCAGTATCACGCCTGGCTGCCTTTCCTTCCCCAACTCCAGAAGAAGTCAGGTACCCATTTCTACAGCTGGGTGACTGGGGTGCCGCCGGCCGGATTCGAAGCCCCGACCTTCGCCATGAGAGACCAGTGCACTATATATATATATATATATATATATATATATATATATATAATGTTTTCGTTTATATGAACTGATATCTGAATGAGTTACTTATATATAGTTACTGTAAGAACAGATTTTTTTTTTTTGGTTACAGGGCCACTCCTTTAAGAAAACTATTTCACAAGGATGGAATGTCGAACGTAGATTGCCTATGAAATGTTTGACAAAGGATAGGAAAGGGTTAACATCCAAGCACCTTTCATGTTCACAAACCACGCGCGCCTCTTCTGTTTTCCCCGCATGAAAAGTGGGCATAAATCTTAAGCAAAAGTTGCTGGTTTAGTATTATGTATAAAAAAAATGGGATGGAAACGTTATTCAGCGCTAATAAAATATACAGTGTTAAGTCTATAGCGCTGAAAGTGATACAGACTTCCTGTATCATGCTGGTGGCCCACCTAGTACTAGTGGAACAGCATGCGGATCCATGAGCTGCCACTGTGATATGGGCTGATAAGCACACAAGAGACCACATGTAAAACACATGACGACTATTATAAATCTCTCAAGACATGAGCCAAGTGATGATAATCTTCCGACTGAGAATCGGAGATTTTCAGGCTGAGTCACCATCTATACCAGAAGCTGAAAATTGGCCCAACATACCTACGTGCCTCCAGGAAAGAGCAACAGACTCCACATCACATCCTCCAGAGCTGGCCCAGCTACATTAACCTTCTCAGGCAAAAGGACCTGGCCGGACCCAAGGGCCCCCCCCCCCACCCCTTCACCCCAACAGGAGAAGCTCTACGGTGGTGCTGAAAACTTGACACGGACTGCCCGCATCTGTGAGAAAGAAGAGATTGGCCTCGATGTCTGACCGAACGACGGCGAAGAAGAAAAAGAAACTACCAACCTGATATAAACCTCTTGTACCTTCACTCCAGAAAGCTCATACAAAACCTTAACGTAAAACCTTTATACGTTATGCTTTGAAACTGGACATACACCTTCGCGTAAACCTAGCTTGTTTTGTACTGAAACTACACACAAAACCGTACATATTGTTCTCGTATGTTCAGACATGAAACTGGACGCCAACTTCATATAATCCTTTAGGTATACTCGAAACACATGGTACGCAGTAGGCACAAACCTGATGTAAACCTCTGGTGTGTTCAACACTGAAACTGGACTTGGTCTTCTCTTGTCTTCCTTCCTAATTTACTCTTCAGGTTTGAAGGAACATAATAGACGTTTTGATACGACTTGGCAATTTGTTTCATAATATGGGATATTTAAAGTTAGTAACGCAGGAAACTAGATACAAACCTCATGTAAATCTATAGAATTTTCAGCACTGAAACAAAGTACAACCTCATGTAAACCTCTGGTTTCTTAAACACAGGGATTGGACAGAAACCTCGTGTAAGCCTCTAGAATTTTCAACACTAAAATTGGACACAACTCTCATATAAACTTCTAGAATTTTCAACACTAAAATGAACACAAATCTCCAGAATTTTCAATACTAAAACTGGACACAAACATCAAGTAAACCTCTAGAATTTTCAACATCAGAACAAGCCGCATGCAAACCTCTACAATTTTCAATAACTAAAACTGGACACAAACCTCACGTAAGCCCTTAGAATTTTAAAACACTGAAACTAGGCACAAACCTCATGCAGACCTCTAGAATTTTAAATAAACTGGACACAAATCTCAAAAGTAAACCACAATAATTTCAAACACTAAAAGATGGACGTAAACCTCAGGTAAGCTCAACATTAGACAAGACAAGGCAAAACCTCCTGCAAACTTCTAGTATGTTCAACACTACAAGAGGACACAGCACCCAGACACCCACTCCCCACCCCCTCCCCCCCCCCAAAAGCCCCCATATTCGTACGTTTGAATTAAACCCGAACCTACGCATTTCTAACATTCCTCCGCCTCTGATGACAACATTGTCAGTTACAAATGGCTTGTTCAACCAGCACAAGCTGTTATATAACAGCTGAAAAAAAAACCCACACAACATATGTCATACCACAGCTGTCATCTGGAATCCGCACTTGACACACACATACACACAAGCACACACTCGGTTGCAAACATTAAGGGAGCTGTAACTGAAGTTCACATCAAAACCATCTGTCAGTCAGTCCATTTGCATGTCCCCTGCGGAACTTTGCCTCCCTAACAGCTCTCATGTAGGCCTCTCGGTTGTAAGCAAGATGGCCTGCTGCTGATGCATTCATTTGCAGATTATCAACGATGTCTTGCAGCCATCTTCCCTTGGCCTTCCTCTTTCTTTTTCCCATTATGTACTCCCCTTCCAAGACGCTCAAACCATCAGTTTTGTACATTATTGATTCGAAGACAAAAAATTAAGTGTATTTATTCTCCCACAAGTAAGACATCTACAATGCGTGGTAAAGAAGCGTTGCTGAACAGGGCTTCTCAAAACTCTGGTCTTGTGCACCCCCCCCCAACCCCGGGTAAAGGTGAAAGGTTAAAAAAAATTCCCCCGTTTCCATGCCATTAAGGCATAATGGGGAATACAGTGTTAGGCTCGCATTTCCAAGACCTTCGGCACATGAAAGTGCGATGTTGTCAGTATCACGCCCTGGTTGTATTTACCTTCCCAGATTCCCCTGCTACCCATCTCTATCACAGAGAACCCTTCCCAGATTCCCCTGCTATCCATCTCTATCACAGAGGACCCTTCCCAGATTTCCCTGCTACCCATCTCTATCACAGAGGACCCTTCCCAGATTTCCCTGCTACCCATCTCTATCACAGAGGACCGAAAGACAAACATTGTTGCTACATAAATAGGAGTAAGGAATCATGGCCACACAGAGAAGACTTTAATCCTTTAACTGCAAAAGTAACACCCCACAGTGGATGAACATTCTTTGATAGTATTCATCACGGGTGCCATGTTTTTTTGTTATCTGGAAATGACGCAATGCCTATTTTTAGCATTTATGGTAGATTAAAAGTTATGAACTAGCAACTGTGGAACAAAACCGCCTCAGTTTTTTTTTTTTATTTTTGGTATGTCCTTTGAAAAGCCATAATAAACGGATCGTGACAGAGGACGAGTTAATTCGCCAAGACCTCAGCAACACCCCCCCCCCCCAAAACAGCCATGAGATGGACACCCGAGGGAAAAAGAAAGTGAGGACAACCAAAAGCTACCTGGTGGAGAACTGTAGAAGTGGAAATAAGTAGCATGCATCACAGATTGGGCGGGGGGGGGGGGAATACAAAAGCTGGTCGCAGACCGTAAGAGGTGAAGAGAATCTAGCGTAGTGGTTAGAGCACTCGTCTATCAACCGAATGGTCGAGGGTTCGAATCCCCAGCTGAGCGGTGTTTTTTTTTCCGACCAATACGGCCCCGACGTCGACCCAGCCTCGTAAAATGGGTACCAGAGAAAATCTGGGAAGGAAAGGAACTGGCCCACCCTACCTCATACCCTGATGGCCCATCATAATGAGGACTCTTCATCCCCTACGGCATTTGCTATGGGACTACCTTTACCTTTACTTTTTACCTGCAAGACTCCACAGAGCGTAATAGGCGGTGATTGCTTAGCCGGTCGCCGATCAAGGACTTGGGCGGACAAATGGACGGACGGAATAAGCTAAGGAGGGTCACGAACAGAACAAAAAGCTGAGAAACCTTGAACCAGAGCGTTCACTATTCATACCTCTCTTCCTAACGGTGACAGAAGAAAAGCCTGCCTTTAAGACAAAGCTCACCAAAAAAAAAACCCGAAGATCTTGTTTCTTCTATAGTTCGCGGGAGTGTTTCTCAAAGCCAGAGGGGTCTTCTCGCCCAGTTTTGGGCACGATCTTAAGTACCACGGATGTATGCAGTTTGTACCGTTATGTCTGCAACGAGGTCTAAGCGTTAATACATTCATGGGTTCTCCGTGTGTCTTGCCTTGTCTTCTCTTCTCTTCTCTTTTAAACACCGAGCTGGTGTTCTTGCCGGGTGAATGTTGCAGCACAGCATTTTACCGGCTTAGGAAACGAGTTACGACGGATATTTTTTTTTATCAGTCCCTGGATGGACCTGAAAAAGCAGAGAGTGTACAATGCTTCTTTAGCAGACTTCCCTGCCACGGAAGACAATGCCAATCCTTGTCCCTGTTAGCCAGGCTCTGCCCGTCACTGGGAGTACCAACAGGAGAGGTGAGGGTCAGGGTCTTGGCCAGCAATGGTTCGCCAACTCTGAGGCTTGCATGTCAAGTTATGGGGTCGTTGATTGCTGAATCCGACAGTGTGTCTCTCTCTCTCTCTCTCTCTCGCTCTCTCTCTCTCTCTCTCTCTCTCTCTCTCTGAACAAGGAAAGGCAGAAACTGCAGAGCAAAATCTTAACTCCGCGCACAAGTAGTGGTATAAGAGTGCTAGAGCAGCGCAGTTATTACTGCGCTCGCTGCTCATGCATAGGTCGATGGTTCAAAACCGGCCCGTCGTTACCCAGTTATAGAAACGGAAACCCCGGCTTCTTTTCTGGCTAGGGACAGAAAGAAGACCAGGCGTGGTTCTGACCGGGGCCGTCACCCATCCCCCCCCAAAAAAAAAAACAACAACATGGGACACTAGCATCATACCCCATAGGTGCTTCTACTTCATGACTCACCTGCGTCTACTTGGCTTCCCTTTCTGAAACCGAGGGATGAAAAGGCAGCCAGGCGTGACGCTCAACCCCCCAACCCCCCCCCCCCAAAAAAAATCATCCTCTAATGTGCCGACAGATTCAGGATGATATAGGCTCTAATGTCATATCCCTCTGAGAACCCTCTACGGGCATGACAGGACTACGTTGAGAAAAAAAAAAACTGGTTGGTAACAAGTGTCAGACCTTGTGGAGGGGGAAAACCACTGATTAAACCTATAAAGCCCAGTTCTGCTTTCCAGTTTTGTGGCTATCGTCTTGCGGCTTTCTTGTCGTAGGATTTTCTTCTGTAAAGAGGAAATTGACGCTCCTGCAGCTGACACCATAAGAGAAAGAAATCTCTGGCGAAAGAAAGGCATTGTCTCGGATGGATGAGTGGAGTGTTCAAAAAGGGGAGGGGGGGAATCCTTTTAAAAAAAGACAGGTTTTTTTTTTTTGATGGTTCGTCCAGAAAGAGGGATTGCGTAAATCATGTGGCTGCTCACGACAGTATGTTAACAGGGTCATCGCGAGGGCGGAGGCTAGGGGTTCCATCAACTCCTTGCTCATTGTGCACTTGGGGGGAAAGTCATTTCTGACAACCACACACGGCGGTTTTAATTCCAGAGATCAGATGACAGCACAGAACAAAAGAGAGCAATAATATCTCAGCAATAGTACAAATATATTGCGCAACATTAACAAATGGTTGCAAAGAACAAGAAGCAGCAATGTTTGGACACTAATTAACAGTTGCGTTGAACAACAGATATCAATGTTTGAACATGAAAAAATGGTCGCATGGAACAACGAACTACAGTATTTTTTTTAGCAGTAACAGAAAGCGGGGAAATTAAAATCAGAGTACAGATAGGGAATAAAATATACTTTGCCTTGCACCACCTGTTAAAATCCAAAATCCTGTCCTAAAACAACACTACAAAACTAGCCCTCATGTATGGATCAGAAACATGGAGTACAACAAAGAAAGATGAACAACAATTTCAGATCTTTGAGAACAAGATCCTAAGAAGAATCTTTGGGCCCACAAAGGATGCCAACAGTGGAGAATGGAGAGCTAGAAAGAACACTGAACTGAACAGCTTATTTAACGAGTTATAAATGTCTTGAAACTGAACAGACTACACTGGCTGGGGCATGTAGAAAGACTGGAAGAGAACTGACAAACGAAAATGATGTATGCACAAGAGATGAGGGAAACAAGACCAAGGGGTAGACCAAGACAGAGATCGAAAGACAACATAGAAGAGGATATAAAAGAAATTGATGTCACCAACTGGAGAGAGAAGATTAGGAATAGAGAGGAATGGAGGCGAACTTTATCTACAGCAATGAGCCTTAGTGGCTCAAGAAGAAGAAGAAGAAGAAGAAATATTTGAACTTAGATATTTTGGACACATTACACATGAGAATTTAGAGAAGACAATTCTTGGAAGGGTGCATAATGGGAAAAAAAAGAAAAAGAGAAGACCAGGATAAAGATGGCTGCAAGACACCGTTGATGATCTCCGAATGGATGCATCAGCAGCAGGGGCATCTTGGTTACAACCGAAAGGCCTACAGGAGAACTGTTAGGGAGGCAAAGTTCTGCAAAGGACATGCATATGACTGACTGAACAAAATGTAACACAGAACATTAACAAATCATTGCAGAGAACAACAGACAGCACCTGACCAAAACAAAACAAAAAAAAAATAGCATAGAACACATATCCACCAAATCTGTTGAACAACCGCTCATAGATTGTAGAATAGAACAACAGGCAACAATGAATGCTTGAGCAATGCTCGTAATGAAGAACTGATAGTAATTGTCTGAACAAATCTGGCAACATAAAGAAAAACAAAAGTGAAGGAGCAGTGGAACGAGGCAGGATCTTAAATATTCTAATTTATTAAGTGTTCTGTGTGAGTTCTGTTCACCACTCACACGTGACAATAGTGGACACTAATCAAAGTCTAAAGAACAGTTTAGACAGAAATCTGAATATACCCCGACCGGACAGTTATATAGTCCGAGGACAGTTCTGATTCGCAGTGAGTCCATTCTGAGCGGATTCGGTTCGCTTGCTGGCAGAAATGCAGATGAAGCCATTGACTTCGATCACTGAAGAAAGATGCTGGCGATGGCTGGGGTATGTGCTCTGGGCGACTGGGTGACTCATTACACACACACACACACAGACACAGACACACACAAATAGCACTGAAATGGAAACCTCAGGAGAAAAAGGATTAAGAGTAGACCAAAGGAGACATGCTGACGACACAGTAATGATAGCTGAGAACCAACAAGACCTGCAAAATCTCTTGGATAAAGTCGCCAAACAAAGTGAACAGAAAGGCTTTACTTTGAACATCAAGAAGACAGAGACTATGGTTATATCTAAGAAACAGAATCCACCAGCATGCAGTATAAAATTAAACGGAACTATTCTAAAGCAGATGCAGAAATTCAAATACCTTGGAGCAGTAATAACTTCAGATGGGAAATGCAGAACAGAAATTAGGAACAGAATAGGCTAAGGAAAGACTGCATTTCAGAGAATGAGAAACATATTATCCCACACATCCTTATCAATGAATGTTAGAAAACGGGTCCTAAAATGCTATATTGAACCTATTTTATTATATGGAAGTGAATCATGGACAATAGGCAAGTCTGCACAAAAATAATTGGAAGCAGCAGAAATGTGGTTTATTAGAAGAATGTTGCTATTCCCCTGGACAGCAAAAATAACTAATGAAGAATGTATGAGAAGAGCTGGAGAGACAAAAAACCTTGTCAAAAAGATAAGAGAGAGACAATGTACTTTCATAGGACATGCAATGAGAAGAGGGGGCATTGAAAATATTATAACAACAGGAAAAATAGAAGGAAGAAGATCAAGAGGAAGACCAAGAGAAATGATACTGAATAGTCTGACGGGATGGTGTGAGAGGAGATCACCAACTGAGCTGAAGGTCTGCATGAAGGATCGTGTACTCTGGAGAAGCATAACAATGCCGATCGGCACGGCACATGATGATGATGATGATGATGAAAGGAGACATGGAGATGAACAACAGAGAGGATCCTGAGCAACAGAAGGCTCATCTGGGCAAGACAGAGAGAGAGAGGGGGGAAGAGGGTGGGGGCGAAAGATAGGCACTTGTGGAAAACCTTCGCGGAAGCCCAAGTGTCTTGGGCACCTGAAGATTCAGAGAGAGAAAGAGGGAGAGGGGGAAAGGGAGATGGAGAAAGAGAGAGGGAGAAAATGAGAGGGGGGGGGGAAGGGAGAAAGGAGAGAGAGCGAGAGAGATTCCGTGGAGCTTGTGACCTCGAAGGTTGTTTTCCTGTGAGAGTAGAAAGAGAATCTTGTGGTGTATGTGTGAGAGAGAGATAGATAGTGAAGAGAGAAAGACCAGAGAGAGAAGAGAGAGGCGAGAAAGAGAAAAGAGAGAAAGAATGAGGGAGAGAAAGATGAGAGACGAAAAGAGAGAGAAAGAAGAGAGAGAAGAGAGAGAGAAAGAAGAGAGAAAGAAAGAGAGAGAAAAAGAGAGAGACCAGAGAGAGATGAGAGAAAGAAAAAGAGAGAAAGAAAGAAGGAGAGAAAAGAGAGAGAGAGAGAGAGAGAGAGAGAGAGAAAAGAGAGAGAATTTCTTGCCAGAGAACCTCAATGGCTGCTTAACAGGAAATTTCTAGTGTCTCCTATTTCTTGACAAAGTCCATTTCCTATAGCAAAGAGCGGACGAACAGAGAATATTGGGGTTAATGTATGCAAACTAACAGGGTCATAGCGATGTGAACTCTCGCCAGCAGCCGTTTCTATGATTCTGACACTGGATTCTCCAGCTTCACAAATGTCAGCTCTTCTATACTTGTGATCTTTTTTTTTCATAAATAGGAAACAACGAGGCTTTCGTACGGTAAAGTAAGATAACACAGTTTTGTAGGCTTAGCCATCGAAAAAATCCTAGACAAAGCGCTTTAGTGATACGTGAGAGAAAGAAAAATCATAAGAGGAATCACCTGGGATTCGAACCACAGACTCCTGTAGGACAAGCAGCCCTCTAGCCACGAGAGAACAGCACACTGTTAGTAGAGGTACTAACGACTCTGCTTTCAAACATCTTTTTTCTTGAGGTGCGAGATAGCGCAGGTTCGTTAGTACAGAGTGTGTGGGGAGAGGAGGTACGGCATCTCTAGACAATGGTGGACACAAAACGTGACTGAAGTCTAAAGAACAGTTTAGAAGACAACCTGAATATACCCGACCAGACCTTTATATAGTCCGAGGACATTTCTGATTTATAGTGAGTGCATTCTGAGCAGCTTCGGTTCCCTAATTAGTATTACCATGATGAGTCATATTTATGTCATAACCCAAGATTTTGCATATGACACTGGACACCTATTTACCTTCTCCAGGACAGCCGTCTTAAATTTCTGACCGGCCATGGACAGTCAGTCATTTGCGTATCCCTTGCAGAACTTTGCCTCCCTAACAGCTCTCATGTAGGCCTCTCGGTTGTAAGCAAGATGCCCTGCTGCTGATGCATCCATTCGCAGATCATCAACGATGTCTTGCAGCCATCTTCGCCTTGGTCTTCCTCTCTTTCTTTTTCCTATCATGTACCCCTCCAAGACTGCCTTCTCTAAATTCGCATGATGTTTAATGTGTCCAAAATATTTAAGTTTTCTCTGTTTAATCCTCTTTACTAACCAACCTTCTTCAATATTAAGTTCTTGTAGTATGGATATATTTGTTTTTTTGTGTGTCCATGATATCTGAAGAACTCTTATGTATCATTTCTGTATCATCCAGGACAGCCGTGTTAATTTTCTGGAGTCCATTGACAGAAGGCGTAAAAAAAAAAGGGTTTTTATTTGTATCAGGGTTAAAAGAATGAGAGAGATAATTATAGTATAAAATGGGAGGGGGTAGCTTTAGAAACAGTGATCTAACCAAAGTTTTTATCCTTATCGTTAGAATACTTTAAATGACAGGACATTATTACATTATTATCATCCTATGTATCAAGTTTCCCCTTATTACATTATTATCCCCCTATGTATTAAGCTTCTTACTATTACATTATTATCCCCTTATGTATCAAGCTTCCCTCTATTACATTATTATCCCCCCCCCCCGTATCAAGCTTCCCCCATTACATTATTATTCCCTTATGTATCAAGTTTTCCCCTATTACATTATTATCCTCCCTATGTATCAAGCTTCCCCCATTACATTATTATCCCCCTATGTATCAAGTTTTCCCATATTACATTATTATCCTCCCTATGTATCAAGCTTCCCCAGTAACATTATTATCCCCCTATGTATCAAGCTTTCCCCTATTACATTATTATCCTCCCTATGTGTCAAGCTTCCCCCCCCCATTACATTATTATCCCCCCCCCATGCATCAAGCTTCCCCCTATTACATCATTATCCCCCTATGTATCAAGCTTCCTCTATTACATTATTATCCCCCCCCACTATGTATCAAGTTTCCCCTATTACATTATTATCCTCCCTATGTATCAAGCTTCCCGTATTACATTATTATCCCCCATATATCAAGCTTCCCTCATTGCATTATTATCCTCCCTATGTATCAAGCTTCCCTTATTACATTATTATCCCCCTATGTATCAAGCTTCCCCCATTACATTATTATCCCCCCCTGTATCAAGCTTCCCCAATAACATTATTATCCCCCCCCCCCCCATGTATCAAGCTTCCCCCATTACATTATTATCCCCCCCTGTATCAAGCTTTCTCTATTACATTATTATCCCCCCATGTATCAAGCTTCCCCCATTACATTATTATCCCCCCATGTATCAAGCTTCCCCAATTACATTATTATCCCCCCCCCATGTATCAAGCTTCCCTCATTACATTATTATCTTCCCATGTATCAAGCTTCCCCCATTACATTATTATCCCATGTATCAGCTTCCCCCTATTACATTATTCCCCCCATGTATCAAGTTTCCCCCTATTACATTATTATCCACCCCTGTATCAAGCTTCCTCCTATTACATTATTAACCACCCTATGTATCAAGCTTCCTCCTATTACATTATTATCCCCCCATGTATCAAGTTTCCTCCTATTACATTATTATCCCCCCATGTATCAAGCTTCCCCCTATTACATTATTATCCTCCCTATGTATCAAGCTTCCTCCTATTACATTATTATCCACCCTATGTATCAAGCTTTCCCATAGTACATTATTATCCCCCCCCCCCCATGTATCAATCTTCCCTCTGTTTCTAATATGTCTCCTCCCAGCATGTCGCTGATCACGCCATACATGTTATATCTGTTTCTTCACCGAAGATTCCATTCTTCATCGCTCAAGAGATAAACGCATAAATATTTCTTTGATACACACACCCCTTTTAAACTCCGTAACCTGTCAAATAACGCGCAGGTTTCTTGGCCTGAGAAGGCGCGCCCTTCATGAAGCGCCCCCCCCCCCCCACACCCCAACTTGATTCAAGCTACGGCCCCGTAGATTATTACCGTAGAAATGGGTATCTGGTTCTTTCTTGGAGCGGGTTGGAAGGGAAAACGTGAGACAAGCTTGGCGCTAGTCACATTACCGTCTAGTGCAATCTGTCGGGTCAAAGGAAAATATGGGCAGAGAGAGAAGAGAGAGAGATATATAGAAAAGAGAAGCGAGAGAGAGAAAAGAGGGAGAGACGAGAGAGAGAAGAGGGATAGACGAAAGAGAGAGAAGAGGGAGAGACGAAAGAGAGAAAATAAAGAGAGAGAGAGAGAGAAAGAAGAGAGGGAGACGAGAGAGAGAAAAAAGAGAGAGGAGAGAGAAAATAGACGAGAGAGAGAGAAAAGACAGAGACGAGAGAGAGAAAAGAGAGAGAGAGAAAAGAGAAGAATGAGAGAGAGAAGAGATAAAAGAGAGAGAGAGAGAGAGAGAAAATAGAGGAGAGAGAAAAAAAAGAAAGAGAAGAGGTAGACGAGATAGAGAGATACAAGAGAGAAAGACTTGCTGGCGCTATGTCATGTTTCTCAGAACAATGGTTATGTTTTCTTAGAACCATGCTAACATTGGTTATGGTGCTTTCTTAGAACCATGCCTACATTGGTTATGGTGCTTTCTTAGAACCATGCTAACATTGGTTATGGTGCTTTCTTAGAACCATGCTAACATTGGTTATGGTGCTTTCTTAGAACCATGCCTACATTGGTTATGGTGCTTTCTTAGAACCATGCTAACATTGGTTATGGTGCTTTCTTAGAACCATGCCTACATTGGTTATGATGCTTTCTTAGAACCATGCTAACATTGGTTATGGTGCTTTCTTAGAACCATGCTAACATTGGTTATGGTGCTTTCTTAGAAGCATGCTAACATTGGTTATGATGCTTTCTTAGAACCATGCTAACATTGGTTATGGTGCTTTCTTAGAACCATGCTAACATTGGTTATGATGCTTTCTTAGAACCATGCTAACATTGGTTATGATGCTTTCTTAGAACCATGCTAACATTGGTTATGGTGCTTTCTTAGAACCATGCTAACATTGGTTATGGTGCTTTCTTAGAAGCATGCCCACAACGGTTATGGTGCTTTCTTAGAAGCATGCCCACAACGGTTATGGTGCTTTCTTAGAAGCATGCCCACAACGGTTATGGTGCTTTCTTAGAAGCATGCCCACAACGGTTATGGTGCTTTCTTAGAAGCATGCCTACACTGATGATGCTTTCAGTTCAGCCCGATGGAATATTTGGAAAGTAAGCGCACGCCAATGTGTTTGCTGAACTTGAGTCACAGAACAGTAAAGACATGCTGAGCCTGAGTCACAGAACAATAAATACACGCTGAGCCTGAGTCACAGAACAATAAAAACACGCTGAGCCTGAGTCACAAAACAATAAAGACACGCTCAGCCTGAGTCATAGAACAATAAATACACGATGATCCTGAGTCACAGAACAATACTATACGCTGAACTCTCGAGTCACAGAACAATAAATACACGATGAGCCTGAGTCACAGAACAATAAATACACGATGAACCTGAGTCACAAAACAATAAATACACGATGAGCCTGAGTCACAGAATAATAAATACACGATGAGCCTGAGTCACAGAACAATACTATACGCTGAACTCTCGAGTCACAGAACAATAAATACACGATGAGCCTGAGTCACAGAACAATAAATACACAATGAGCCTGAGTCACAGAACAATAAATACACGATGAGCCTGAGTCACAGAACAATAAATACACGATGAGCCTGAGTCACAGAACAATAAAGACACGCTGAACTCGAGTCACATAACAATAAAGACACGCTGAACTCGAGTCACAGAACAATAAAGACACGCTGAACCTGAGTCACACAACAATAAATACACGATGAGCCTGAGTCACAGAACAATAAATACACGATGAGCCTGAGTCACAGAACAATAAAGACACTCTGAACCAAGAGCACTCAGAATCTACTGGAGGTTCCTGAGGAGAATGATGAGAATACCAAGGACAGCCAAGAAAACAAATGAAGAGGCTCTAAGTGAGGCTGGGCAAAAGAGAGAAACTAAAGAGATTCAGGCCACAACAATCCAGATTTGTAGGACATATTTTGAGAAGAGGCAAAGTAGAACACCTGGGGACAACGGGACAAATGAAGGGACAAAGGGACAGAGGAAGACAAAGAAACAAAATACTTGGCACGGAGCACGCGCCAACACACATCTTATAGAAAGAGTAAAGGATAGATTGTTGAGGAAAATCAGTGATGACTAATGCCTGACTGGTATGGACAAGATAGATAGATAGATAGATAGATAGATAGATAGATAGATAGATAGATAGATAGATAGATAGATAGATAGATAGTGGAGCGAAGAAGCAGGAGGTGTGCAATATCTCCCCCACTGCCATGGGGGGGGGGGGGGGGACGACGGCGATCCCTGTTATTTGGGGTACCAACGAAAAGGTGGGACAGGGTCTTTGTCAGCTGTGGTTCGCCAACCACAAGAAATCGCCGAGTCCCACAGGATTGTTTAAAGTGTTGCGATCCGTTCTGTGGTTAATTCACGAACAGTTGCTGTTCTACATACTCTATAAATTCACCAGAAGAACAAACACGGTGTATCATCATTTGGTAAGTACAGAATGTATATATGTGGGTATGTATGTGCGTAAATGAAACCATTTTTCGTGAATCATTGGAAAGTTATAACAGTAATAATTCGTTATATAAAGTGCTAGGGGTCATAACATCTGAGTAAATCCCATACGGTTGATGTGTCACATTCCGTCAGCATTTTAAACTGATGGTAAACATGGCTGTCGATCTTAAACACGTGTTATGGAAGTGGTTTTAATATTATACAGATAGCTGTGGAAATCAATGACGACCAATGTCTTACTGACTTGGACCAGAGAAAGAGAGAGAGAGAAGAAGAAGAAGAAGAAGAGCTAAAGAAAAAGTAGAAGACGAGTGAGTGGAGTAAAAAAAAAAAAGCAGAGGGTGTAAAATGTCATAATCCCCGTGACAGTGGAGCCTACTAAGCAAAGGTTGTAGGTGGAGATAAAGAAAAGAAGAGAAATGGAAAAAACATACACTCAACAGTACTGTTATCCAGAAATCTGCTCTTAAAACAATTTAAGATTTCTAAAATGCTATATCTACTCTGTTTTACTGTATGGAGCAGAAACCTGGACTCTAAGCAAGAAGATGGAGAGAAAGATTAATGCAGCAGAAATCTGGTTCTACAGAAAACTGGGTAATATAACATGGAGAATGAAAAGAACAAATGCACAAGTTTTAGAACGGCGCCAATTGCAATGCGAACTCCTGCAAGAATCAAGAAAACACAAATATTTTAGATGTATCAAGGGTTTGCGAACCACAGCTGACCAAGACCTTGTACTACCTCTCCCTAGGTACCCCTAGTAACAGGTCCATCCTGGCTAACGGGGCAGGGATCGCCATAGTCCCCATGGTGGTGGAGTCTGGTAAAGAAGCATTGTACATTCCTTGCTTTTTAACTGTACTCCGGGACTGAAAAAAAAAAGTAGCTGCTATAACCCGCTCCCACGCCGATATGATGATGTGCCTCAATACCTCTACAGCATCGGCTGCAAAGAACACCAGCTCGCAGTTACAGGGAGATAGTGCAAGTACAGTCAAAAGACATAAGAACATATTGAAAACCATATTACAAGGAAAGGTGGAAGGAAACAGAACGAGGGGTAGACAGAGATGTAGATGGGAAGATAACATACGAGAAATGACAAGACACAGCCTTCTCATCAAGGTGCGAAAACGGGAGATTCATAAATGCCAACCTTCATTCTGAAGAAGGCAAACGATAACGATGACGAAGATGATAGAAGTAAATTTGCAGTGTCTGACCTTCCGCTACAACGACCGACATGCGGCCAAGTCGACCTACAGACGGCCTTTGCCTGGGTCCCAAATGCCGCCGTTAAGTCGGCCAACGAATATACAAGACTTTAAACTAGGTCATAAGACATTCGATCTTTTGTTCCCATTTGTGGAACCAAGAAGAGTTCGAAAATATCTCAGAGCGTTTGAGGATTAATTCTGTGTAAACCGAGCTTAGTTTTGTCATTTACATCAAAACTTTTCGTCTAAAATAGCCTCTGTGACATTTTATATCTGACAAGGAGGTGTTTAATTTCTCTTCAAGGAGGGGAGGATGGCTTTTGAGGCGGAGAGAGTGGGTTATGGAAGGCTCCTGGGGGGGGGGGGGGAGAGAAGGAAGGGGGCAAGACGGGAGAATATCAGGAGCAATAAGAACAATTGTTTTTTCTAATGGCGGCGGGGGGGGGGGGGGTGAAAACAGGGCATACATCAGGTTGCTGTAATTTGGTATATGACAATGGTTTCCAAAGTGGGAGGTACCGACAAATTGGGGGAGGGGGCGGGGTGAAGATACACATAAGAAAGAGGCAGTAACGAGAAAAAAAAAAAAGAATGAATGACAGTAAGTTTTTGGAGATATTGGGGATGTGGCCTACTATGCAAAGAAGGCGGCAAGACGGAACGGTCTATAAGATAGGAAGCAACATGTCCCTCCCTCCCTTCAAACAGGTGGGCGGGGCTTGTTGAGAAGACTACTTCATTGGTTCGCTTCTGAGATTATAAAGAAGGCCGTCAAAGCTTAGCGAGATCTCATGCCCGTGTTACAAGATCTTCACGACAGCCGCAGCAGCGTCAGGGTTTGACGAACCATAACTGAACAAGACCCTGTCCCCACCTCTCCATTAGTACAACCCCCCCCCCCCTTTCAAGTAACGGGCATATCCTGGCTAACAGAGCAGGGGTCTCCATAGTCTCTGTGGTGGTGGAGTCTGCTAGAGAAGCACTGCCCACCCCCGTGCTTTATAGCTGCACCAAGGGACTGAAAAAAAAACATACCACCGTCACCCGCTCAGACACGATGCTGTGACTCAATACATTCAAGGTATCGGCTGAAAACAACACCAGCTCGCAGTCCCAGGGAGATAGAAGAAGAAGAAGGTTGAATCCAATGAACATTGATTTAAGAGGACTGGAATCTGATACAAAATGTTGATAGTCAATAAAGCAGGGTATAAAACCCTTTGGGTGAGGTGAGGGGTGAGAGAGAAAGAGATAGAAAGAGAGAGAGAGAGAGAAAAAGAGATAGAAAGAGAGAGAGAGAGAAAGAGATAGAAAGAGAGAGAGAGAGAAAGATATAGAAAGAGAGAGAGAAAGAGACAGAAAGAGAGATTTCTTTCTTTCAGCTGCTCTAGTTCTTAAGTTGTCCACATGTACATGACGAGACTGATGATGATGATGATGATTTCCACAGTTTTGACGGTCCGGCGAAAGGGACTATGGTGACATACTTGGGGGGCCGTAATCGTTAAGGGGTTAAGTTAAGAACCCACGCACTAGAACTTAAGAAACGACGCCTTATTCTTGTCCCAGTTGTACGAACAGAGGCAACAAAACATCTGTCTGTCGCTTCACTGCATTTACCAGTCAAAAGATATCTCAGGACTATTTAAAAACACCAAAAAAAAAAAAAAACCAAAAAAAAAACTTGTCACAAAACGCGGATGGTAATGTATTTTGCTAAAATTACAAATTTCCAAATATAGCAAAATATCTGTAAATAGCTTTTTTCCATAAACTCACTATTTTTTTCAAGTTTTTTTTTGTCTTTTTTTTTTTAAAGAATGAGACCGTTAAGGAGACAAATTTCTATTCTTGTCTAGATTATTTTATTATTTTATAAAATATTTTGCGGAGAACGTTTTTTTTTTCTTTTAAATTCTACTTCTTTTCATTTATCAAAAGCTCTTTAAAAAAAACGGCAAGGATTTTTCGAAGAAAGAAAATCTCGTGTTTCATTCTTTCTCATTCTCTAAGGATGAAAATATCTCGTTCTCGCTCAGTATAGTAAGAAAAGCAATCGTATCATTTTGTGGAGAATGAAATTCTCTGAGAACATTCTCTGTTTCCTTTGCGTAAAGCGAGAAGATTGTTAAAGATAAGAAAAGCAAAGCAAATGTATTGTGTCATTGTGTAAAGCAATTCGCGGGGGCAGCCTGTCTCCATGTCTAAGTAGCTAAGCAAATGAGAAGAAGAAGAAGAAGAAGAGGAGGAGGAGGAAGAACAAGAAGAAGAAAAAGAGGAGTAGGAGGAGGATGAGGAAGAAGAAGAGTAGGAAGAGGACAAAGAAGAAGAAGAGGAGGAGGACTAGGAAGAAAAAGATGAGGAGGAGGAGTAGGAGAAAGACAATGAAGAAGAAGAATTCGAGTAAGAAGAAGAAGAAGAAGAACCTCCCTGGAGCTGTCGGCTGGTGTTCTTTGCAGCTGATGCTGTGAAGGTGTTGAGGCAAACTATCGTGTCTGCTTGGAAGCGGATCATGGCAGCTATCTTTTTTCAGTCCCTGAGTACGGTTTAAAAAAATAAAAGGGATGTGAATACTTCTTTGTAGGCTCCGCCGCTATGGGAAATATGGCGATCCCTGCTCCGTTAGCCCGGCTAGTTCTGTTACTGGAAAGGGGGGGGGGGGACCAACGGAGAAGTCAACAGGGTATTGGTCAACTTAAGTTAGCCAACCCTGACGCCAGCGCGTCAGCAAATGGGTCTCAAAACGGACAGCTCACTGCTGTGCCACGTAAACTGCGCGGTCTGTACCAGCGGTTACAAAACTATTGCAGGCTGCCACTTCTTTGCCTCCCAGACAATAACGCCTTTGCCACACACAATTCCCCGCCGCGGGCCTCCCCCCCCCCCCATTTTCCACCCTTCAGCAGGTTCTAATATATCCTTTCCCCCCTCCCCCAACAGGTTTGGTGGGGGGGGGGGGCGTCGTTAGTGCGAACTTTGAGGACCACTGCTCTATAAAGTCATAGCTTCAACAGGTAATAATAGCTGGAGTAATAATAAGCCGCAACGCAGGAAGTCATAAGTAACACCAAAAAAAAAAAAAAAACGCCCCAGGTCGTGGCTGTAAAACTCTCCATTTCACTTGGGGGGGGGGGGGTGGAGCAGGAAAACTAATGAATTTTAACCGGGAGGTAAATTATGTACGGGAAGATTAAACCTTTCAAGAGTGCCGGAATAAACCAGGAAAGGGTAAAATTTAGAAATGATAGAATGTGACAGGGAAGGTTAAATGAAGAAAAAAGGTTAAAATGTGGAAGATAATTCTAAAATTATGAACAGGAAAGGTAAAACATGGCTCGAAAAAAAAAAAAAAGCCGGTGCAAAAAAAAAACCAATCTGACGTTTCACATTAAACAAAGAAGACAAAATAGAAAATGAAAATAGGCCCGCAAAACTGTGATAAACGGATATTTGTAAGACAAATAAAGATACTTCATTAGATCAAGGATATTAGTAAGACACAGGCTAGAGATACTTCAGTAGACCATATATACAAGGATATTTGTAAGACATTCACTAAAGATACTTCATTAGACCAAGGATATTAGTACGACATTGACTAGAGATACTTCAGTAGACCACACATACAAGGATATTTGTAAGACACTCACTAAAGATACTTCATTAGACCAAGGATATGTGTAAGACATTCACTACATATATTTCAATAGGCCACATAAACAAGGCGAAATATCCACAGATATTTTAGTAGACATATAAACAACGATATTTGTAAGACGTTCACTGGAGATATTGCAGTAGACCATATAAACAATGATATTAATAAGATATTCATTACAGATATTTCAGTAGGCCATATAAACACAGATATTTGTAAGACGTTCACTACATATATTTTAGTACACATATAAACAAGGATATTTGTAAGACGTTCACTAGAGATCTTTCAGTAGATCATATAAACAATTGTATTTGTAAGACATTCACTGCAGATATTTCAGCAGACTATACACACAAAGATATTTGTAATACGTTCACTACAGATATTTTAGTAGACATATAAACAAGAATATTAGCAAAAACATTCACTTGAGATATTTCACTGGACCATGTAAACAAGGATATGTGTAAGACATTCACTACAGATATTTCAGTAGGCCATATAAACAAGGATATTTGTAAGACGTTCACTAGAGATATTTCAGCAGACCATATAAACAAGGATATTTGTAAGATATTCGCTACATATATTTCTGAAGACCATATAGACAAGAATATTTGTAAGACATTCACTGCAGATATTTCAGTAGTCCCTGTATTCAAGGATATTTGTAAGACATTCACTACAGATATTTCAGTAGTCCCTATGTTCAAGGATATTTGTAAGACATTCAGTGCAGACATTTCAGTAGTCCCTGTATTGAAGGATATTTGTAAAACATTCACTACAGATATTTCAGTAGTCCCTGTATTCAAGGATATTTGTAAGACATTCACTACAGACATTTACTGTAGATATTTCATTAGGACATGAGAAATGAGAAGAACAGACACAACGGTCATTCCAGAAAAAAAAATGTCTTCCAGACTTTCAAAATCTAATAGCAATAAACACGCCACGATAACAAGTATTATAATTATTAGAAGAATAACCAAGTTCTGGAAGCTTTTGAGACTTGTACAATAAAATAAAGGACAAACTTGTATCTACGAAGTATCAGATGGGTAGGTTCTGAAGCAATATATTACTGAAAAGATAATTCTCACAGAGTTAGCAGAGGGCGAAGACGCCCTCCCGTTTGGCAGTCACCTACCCATAGATGATATGCGAACTTTAGGGTCGGTGAACCATAGCCGGCCAAGACCCTGTTCCACCTCTAAGTTGGTAACCCCCCCCCCCCCTTCCCCCCGCCCTAAATAACAGACCTAGCCTGGCTAACAGGGCATGGATCGCAATAGTCCCTATGGTGGGGGAGTCTGATAAAGAAGTATTGCAGACCTCCTCTCTGCTTTTTAACTGCACTCAGGGATTGGAAAATAAAAAATAGCCTCCATGACCCGCTGTTAAGTTGAAACGATGTTGTGCCTCAACACTTTTACCACATCGGCTGCAAAGAACGCCAGCTCGGATTTTCATGCAGATTGCAGAAGAAAAAGAGCTAAAGAAGAGTTGAAGAAGAAGAAGAGCTAAAGAAGAGTTGAAGAAGAAGAAGAGCTAAAGAAGAAGAATAGCTAAAGAAGAGGAAGAAGAAGAGCTAAAGAAGAGCTGAAGAAGAAGAAGAGCTAAAGAAGAGGAAGAAGAAGAGCTAAAGGAGAAGAAGAGTTAAAGAAGGATAAGAGCTAAAGAAGAATAGCTAAAGAAGAGGAAGAAGAAGAGCTAAAGAAGAAGAAGAAGAGCTAAGAAAAAGAGCTAATGGAGAAGAAGAGCTAAAGGAGAAGAAGAGTTAAAGAAGGATAAGAGCTAAAGAAGAAGAATAGCTAAAGAAGAGGAAGAAGAAGAGCTAAAGAAGAAGAAGAAGAGCTAATGGAGAAGAAGAGCTAAAGGAGAAGAAGAAGAGCTAGGGAAGAGGAAGAATAAGAGCTAAGAAGAAGAAAGAGATGAGCTAAAGAAGAAGAGGAGCTGAAGAAGAAGAAGAAGATCCAGAACCATTTAAAATCCTAAGGGAAATACAAATAAACCTCTTTAGACATGTCGCTAACAGGAATTCTAGAACTTAACAATATCTGGAAAAAAAAACCCCTCAGAGTTAAAGAACATGAAAGTACGAAGGCATGGCTATTGGTAGAAAACTATAATAAGGGGCTGACCAAGTGGCACAGGTAAAAACAAGCAGGCGATCAAACAGATCAGAAAGATCAAGAACTGCACCGATTTGGACAAGCTTGATCACCAACGCTTATCAGGACCGCACCTAATGAAACAATTAGTCTTTTTGTAGCTATATACTATGTGTGTATATATATATATATATATATATATTGTACGTACATTCGATGTAATATATGGGGCCCTAGAAGGGACCATATGAAGTGCTCTTTGGTCCTTCTACAACCAAGGACTAAGGGCCGTAACGGGCCGTCACCAATGCCTCTAGGCTAAACTTAATAAGGGCCTCCCCCACCATTGCCTCCGACTTATACAGTCCACCTTCCGTAATTTGGGGCCCGATTATCCTCTAGTTTTTTTTGTGATCTCTGCAATTACTTTATGACCTTGTATCACATACAAGTATATCAAATACAAGCACAACTGACACGCCACTGTCAGTCGCTTACTTCTTCACCACACCCACTACTTACTTCTTCACCAAACTTACTACTTACTTCTTCACCAAACTTATTACTTACGTCTTCACCAAACCCACTACATACTTTTTCACCAAACTTATTACTTACTTCTTCACCAAACCCACTACATACTTTTTCACCAAACGTATTACTTACGTCTTCACCAAACCCACTACATACTTTTTCACCAAACTTATTACTTACGTCTTCACCAAACCCACTACTTACTTCGTTACCAAACTTACAACTTACTTCTTCACCAAACCCACTACTTCTTCACCAAACCTACTACTTACTTTTTCACCAAACTTACTACTTACTTCTTCACCAAACCCACTACTTACTTCTTCACCAAACCCACTACTTACTTCTTCACCAAACTTACTACTTACTTCTTCACCAAACCCACTACTTACTTCTTCACCAAACTTACTACTTACTTCTTCGGTACATTTTTCATGTAAACTAAACTTATCCTGTATTTGCTGTTATTTTTTTCCACTTTGCATCCCCCTTTTTACAAAAAAAAAAAAAAAAAGAGACACAAACAATATATAGTTTCGAAAACACCGAACACCATAAAACAAAGACATGTTACAGGCCTGTACAATCCTCCTCCCCGAATTGTTATTTTTTTTTTAATATCCATTCCTGACCCCCAAAATCCCCCCCCCCCCCCAATACACCCTTGAAATAGAGGAAACCCTCCAGGCTCCGGTGCAATTCCCCGGGCTAGACCCCCATTCCCCTTTGATGGCCCTGCTTATAGGTGACACAAAGCGAACACAACAGATACTACACAAAATCCACATACACACATGCAGTACTTACAGATGGACACTTCTCAAGATTCGGCATCTCCAATGAGGTGCCCTCGTCCATTCTGGAGATCTTCATGGCTCACGCCCTCGAAGAAGTGTTACAGGTCAAGAAATGAACGGAGTCCGCCAATAGCTATTCCCTCAACACTGCGCTCCTAATTTCTAAGCTCTCCGAGCCGTAAGTGTCAGTGTTTTCAAACAATTTTTTTGAAAAGTGTCAGTGTTTTCAAACAATTTTTTTCAAAGTCAAGTGTCTTCTTATTGACCGTTTATCTGATTTACTATATGTTACGACACTTCGTATGTAAACTCTGGTTTATAATGACTCTTTCCTGAGAAGGTATTCACAAAGAGCGTACATGAATATAAATATTATATCCGCTATGTGAAATATAAACATTATACTACGTAAAATTTTTAAATCATAGAAACGTAAAATTATTAAGTTCTTAGTAACTTTTCGGAAAGTGAGTTCTCTGCGGCCAACGCCAGTATGAAGATATACAGGCATCCAGTAGGCGCTAGTCGGTTTCTTTAATTTTCGCAGCGGGACAAATAGGTTGGATTCCTAGTATGCTCCACTACCATTTGAAGGTACACATCGATCCTTAACCTCGCTGACCTATCTGGTCGAAGCTGAGTTTATAAAGACAAAGTCTTGTTCATAAAAGATCTCTATGGAAGGTTGTTAAACAGATTGGCGTCCAGATCTGGCTTCTCTATGATCCATGGCGATACCAGCGCACGTATCCCTACTCTAGCACATTGTCTTAACCCTTAAAATGTAACAGTGCGTATAAACAGCTCCCGTCGTATAACTACAGAAACAGCAGCCCAAACTCCCGGAAGTTGGCGTCACGATCTTTAGCTATTCCGAGAACCTCCCAGTTCTGACTGGCGCATGTAATCCTAGGTAAGATTAGGTAACAAAAAAACGGAAAGGGGGCGGGGGGACAGGGGACAGGACAACTGTCTCGGAGTTTCACACTTTGTCCTCAACTATTTATAAATATCCCACATACATTCATGAAACACACACGTACACGCATCTCACCTTCCAACATACAGGCAAGGACGATGTCTGGTAGTTTATCTATGCCGAAAAAGCTGTATAATTTTTTTTTCCTTTTCACTTTTTTTTCTAGTGTATTATCCAGTTTATCTACATTACTCAATCTATTTAATTTTATGTGCTCTATCTGTGTTTGTCCTCTGTATACTGCGGTTGCTATATCGGTCAGTCAATCATCTGCATGTCCCTTGTGGAACTTTGCCTCCCTAACAGCTCTCCCGTAGGCCTCTCGGTTGCTAGTAAGATGCCCCTGCTACTGATTGTAATTTCCACCAGCTGCTGTCGTATAAACCACTTTTAAGTTAACTCCTCATATATAGCCCGCTTTCAGTTTCAACTAGCTGCTCATATGTAGGTGGCAGTGTTGACAGATCTTGCATGCCTAAGTGAATCAATGCTCAGAACGATGTTTAGGCAAAAGTCTAAATTAATTAAATGAAAGCTATCAAATTTTCTAACACAATTCATTATTTAAAAAATTATCCAGTTCCTTCTACTAAAATTTCTCATCAAAATTTATTCTGGCACATCATGGAAGTCAAATTCAGGAGTAAAAGAGTTAACACACACAAAAAAAATCGAGAGAGAGAGAGTATGATTCTAAGACAGATAATGACGAAGGTCTTTCCTGTCTATCTTCTGGCATGCACTGCAACTGCTGGATTTTACAGCCCCCAACTCCCATTCCCCCCTCCCCCCCCCCCCCTTGCAGCTCCTTTGAACCTGACCAGTGGGGTTAGCGAAGGGGATTGGCACAACATCGTGCGGCTTTTTTTTCCTTAACATCAAATGCCGGAAACTCACTAGACAAAATCATGCTCGCATCTTCCAAAAATAAGGCGTACGAGGAGAAGCTGTCATGAAAAACTGAACGAATATGACGGGCAACAAACGTTTTTGCTGTATAATTCGTGCATTAGATAAGCCAGCACATCAACGTTTGTGGCGTTCCTGTCTTCCGAGAAGATAAAAAGTTCTATTTTAACTCTAAAGATTCTACTTTTTAACCTATAGATCTACCTTGTAACATAAGGTTCTATTTCTCATTCTAAGTTTTACTTTTAGATCTAAACGTGTAATTTTAACATAGAGTTCCATCTTTAACTTAATTAAGTTTCTACTTTTAACCTAAAGTTTTATCTTTAACCTTAGGTTCTACTTTTAACCTACGGTTACACCTTTTGCATCTTTAAGTTATACTTTTAATATGAGGTTCTATCTTTAATTAAAGTTCTGCCTTTAATCTACATTTCTATTCTATCATAAAGTCCAACTTCCAACCTAAGGTTCTGACTTTAAAAAATAAATTTCTACTTTTATCACACAAAGTTCTACCTCTAACTTAAAGTTCTATAGGTTTGACGTCAAATAAAATTCATCGTACCGTATCGAAAAGATCAATTCTTTCTTTTCTTTCCAGTCCTTTCTGTTGTAAGCATGTCCTCTTGCTTACAACCGAGAGGCCTACATAAAAGCTGTTATGTAGGCAAAGTTCCGCAAGGGTCACGCAAATGACTGACTAACTTACCAGTTCTGTAATACATGTTTGGTGTGCTACATAAAGTCGAGTGGCAAACGTGACTATTTCTATTCAAATTCATTACTTTATAACATTTGACATTTTAGATAATCTTAATCCATTTTGGATCCACTTTGGGTAATCTACCATCTATCTTTTGGAACTGTGGTTTCTATCACATCCGTACTACATAGACGCTGTAGATACCCTCACATTTATACTTCAGAGAATGTCTAACTTTTATCGTATTTGTAATCACACAAATAATAATTTTAAAAAGTATACTACAAGAGAGTTATATATTTATTACAATTTTATTACGCAAACGCGGTAGATACTTTCACAATTACACTACATAAACGCTGTATGTTCTCACACATCTAAACTACACAAACGCTGTATGTTCTCACACATCTAAACTACACAAACGCTGTATGTTCTCCCACATCTAAACTACACAAACGCTGTATGTTCTCCCACTTCTAAACTACACAAACGCTGTATGTTCTCCCACATCTAAACTACAGAAGAGCTGTATGTTCTCACACATCTAAACTACACAAACGCTGTATGTTCTCCCACTTCTAAACTACACAAACGCTGTATGTTCTCCCACATCTAAACTACACAAACGCTGTATGTTCTCCCACTTCTAAACTACACAAACGCTGTATGTTCTCCCACATCTAAACTACAGAAGAGCTGTATGTTCTCCATTTCTAAACTACAGAAACACTGTAGGTTCTAACACAATAATTAGTGTATAAGTATACACCTATACACGAAGCACCGCAGTAAAGCAGTAATAAAGCTGCTCCTACTTTTTTTCCTATTTTATACATGTAGGTTCTAACACATCTAAACTACACAAACGTGGTAGATTTTTTTTTCTTTTTAGATCTAAAATTATAGAAAAAGCTGACAACTCCTTTAACATCTAATCTACGCACATTTTATAAATTCCCTTACGCCTAAAACCACACAGACTATTTCATTTCTCTCATATTTATTCCACAAATATAACTTTTAAAATATAGCACATGTATATGAACGACTTCAGTTTTCCTTTCCACAGAATATATTCAAGTTCCACGCTAAAACTAAAAAAAAAAAAAAAATTAAAAACCGAGCACATTTTGACACAAAGTCTTATATTTAAAACCACACCTCAGTAATGTTGCTCTAGCAACAATGTCTAACTTGTCTTAAAACACAGAACGTATAACCTGTTTTTTTTTTTTTCTCTCCAGTGAATTCGGGTTTTCAATTAACGTTTCTGAAACATTCTCCTGAAAGCAATACTTCTACTAGTATTTATACTGTTAAAGCCACCGGCTAACATTTACGTAATGCCTTTTGACTAATGCACACGTGCAGGTAAGCTATTTATAAACTCTTAGGTTCCCCCCCAGCTCTGCTTGTATAATCCTTAAAACAACATACCATGAATCATGAACTCTCAGTCGATGTTAGATATTTCGGTACATGTGTGTCACAGGCAACTTTAATCTTAACACTCCCCCTTCCCTCCCCTCCCCTCCCTCCATCTCTCTCTCTCTCTCTCTCTCTCTCTCTCTCTCTCTCTCTCTCTCTGGGGTATCTGAGTTAACCGAATGGCTTGGATTCCTTGAACTCGAGACCAGGGGGTTTTTGCGATAAGGGGGTGGCAAAAAAGGGTGAGGGTTTGAGAAAGTGCCTTGCTGTGTGTGCACTGGTCCGATCTGTCAGGTGACGTCAGCGCAACCCCGACAGCCAACCAGGATGAAAAGGAAGTTTTAGATGGTTGGGGGGTTGGGGGGCGGGGGCGGGTAGAAAAGGTTACAAGTACGAAGGTAAACTTCCAGGACAAAGGCCTGTATTCAGAAGCTGATCGCCTGCCTAGCTGCGGCCTTGTAAAACTGGGGTACGAGAAAGATTGCGTTGGGGGCCCTGTAGGTGTGGGTTTAAAACTACCCCTCCCCGGGGGGGGGGGTTAACAGTAACGAAGTGAACAGGGTTAACGAAGCACAGCTGACCAAGACCCTGTCCCCACATTTCCGTTGGTACCCCCCCCCCCCCGCAATAACAGTTCTAGCCATGGCTAATGGGACGGAGACCACCATAGTCCCCATGGTGGCGGAGTCTGCTAAAGAAGCACTGCACACCCCTTCCCCCACCCCCAACCCCTGCTTTTCAGCTGTACTCCGGAACTGAAAAAATGGCTGGAATAACCAGCTACCACGCCGACTCGATGCTGTGTCTCAACACCTCTACAGCATCGGCTGCAAAGAACACCAGCTCGCAGTTACAGGGAGATAACACAAGCAAACCCCTTCCTCTTCCCCCCACCCCCCTTTCAAAAAAAAAACCCCACCCAAAACTATTTCTGTATATTACATAATTTCCGAATTCATACATTCTCGAAATCGGAATATTCATCAGAAGCAAATATGTACCGGGTCCCCATTTGTCCAGCTACGTAGGTCCGAGGGGCTCGAACCCAATATTTTCCGCATGATAAGGCAGGCCACTATTGACAAGCTTACTCTCACCCACTCATCTTCTATGATTCACCAATGTACGTAACCTAGGGTCTACATTTCTGTAAGTAGGGTATGTCCTCGATTTAAGGAACCCCGGTATAGCGGATTTCGGATTTAACGAACCGGACAGATAATTATAATAACAATAATATAGTACATTAATTAATTAGTAATACTCCTCTACTACACTGTCAAAAAGATGAGTAAATATTACATATTGTTTATTGTAATGTTTATTCCTATATTGTGGAGTAATATATAATGTGTTAAAAGCTTTTTTAACGATAAAAACAATAAAAATGGCAACCCCGCCCCACCCCCGTTACATTCGATATAATGGACTTTTTGACATAATCGAAAACGTTCTCTCTCTCTCTCTCTCTCTCTCTCTCTCTCTCTCTCTCTCTCTGCTAAATGCGGAATGACTGACTGAGTGAAAGATGTATGATAAAGGGCAGAATGTCAGACGGGCCTGCGTGGCCAATTCTTAACCCTTTGAAAATAAAATATGTTCGTTCGTTCGTTAGTTCGTTCTCTCTCTCTCTCTCTCTCTCTCTCTCTCTCTCTCTCTCTCTCTTCCCACCTCCCGCCGCCATTTTGGTCCGTTAAATCGAGGGTTTACTGTATGAGTATTCAGAAGTCTTCTTCTTCTTCTTCTAGTTCTTCTTCTTCTTCTTCTTCTTCAATTTAATATCAAGTAGTTGGGATTATGAAAGAACGAACGAACGGTCTTTAAAGGGTTAAGAATTGGGCATGCAGGCCCGTCTGAGATTCGACCCTTCTTCACCTACCTTTCACACCCAGACCAGACAGTCACGTGTATACAAATACAGTAAATATTAAATGACATGGGGGGAGGGGGGTGGTGGTTGGGGGAGCAACATGTCAGAAAGGACGGAGAAAGGACAGCTGCGACTTATCACTTGTCTTCAGGGGGTCCTTGACCTGAAACAGGTTTGGAACCGCCGCCGTTGAACGTGTGCAGTAAACGATCATATAAACATTGTCAAAGAATTTGATTATAAAAACTCATCGAAAACTTCACATCTCTTCCATGACCCGTATCAGTCAAATCACTATCTTCCTCCTCTTCGTCTTCCTCTCTCCTCCTCCTCTTCGTCTTCCTCTCTCCTCCTCCTCTTCGTCTTCCTCCTCCTCGTCTTCCTCCTCCTCGTCTTCCTCCTCTTCGTCTTCCTCCTCTTCGTCTTCCTCTCTCCTCCTCCTCTTCGTCTTCCTCTCTCCTCCTCCTCTTCGTCTTCCTCCTCCTCGTCTTCCTCCTCCTCGTCTTCCTCCTCTTCGTCTTCCTCCTTTTTCGTCTTCCTCCTCTTCGTCTTCCTCCTCCTCGTCTCAATCGTCCTCCTTGTCTTTCTCCCCCTCCTCTTCCTCTTCTTCCTCCTCCTCCTCGTCCCCCTCCTCCTCCTCGTCTTCCTCCTCCTCGTCTTCCTCCTCCTCGTCTTCCTCCTCTTCGTCTTCCTCCTTTTTCGTCTTCCTCCTCTTCGTCTTCCTCCTCTTCGTCTTCCTCCTTTTTTGTCTTCCTCCTCCTTGTCTCCCTCCTCCTCGTCTCAAACCTCCTCCTTGTCTTTCTCCCCCTCCTCTTCCTCTTCTTCCTCCTCCTCCTCGTCCCCCTCCTCCTCCTCTTCTTCTTCTTCTTATTCCATTATCATCATCATCATCATCATCATAATCATAATCATCATCATCTTCTTCTTCTTCTTTGGAACTGCGAGTTGGTATCTTTGCAGCCAATGCTGTGAAGATGTATAAGCGCATGATCGTACTAGACTCCACCACCATGGGGATTATAGCCCGTTAGGGTATGGGGAGGGAGGGGGTCAGTTATTTGCATGTCCTTTACGGAACTTTGTCTCCCTACCAGCTCGCCTGTAGGCCTCTCGGTTGTAAGCAAGATGCCCTGCTGCTGATGCATCCATTTGCAGATTATCTTGCACCCATCTTCACCTTGGTCTTCCTCTCTTTCTTTTTCCCATTATGTATCCTTCCAGGACTGTCTTCTCTAAATTCTCATAACGTTTACTTTGTTCAAAATATTTTAAGTTTTCTCTGTTTAATTCTCTTTACTAGCCAACCTTCTTCAATATTAAGTTCTTGTAGTATAGATATATTTGTTCCTTTTTTGTGTCCATGATATTTGAAGAACTCTTCTGTAGCATTTACATTCAAAGGCTTTTATGTGTTTCACAGCTGTTTTGTTAAGTGTCCAGGTCTCACAGGCATATGTTGCGATGGGAAAGATGCATGCCCTTAAAAATCTTATTTTTGTGGTTCTGTCTGTTCCTCTCCACAGCTTCTTTAGTTGTTTTACTTTCTCAAGAGCGATAGATGTCCTCCTTTTAATTTCCTTCTTTGTATCTCCATTATTAGTTAGTAATGATCCAAGATATTCATAACTCTCTACCTCTTTTTTTCCTCATTGATACATATTTCAGCTACCTTATTTGTTTTGTCAGTTGTCATCAATTTAGTTTTCTTCGATTTAAGATAAAAAGTTTTGCTCTTCACTATTCTTACGGACTGACATAATTAGTTTTTCCATTCCTTTTTGTGTTATGGACAGTAATACTGTGTTTTCAGCACATCTAATCTCTGATATTTCATAACCTCCAATTCTCATAACATCTTAATATCCTTTGTCTACATCTTCTCTAACATTCCTCGTTATATTTTCAGTATACAAGATAAATAAGTAAGGTGACAATATGCACTCCTGACGGATCCACTGTTTTATGTCAAACCAAGTTGTTTGTTCACCATTTATTCTCACTGTTGGTCTAGATACAGCAGTGATGTTAATTGTATCAAATGTGTTGGAAATCCAATTTTCCCCATTGTTTCACAGCGTTTCTGGTGTTGTACACAAATCAAATGCCTTTGAGTAGTCTATAACAGATAAATATAGATTCACATTAAATTCTCAGCATTTCTCTGTTTCTTATATTGAATATATGATCTCTTGTTCCTCTCCCTTGTCTAAAACCAGCTTGGACCATATTGACTTCTTATTCTTACAAAGTCTACTTATTATTTATGATTACTGGAGAGAGGGGGGGGGGCGGGGAGGGAGTAGCAACAGAGAAATGGAACAAGGTCTTGACCAACTATGATTCGCTAAACCCTGACGCTAGCATGTCAGCTATGGGTCGCTGATTTCTCCATGCTGGACAGCATTTTCGCTGCCGTCAGTCCCCTATAACTGACTTTTATGCGCATGTAAATTTACCATGACAGAGCTGTGAGATCCTTTTAAGACCCTTCCCCTTCCATTCATCTTCAAATAATGATTCAAAACCAACGAGTCTGGGCGTCTAAATATATCACATGTCGTTCTTTGAATAGTGGACTTGAATAGCAACTGTTTACCGCGTGCTTGGGAGCCAAATTTAGACTTAGCTGGCCAAAAATAGCGCGGGATTAAAATAGAGGATTTTGATTGGATGAGAGACAAAAAGAAAACATTAATCAATACTCCGCAGCCTGTCTTTTTACATTGTCTTCAACGTTTATAGGGAAAGAGTGGTTTTAGCTGGGAACATAAAAGAAGATAGGGAGGGATATCTTTTGCTCGCGTCTCGATCCCTTTGTTTGCATTCTCTCTTTCTCTCCCCTCTATCTCTTGTGACAATCAGTCTAGCTATCATCTCTCTATCTATTTCGCCTCTTTACCTCTCTCTCGTCTCTCTCTTTCGTCTCTCTCTCTCTCTCTCTCGTCTCTTTTTCCTCTCTCGTCTTTCTCTCTCGTCTCTTTTTCCTCTCTCGTCTTTCTCTCTCTCTCTCGTCTCTTTTTCCTCTCTCGTCTTTCTCTCTCTCAACTCTTTCTTTCTATTTCTCGTCTTTCTCTCTCTCTCAACTCTTTCTTTCTACTTCTCGTCTTTCTCTCTCTCAACTCTTTCTTTCTACTTCTCGTCTTTCTCTCTCTCGTCTCCTTTTCCCTATAGTCTTTCTCTCTCTCTCGTTTCTCCCTGTCATCTCTCCCATCCCTCACTCTCGTCCCTCTCGCCTCTCTCCCTCACTCTGTTTCGTCTTTTTTTTTCTCCCTCGCTCGCCTCTCTTCTCTCCCTCCCTCCCACCCTTAACGGCCTAAACACGCTACGTTATAAATCTGATAGAGAATTCCGTCTCCCGGGAATATTGTTATGTAAAACAGATCAAACCAGCAATAAGAAGACAAGACTACATAACAGAAATGTACAGATAGAAGGGCAGACTACAGACAAGCAGATAAACAGACACGAATACAGAAATAATGAGGCTCAATGAGAATAAAGGGGGTACATCAATTTCTCTCAATCTCTCTCTTTCTCTCTCTCTCTCTCTCTCACATACACAAATAAATAAATAAAAAGCTTCAATCCCATGTATCTTCCAAACATCTTTACCCCAATGTCACTCTGTGCTCTTAAAAAACAACAAATCAAAAGGATGATGATCGAACACTCACAGACAGCCTCACACAGGATAATAATCCGGAGTTGACACGCCACGACACGACGTCCTATGGCACACCAAAATAACACTTTACACGAATATGACCTGTTTAACGCAGTGTGTCGAAGAAACGTCCGACGACTGTTCAATAGCGCCTCCTAACACATGTTGCCTATTTCAATAGGACAGCTGAACTTTCCAGTTATTTTACTTCAGTGTGTTGCTATTGTTTCCCGGCTGCAAGGTAATAGTAAATGGTAAACAATATCGCTCTGTCATATAACTAGGGGTCTCTTAACCAAAAAGAGGATCAAATAAAGCAAAAGGAATTCAATGAAGCATATATATCACACACACACACACACACACACACACACACACACACACACATATATAAGACCCTGTCCCACCTCTCCAATGGCAACCCCCCCCCCCCCCCCCAGTAACAGGTCTAGCCTAACTAATGGGACGGGGATCGCCATAGTTCCCATGGTGGTGGAGTCTGCTAAAGAAGTATTGCACATCCCCTGTTAGCTATCGTCTCTCTATCTCTCTCGTCTCTTTATCTCTCTCTCGTCTCTTTATCTCTCTCCGGCTCTCTCTCTCCCTTTCTCGTCTCTCTCTTCCCTCTCTCTCTTTCTCGTTTATCTCTCTCTTTCGTCTCTCTCCTTTTCTCGTCTCTCTCTCTTTCGTCTCCCTCCTTTTCTCGTCTCTCTATCTCTCTCGTCTCTCTCCTTTTCTCGCCTCTCTCTTTTTCACGTTTCTCTTTATATCTCTCTCGTCTATCTCTATATCTCTCTCGTCTATTTCTATATCTCTCTCGTCTCTCTCCCTTTCTCATCTATCACTCTCTCGTCTCTCTCCCTTTCTCGCCTCTCTCTCTCGTCTCTCTCCCATTCTCGTCTTCTCTCTCTCTCTTTCGTCTCTTTCATGTCTTCCTCTCTCTCTGTCTCATCTCTTTATCTTTCTCTCAACTCTTTCTTTCTACTTCCCGTCTTTCTCTCTCTCGTCTCTTTTTCCCTCTCGTCTTTCTCTCTCTCTCTCTTTCATCTCTCTTTCTCTTTCTTTCATCTCTCTCTCGTCCCTCTCGCTCTTTCTTGTCTTACTCTGCGGTCTTTTTATACAGTTTTCAACATTTATAGGGAAGATTAGCTTTAGCTGGGAACATAAAAGAAGACCGGGAAGGATATCTTTTGATCGCGTCTCGATCCCTTTGTTTGCATTCTCTCTATTTCTTTCTCTCTCTCTCTCTCCTCTCTATCTCTCTTGACAATCAATCTAGCTATCGTCTCTCTATCTCTCTCGTCTCTTTATCTCTCTCTCCCCTCTCCTTCTCACCCTTTATCACCTATCTCTTTCGTCTCTCTCCTTTTCTCGTCTATCTCTCTCTTTCGTCCCTCTCCTTTTCTCGTCTCTCTCTATCTCTCTTTCGTCTCTCTCCCTTTCTCATCTAACACTCTCTCGTCTCTCCCTCTTTCTCGCCTCTCTCTCTCTCTCTCGTCTTTCTCCCGTTCTTGTCTTCTCTCTTTCTCTCTTCCATGTCTTCCTCTCTCTCTCTCTCTCTCTCTCTCTCTCTCGTTCCTCTCGCTCTTTCTTGTCTTACTCTGCGGCCTGTCTTTTTCCATTGTCTTCAACATTTATAGGGAAAGAGTGGTTTTAGCTGGGAACATAAAAGAAGATAGGGAGGGATATCTGTTGCTTGCGCCTCGATCCCTTTGTTTGCATTCTCTCTCTCTTTCTCTCTCCTCTCTATCTCTCATGACAATCAATCTAGCTATCGTCGCTCTATCTCTCTCGTTCTTTATCTCTCTCTCTCGCTCTCTATCTCTCCCTTTCTCGTCTCTCTCTCCCCTCTCTCCCTTTCTCGGCTATCTCCTTCGTATCTCTCCCTTTCTTGTCTCTCTCTCCCCTCTCTCGGCTATCTCCTTCGTCTCTCTTCTTTTCTCGTCTATCTCTCTCTTTCGTCTCTCTCCTTTTCTCGTCTCTCTCTTTTGTCTCTCTCTCTCGTCTCTCTCCCTTTCTAATCTCTCTCGTCTCTCTCCCTTTTCTCGTCTCTCTCTATCTCTCTCTTTTGTCTCTCTCTATCTCTCTCCCTTTCTAATCTCCCTCGTTTCTCTCCCTTTCTAATCTCTCTCGTCTCTCTCCTTTTCTCGTCTCTCTCTATCTCTCTCTCTATCTCTCTCATCTCTCTCCTTTTCTAATCGCTCTCGTCTCTCTCCCTTTCTAATCTCTCTCCTTTTCTGAAAAAAAATGTTGTAATGACCTGCTCCATTGCCGATACGATGCTGTGCTTCAACATCTCCACCGCCTTTTTTTTTTCTGCTCTTGCCCAGCTGAGCCTTCTATTGCTCTACATCCTCTCCGTTCTTCTCCATGTCTCCTTTGGTCTACACTTACTTCTGTTCCCCCGTGGTGTTCGTCTTAGTGCTATTTTTGGTAGTGAGTCGTCAGTCATCCGAAGCACATGTCCCAACCATCGCCAGAGTCGTTATATACACACCCAAACACAATGACATCCCTAAATAATCGAAAACTATACGGTGCTGCTAACTCTAAGATATTTATATACGATTCCGTCATGTCCCAGACAACTATAGTGTATGATGCTGTCAACTCCAAGACAGTTACATACGATGCTGTCAACTCCATGACAGTTATATACGATGCTGTCGACTCCAAGACAGTTATATACGATGCTGTCAATTCCAAGACAGTTATATACGATGCTGTCAACTCCAAGACAGTTATATACGATGCTGTCAATTCCAAGACAGTTATATACGATGCTGTCAATTCCAAGACAGTTATATACGATGCTGTCAACTCCAAGACAGTTATATACGATGCTGTCAATTCCAAGACAGTTATATACGATGCTGTCAACTCCAAGACAGTTATATACGATGCTGTCAATTCCAAGACAGTTATATACGATGCTGTCAACTCCAAGACAGTTATATACGATGCTGTCAACTCCAAGACAGTTATATTCGATGCTGTCAATTCCAAGACAGTTATATACGATGCTGTCAATTCCAAGACAGTTATATATGATGCTGTCAACTTCAAGACAGTTATATACGACGCTATCGTCTCCAATACCGTTACACACTATTCTGCTAATTATAAACCAATTATGTGCGATACTGTTAACTCCAGTACAATTATACACAATGCCGACAAAACCAAGACTATTATGCGCGATGCTGCCAACTCAACGATTTATGAGTTTCAAAATCCTGTGCGTGATTTTTATATGTTAAGTTTCTGTAACGATACATACATAATAACGGTTTCACGCTAGGAGACAATTGCTGTACGTATTACGTATCATCCCAAAATACGAAATGATCCGAAAAACCGGCTATTTTCTACGTGTAATAAACGTAATTCTCCCCCGATTTTTGTCTATCATATATCGATTCAATGCGTTAACGCAAATGCTCCAGCGGGTATTTATAGGAGAAGGGTTCGGATTGTGTTTTCATGCACAGACGTCATGAAAGGAAAACGTTCCAAACCCGGACATTAGTTGATGTAAAATGCCCTAGGGAATGCGAATCGCCCAAAGTATATTGGAAAACAAGAGCCTGTTATGCGAACGCCAAAAGAAGAAAGAGTCGCTCAAAAATAACAATAGACATTTTTATACCGTTTGCCACTTGATTGTCTGGAAAGAGACAATATCTCCATCAGAGAAATCATGCTCATCACAAGCTCTGCAGAGAGGAACAAGTCAAGACCTGCAGACTCTGCTAAAGGCCACACACAACGGGCTGTTATATACGATATCACATATACAGCGGGCTGGGAAATCATGTATACAGCGGGCTGGGATATCATGTATACAGCGGGCTGGGATATCACATATACAGTAGGCTGGGATATCATGTATACAGCGGGCTGGGATATCACACATACAGCGGGTTGGGATATCACATTAACAAGATCCCACAATTAAGTAATGAGACTAATAACATAAAAAATAAAATAAAAAGCAGTTGAAGATATAACCTGCATTTTATTCAAAGCAAGGCCCTTGTGCACCGATACAGCGAGTGGCATGATCTAACAAAGACTGAAACGACCTCTGCAGTTCTTCTGTTGGTATGGCCCTTAAAATCGATGTTACGGCCCTTTGGATGTCCGTCAAAGAAGCGTCCTTTCAATGGTAACTTTAATTCTGGGAATAGAAAATAATCGCAGGGAGACAAATCTGGGGAATAGGGTAGATGGTTGAGAACACACACTTGTTTTTGGGCCAGAAATTCCTGTACAACTACTTCCCGGTGAGCCGGTGCATTATCATGAAGAAGGAAAAAAACTGCCAGGTGTTGAATACTCGGGTCGGACTTGGAGAATCCTTTTCAATAGGCGTTTCAAAATACTTAAATAAACTTTGGCAGTGACAGTCCGTCCCTCTGGAATAAATTCTTTGTGAATAACTCCTTTGTTGTCGTAGAAGCACACCAACATTGTCATCACTTTCGACTTTTGAAGACGAATTTTTATTTTCCTTTTGGTGATGATGACTTCCACTGAGCATTCTGGCGTTTAATTGTGGGATCATAGCCGAAAATCATTGTTTCATCCTATGCAACATTCAAATTTATTAAATGTTTGTTTCTGCGACACGTTTTGATGATGTCTTTTGCATACTCAACATGCTGATGTTTTTGGTCATCACACAACGAGTCTGGTACAAACCAGCAAACGACTTTTTTCTTGCCCAAATCTTCCACTAAAATTTTACGAATGGTCTCTTGGTTAAGACCAAATTCATTCCCCATCATCCTCACAGTCAACGATCCTCTTGTATCCGTTCTCTGACTTTTGCAATGAGCTCCTCATTACGAACAGAAATTGGGCGTCCATGTCTAGTTGCATTTGTAATCATTTCCACATCACTTTTAAATCGTGAATACCACCTGAATATCTGTGCACGACATAAACAATTATCCCCACAAACTTGTTGCATCAGCTGTCTCAAATGGCACTTTTTCCTAGTTGTAAACAGAATTTAATGTTAGCTTTTTGCTCCATGCTGATTATGTAACAATGCACCTCTGGCTAGGTCAGTATAAAATGGCGGCTTGTTTGTCGTTTGCTTATCAGGCCGTGATGAAAAGTTGCCAGACCATAATGAAGTTTGCCTTTTTTATTTCCATGCTTTGCTTCATAGATTGCATTTTTGTCTTGGCCATAATAAAATCAGTCTCATTACTTAATTGTCAGACCTTGTACAGTGGGCTGGGATATCACACATACAGCAGCGGGGATATCACGTACACAGAGGGCTGAGATATCACATATACAACGGGCCAGGATATAACACATAGAGCAGACTGGGATATCACGTATACAGCAGGCTGGGATAAGACACATACAGCAGGCTGGGATATCACACATACAGCAGGCTGGGATATCACACATACAGCAGGCGGGGATGTCACGTAAAATGCAGGCTGGATTATCACACATACAGTAGGCTGGGATATGACACATACAGAGGGTGGGGATATCACGTATATAGCAGGCTGGGTTATCACACATACAGCAGGCTGGGATATGACACATACAGCAGGCTGGGATATGACATATACAGCAGGCTCATGATTTTCACACCTGATAAGTACGCCTGTGGAATGGACAGACGACCTGGATGCGAGAAACAGTAAAAGCACACATGACCTTCACCAGCGAGAACACAGACCGATATGTACGGGAAGGGAGATAATATAAAGATATTCAAGCTGACGTCCATGAATGTTTGAAGGGGAAAACTTGCGAGAACATACTTCTTCATAGGCTCCCCGCCTTAATCTCGCATATCACCGCTGATGTTATTATTCGACCAGCAGCACTTTTTTTTGTTGGTATCTCTCCTGGTAGATTTGCATATTCTTGTGCCTGTCCTAGATGGGTCAGCATATTCCGTTACTTATCCAAGCTGATCACATTGTTCCTTTACCTGTTACAGCTGACTAGCATGTTCTACCTTGATCAGAACGTTTTTCGACATGTTCTAGTTTATCAGCATCTCCCTCTACCTGTCATGCTTGATCAGCATGTTCCTCTACCTGCCCTAGTTGTCCAGCGTGTTCTTCTACCTGTCCTAGTTGTCCAGCATGTTCCTCTACCTGTTCTAGTTGATCAGCATCTTCCTCTACCTGTTCTAGTTGATCAACATGTTCCTCTACTTCTCCTACTTGATCAGCATGTTCCTTCACCTGTCCTAATTGGTCAGTATGTTCCTCTACCTTACATAGTTGATAAGCATGTTCTTCTACCTGTCCTAGTTGATCAGCATGTTCCTCTACCTGTCCTAGTTGATCAGCATGTTCCTCTACCTGTCCTAGTAGATCAGCATGTTCCTCTTCCTGTCCTAGTAGATTAGATTGTTCCTCTACTTGTCCTAGTTGATCAGCATGTTCCTCTACATCATCCAGTTGATCAGCATGTTCCTCTAGTTGATCAGCATGTTTCTCTACCTGCCCTAGTTGATCAACATGTTTCTCTACCGGCCTTAGTTGATCAGCATGTTCCTCTACATCATCCAGTTGATCAGCATGTTCCTCTACCTGTCCTAGTTGATCATCATGTTCGTCTGCATCATCCAGTTGATCATCATGTTCCTTCTAGACTCAGCTGATGGAGGAAATCAGAGAACCCGTGCAACTGATACAGCCTAGTCTGGTTTTGTAGGTCTCTGCACGTAGAACATTCCTAGAACACACATCTTAAAGTCTATACTCCGATCCTGGAAAAGAGATCATCGAAGAAACCATCGGAACAGTAACGTCCCATACGTTCCTACAGCATTTTATGCTATACACGTATTTTATGTTAAAAAGTACTTTCAGAAATTGCACCCGCGGTAGGAATTGATCAGCATAGTAGGAGGAAAGTCCAGGCTGTATAAAAGAAACAGCCACACACAAAGGATGATTCTTTGCTCTTTCAACAGGAAAATACACGTAGAGAAAAAGATTGAAATTTGTTCGGTACATTCAATTATGTGGACGGGCGTAACACGCTACTGATCCGGGCACGCGTATGCATGACGGTAACCGCCGAGTAGGAAGATGATTGTGTGAAAGGAGGGGGGGGGGAGGGGAACTGTGATGTTAATTTTTCCCTTGAAAAGATCTTTTCTTTTTTTTAAAACGTGTACATTTAAGATGCAGGAAAGCCACTATTTACTGTTTTTACTCCAAGATAAAACTGGCAGGGTTGATAGATCCTTGCACACCTATGATATGCAATGTTCGTTTGCAATATTTAGGCAAAAAAATCTAAATAAAGTGAAAAATGGAACATTTCTAATCCAGTTTATATCTTCAAAATACAGAGTATCTTTCTTCTAGTTTCCTTCTAACTAAAATTTCTCATGAAGTTTTCCAGGTAGTGAGAGAGGTTTAAGAAAATACTTTATCTTAAGGGGAAGAACAACTATAAAATAATTATAATGTTACATTTTAACTGTGGGAGAACAATAAGCAAGGTAATGTTAACAGTAACTATGACGTCTGTGCTTTTTTTTCTTCCTCAAAGAGAACATAAATGAAACAACACTAAAAGCAACAATCAAAACACTAAAGCAACAGTCAAAAGCAAAATCAGATGATGAATTTTATAAACACTCAAGAAATCTCTCTCTCTCTCTCTCTAAACCTTAAGTGTCCAAGACTTGAAACATAGGATAAAGAATAGAAGACTTGGAACTTTTGATAAAGGCTAGATGATTTAGGATAGGATAAAGGCTGGAGGATTTAGAATAAAGACTAGGAGGCTTGAAGCGTAGGAAAAAGGATAGGAGGCTTGGAACTTAGGATAAAGACTAGAAGGCTTGGAATTTAGGATAAAGGCTAGGAGGCTTGGAACTTAGGATAAAGACTAGAAGGCTTGGAATTTAGGATAAATGCTAAGAGGCTTGGAACTTAGGATAAATGCTAAGAGGCTTGGAACTTAGGATAAATGCTAGGAGGCTTGGAACTTAGGATAAATGCTAGGAGGCTTGGAACTTAGGATAAATGCTAGGAGGCTTGGAACTTAGGATAAATGCTAGGAGGCTTGGAACTTAGGATAAATGCTAGGAGGCTTGGAACTTAGGATAAATGCTAGGAGGCTTGGAACTTAGGATAAAGACTAGAAGGCTTGGAATTTAGGATAAATGCTAAGAGGCTTGGAACTTAGGATAAATGCTAAGAGGCTTGGAACTTAGGATAAATGCTAGGAGGCTTGGAACTTAGGATAAATGCTAGGAGGCTTGGAACTTAGGATAAATGCTAGGAGGCTTGGAACTTAGGATAAATGCTAGGAGGCTTGGAACTTAGGATAAATGCTAGGAGGCTTGGAACTTAGGATAAATGCTAGGAGGCTTGGAACTTAGGATAAAGACTAGAAGGCTTGGAATTTAGGATAAATGCTAAGAGGCTTGGAACTTAGGATAAATGCTAAGAGGCTTGGAACTTAGGATAAATGCTAGGAGGCTTGGAACTTAGGATAAATGCTAGGAGGCTTGGAACTTAGGATAAATGCTAGGAGGCTTGGAATTTAGGATAAATGCTAGGAGGCTTGGAACTTAGGATAAAGGCTAGGAGGCTTGGAACTTAGGATAAAGGCTAGGAGGCTTGGAACTTAGGATAAAGGCTAGGAGGCTTGGAACTTAGGATAAATGCTAGGAGGCTTGGAACTTAGGATAAAGGCTAGGAGGCTTGGAACTTAGGATAAAGGCTAGGAGGCTTGGAACTTAGGATAAATGCTAAGAGGCTTGGAACTTAGGCTATATATCAGCTTGTTAAGTGTCCAAATTTTCACAAACGAAAAGAGGGGGGGGGGGGGAGGCGCAATATTGGTTTTATGTAGCACTGTGATACTCCTTTCCTTACTTTTAGGGACAGCTTATTATAGGTTAATATCTTTTTCTTCGTCATTAAAAAGCTGCCCTTTCAGCAATGTAATGAAAACTTGATTTTTGTGTGTGTAATGTACATAACCGCATAACAACACCTCCACATACACACAAATATATTCAAAGTATGAAGATGCCTCAGTGGGAAAGTCAGAAAATACGACCATAAATATTTAAGATAAACTTGAAAGTAACTTACCGTGTACTGTAAACTTTAAAGAAAAGCCAATAGAACAAAAACCCACGCAGAGCAGAGTGAAATTATAAATGTAGAATTCAAATGTAATGATAATCTAGAGAAAACCGTCTTGGAAGGGTACATAATGGGAAAAAGAAAGAGAGGAAGACCAAGGCGAAGACGGCTGCAAGACATCGTTGATGATCTGCAAATGGATGGATCAGCAGCAGGCCACCTTGCTCACAACCGAGAGGCCTACAGGAGTGCTGTTAGGGAGGCAAAGTTCCGCAAAGGACATGTAAATGAATGAATGTATGAATGAATGAGAATTCAAATAGAATATAACAAAGTAAGACAAGGGTTAAAGAATGAAGGAATAAAAGGGTAAACGGCAAAAACTGAATGACGGTTGAACCAGGTGAGACATTTTTTTAGAGCTTGAGGCATTATACAGAAAAAAAAAACACACACACAGAAGATATGAAATAAGAGAGATAAATATGAAAATGTGGAAAGAATGATCATATATAAGAGAATATGGGGGGGGGGGCCCGCGCCGGGGATGGGGGGGGGGGTGCCGGGGATATCGATAAATGTGATAATATCGAGGAATAGATAAAAATAAGAGAATACGGTGGAATAATGATAAATTGAAGAAAATGGAGAAAAGGATGATATATGAAAGAATATAGAAAATGATAACATGTAAGAGATTATAGAAGAATGATGATATTAAAAAAAATATGGAGAAATAGAATATACAAGGGAATATAAAAGAATGATGATATGTAAGAGAATATGAAGGAACGATGACGCATAATACAATATGAAAAGAATAACAACATTTGGAAGAATATTGAACAATGATGATATATAAGAGAATATGAAGGAATGATGATGTATAAAAGAATATAAAAGAACGATGATATGTAAGAGAATGTGGAGGAATGATGATAAATGCGAAGAAAGCACAGCAATAACAAGATTTATAGAAATAGTGATACATAAGAGAACGTGGAGGAATGATGATTAACAAAAGAATACGGGGGGAGTAGATGTCAATAAGAGAAAAGATAACTAATATAAAAAATAGAAGGACAATGGGCAGAAGAGAAGAAGAAGAAGAAGGATTTGAGAATAAAGAATGTACTAAAGACGACTAGCAAAAAGAGCACGCGGTGCAAAAGGAACAGAGAGTCGTGAGACAATTGCAAAAGGAATAGAGAGTCAGGAGAAGATTGCTAAAGGAACAGAGAGTCAGGAGAAGATTGCTAAAGGAACAGGGAGTCAGGAGAAGATTGCAATAGGAATAGAGAGTCAGGAGAAGATTGCAAAAGGAATAGAGAGTCGTGAGAAGATTGCTAAAGGAACAGAGGGTCGTGAGAAGATTGCAAAAGGAAAAGAGAGTAGTGAGAAGATTGCAAAAGGAATAGAGAGTCAGGAGAAGATTGCAAAAGGAAAAGAGAGTCAGGAGAAGATTGCAAAAGGAAAAGAGAGTCGTGAGAAGATTGCTGAAGGAACAGAGAGTCATAAGAAGATTGCAAAAGGAACAGAGAGTCAGGAGAAGATTGCTAAAGGAATAGAGAGTCGTGAGAAGATTGCTAAAGGAATAGAAAGTCAGGAGAAGATTGCTAAAGGAATAGAGAGTTAGGAGAAGATTGCTAAAGGAATAAAGAGTTAGGAGAAGATTGCTAAAGGAATAGAGAGCCGTGAGAAGATTGCTAAAGGAACAGAGAGTTAGGAGAAGATTGCTAAAGGAATAGAGAGCCGTGAGAAGATTGCTAAAGGAACAGAGAGTTAGGAGAAGATTGCTAAAGGAATAGAGAGCCGTGAGAAGAATGCTAAAGGAACAGAGAGCCGTGAGAAGAATGCTAAAGTAACAGAGAGTAGTGAGAAGATTGCAAAAGGAACAGAGAGTCGTGAGAAGATTCAGAATAATGATCTACGTACACCTAAATATAGATATAAAAAATTAGTATAAAATTATCAGACGGCGACAGCACGTAAGCAGGAAACAAGATACGGCAAAAAAAAAATATATATATATAATAAAAAAAAATAATAATAAAACAGGAAACAAGACAACTTCGAACAAACTGATGTGCAAATCTCACCTTCCAAAGCAAGGCTCCCACAGTGAGACTAAACGAAACATGCTCCACGATTCACAATCGACGCGGCTATTTCGTAATCTACATATGTGCATCTATGTGTGTTCCCCTTGTGCCGAGATCAATTCTCCCTGATCAATTGATAAATCTAGCTCGCTCATTCCTCTCACTGCGTTCGCTCTATTCAGCTTTAGAGTAAATCCTGGATCTGTGCTTCGGTCTAGTCAGCATGTAAATACAAGTTTATGGTGCATACATTGGTGGCTATTGGTGGCCAAGCGAATCACACTTACAAGCCGTCAGTCTGAACTTTGTTAAGAGTTTTGGTAGTCGACTACAGCGGCCGTGTACGCAAAGAGAAAAGAAACTTGAGCGAAAAGGAGTTGATCGTTAACACTGATAAAAGCATCACGAAGGACAGGATTATTGAAATTCATTAATCGATACGGGGAGATCGATTACTCAAACAATCAAAGTAGTAAAATGACATCACTGTACAGGGTCGACGTGAAATGTTTGGTCGAAATTTTTGGCGTATCGACTCCATGATGTTGTAAACCACACAGAAACAAACAAAAATAGAAAGGGGGAAAAAACCTGGGGAAAAAAAGCGGAAGGCCACCTGACCTGCTGTAGCAGACAGCTGCACTTTGAGGGCCAGTCACGTGTTATAAGAATGAGGAACAGAAGGAATGCTGGGAAAAAGTGAGGCAAGATCTTCAACTTCCGTTCTCAATAACATCCCAAAGCTAACATCAGGGCCTCTCAAAGCTAACATCAGGGTCTCCTAAACCTAACATCAGGGTCTCCTAAACCTAACATCAGGGTCTCCCAAAGCTAACATCAGGGTCTCCAAAAGCTAACATCAGGGTCTCCAAAAGCTAACATCAGGGTCTCCTAAACCTAACATCAGGGTCTTCTAAAGCTAACATCCGGATCTCCTAAAGCTAACATCAAGGTCTCCTAAAGCTAACATCAGGATCTCCTAAAGCTAACATCAAGGTCTCCTAAAGCTAACATCAAGGTCTCCTAAAGCTAACATCAAGGTCTCCTAAAGCTAACATCAGGGTCTCCTAAAGCTAACATCAAGGTCTCCTAAAGCTAACATCAAGGTCTCCTAAAGCTAACATCAAGATCTCCTAAAGGTAACATCAAGGTCTCCTAAACCTAACATCAGGGTCTCCTAAAGCTAACATCAGGGTCTCCTAAAGCTAACATCAAGGTCTCCTAAAGCTAACATCAGGGTCTCTTAAAGCTAACATCAAGGTCTCCTAAAGCTAACATCAGGGTCTCCTAAAGCTAACATCAAGGTCTCCTAACATCAGGATCTCCTAAAGCTAACATCAAGGTCTCCTAAAGCTAACATCAAGGTCTCCTAAAGCTAACATCAGGATCTCCTAAAGCTAACATCAAGGTCTCCTAAAGCTAACATCAAGGTCTCCTAAAGCTAACATCAGGATCTCCTAAAGCTAACATCAAGGTCTCCTAAAGCTAACATCAAGGTCTCCTAAAGCTAACATCAGGGTCTCCTAAAGCTAACATCAGGATCTCCTAAAGCTAACATCAAGGTCTAATAAAGCTAACATCAGGATCTCCTAAAGCTAACATCAAGGTCTCCTAAAGCTAACATCAGGATCTCCTAAAGCTAACATCAAGGTCTCCTAAAGCTAACATCAGAGTCTTCTAAAGCTAACATCAGGATCTCCTAAAGCTAACATCAGGGTCTCCTAAAGCTAACATCAGGATCTCCTAAAGCTAACATCAAGGTCTCCTAAAGCTAACATCAGGGTCTCCTAAAGCTAACATCAGGATCTCCTAAAGCTAACATCAAGGTCTCCTAAAGCTAACATCAGGATCTCCTAAAGCTAACATCAAGGTCTCCTAAAGCTAACATCAGGGTCTCCTAAAGCTAACATCAGGGTCTCCTAAAGCTAACATCAGGATCTCCTAAAGCTAACATCAAGGTCTCCTAAAGCTAACATCAGGGTCTCCTAAGAGAAATTTTGCTAACCGGTACCATGCGCGCCCCCACCCCTTCCATATCTCTGTGGGCCCCCGTCCTGCAGGGGAAAACCCTTCTGGCCCCGAAAAAATACACCAAGGTGGAACTCCCCCCCCCCCCCTTTTTTTCACCTCATCTTGGTAGCCTTGGCTAAAACATACCAAACTGGTATTTTTATACATCGTATGTATCCAAAAAGACCCTCACTATTTTGAAGACCATTTACTAAACATCCAGTTAGTTTGTGATATCATGAAAGCCACATATTTAAAGTACTTTCTCAAATCACACACGCCCATTACGAACTTGCTCGACCTAACGGGAGATATCCCCGTAAAGAGTTGTGTTGTAGCAGTAAAGTTTTCACACTTCTTGCGTCCGTCCCAAATCTATGTCCGGGCGTGTACCATCAACATGAAGAAGTAATCGACTTTTTTTTTGGAAACAAAACACAGATCTACGGAGTCGCTGGCATGGAAGAGAGTTCCAGGAAAATATGAGAACTTCTCAAGAGAAAGTCAGTCAAATCAATAACCCAAAAATGATGTTTCTTTTTACTGTGTTGGAGGAAAGTCAATGTTCTATTATAGGGAGACTTAATAATATTATATACGATGGTGTCAACTCCAAGACAGTTATATACGATGGTGTCAATTTCAAGACAGTTATATATGAAGATATCAACTCCAAGACAGTTATATACGATGCTGTCAGCTACAAGACAGTTATATACGATGCTGTCAACTCAGAGACAATTATATACAATGTTGTCAACTTCGAGACAGTTATATACAATGCTGTCAACTCCAAGACAGTTATATACGATCCTGTCAACTCCAAGACAGCTATATAAGAAGATGTTAACTCCAAGACAGTTATATACGAATATGTTAACTCCAGTATGGTTATATACGATTTTGTCAACTCCAAGACAGCTATATACTTTTAAAAAAAGTTTATTTACAATCAACAAGTAACAATTACAATGACGTGAAATGGGGATGATTGCCCATGAGATGAAATAATGAGCTTTTAGAAATCATGAGATGACAATGATTCGTAAAGGTAATAAATTTATACATGAATTGAATACTTTTTTAAAACAAAAAGGGTCGAAATAATTTTCTGGTTACAGAAAGGTAAGGATAGCTAATATTAAAACATTTAGCCTTAGTAAGATAACTTAAATAGTACACCTGTATCAGGTAAACGCTTCTGAGAACATTTCATTCTTTCTGGAGAAAAGGGAAGTGTATAAAGATAGGTAATCCAGGCGCTGTCGGTACTTGTTACCTTTATTGTCACGTCGCGACCTGTGCCCGAGTAAGATAAACATGTCTTTCATGCTGTCTTAAGGGGGTGAAGACGCCCCATAAGGTAATCAGCGACCCATAGCTGATATGTCAGCGTCAGGGTTAGCGACCAATTGCTGACCAAGACCCTGTCCCACCTTTCTGTGGTACCCCCAGTAACAGGCATAGCCTGGGTAACGGAGCAAAGATCGCTGTGGTCCCCATGGTGGTGGTGGAGTCTGGTAAAGAAGTATTGCACACCCCCTGCTTTTTAGCTGTACTCCGGGACTGAAAAAGCAGCTGCCATAACCCGTTCCCACGCCGATATGATGCTGTGCCTCAACATCTCTACAGCATCGGCTGTAAAGAACAACATCTCACAGTTACAGGGAGTTCGTACTAGTACAAGTTCATGCTGTCTTAATCCTCCTCGAGGGCAGAGGTATCTTCTGGTCTGGTTGTTGCGTCAAAAGCTAATCCTGTCTGGTCTGCTTGTTGGGTCAAAAGCTAACCCTGTCTGGCGGTCACTATCTGGTCTGCTTGTTGGGTCAAAAGCTAATCCTGTCTGGCGGTCACTGTCTGGTCTGCTTGTTGGGTCAAAAGCTAATCCTGTCTGGCGGTCATTGTCTGGTCTGCTTGTTGGGTCAAAAGCTAATCCTGTCTGGCGGTCATTGTCTGGTCTGCTTGTTGGGTCAAAAGCTAATCCTGTCTGGCGGTCACTGTCTGGTCTGCTTGTTGGGTCAAAAGCTAATCCTATCTGGCGGTCATTGTCTGCTCTGCTTGTTGCGTAAAAAGTTAATCCTGTCTGGCGGTCATTGTCTGGTCTGCTTGTTGCGTCAAAAGTTAATCCTGTTTGGTTGTCATTATCTGGTCTGCTTGTTGCGTCAAAAGTTAATCCTGTTTGGTTGTCATTATCTGGTCTGCTTGTTGCGTAAAAAGTTAACCCTGTCTGGTGGTCATTGTCTGGTCTGCTTGTTGCGTAAAAAGTTAACCCTGTCTGGTGGTCATTGTCTGGTCTGCTTGTTGCGTCAAAAGTTAATCCTGTCTGGGGGTCATTGTCTGGTCTGCTTGTTGCGTAAAAAGTTAACCCTGTCTGGCAATCATTGTCTGGTCTGCTTGTTGTGTAAAAAGTTCACCCTGTCTGGCGGTCATTGTCTGGTCCGCTTATTGCGTCAAATTTAAAAATAAAGATTATTCATGCATTCATTCATTCATTCATTCAAATTAATCCAGTCTGGTAACACAATCAGGTGTAACATGGTAAATATATACATAAAAATTTCCCAAAGGAGTGTATGGAGGTGACGTGTCAATGACTAAGAAGAGTCAATATTTAGACAGCAAGATAAAAATAAATGCTGCATTATTCACCAAAGGCAATTCATAACTCTCTCCCTCTCTATTTCTCCATCTCCCCCCCCCCCCTTTTATCTCTTCTCTTCCCTCTTTCTCCAAAAGTCATGTGAAGACATGACTGTCATGAAGTCACAAAGTCTCTCTCTCTCTCTCTCATCAAAGTATGATGAAAATAAAGTACGTTCGTTTGTTCCGTCTCCCCTCCTTCTCTCTCTCCAAGACGACCCCCCCCCCCCCATATATATATATATATATATATATATATATATATATATATATGCCAATCTCAGGTGAGATTATATTATGGAGTGACTGAATAAATGCGGTTTCAACTGGACTCTAGGAGGTGAAAACGCTGTCTGATGAGGCAATCAACGACCCATAGCTGATATGCTAGCGTTAGGGTTAGTGAACCATAGCTGACCAAGACCCTGTCCCACCTCTCCTAGATACCCCCAGTAACAGGCCCAGCCTGGCTAACGGGGCAGGGATCGCCACAGTCCTCATGGTGGTGGAGCCTGCTAAAGAATCATTGCACAGCCCTTCCCCCCACCCCACCCCCAGCCCTTGCTATTTAGCTGTACTCCGGGACTGAAAAAGTGGCTGGAATATCTAGCTACCACGCCGATACGATGCTGTGCTTCAACACCTCCACAGCATCAGCTGCAAGGAACACCAGCTGGCAGTTACAGAGAGATAGTATAAGACAACCAGATATAAGCAGCCAAGACACCATTTCTTACACCATGTGTAGATGTTAAAAATATTCCCCGCAGACTATTTTCTCTTTTAGATAAATAAATTTAATGATTGTCTCCCCTGACGCTATCTACTTCTATAACATAAAATCACTGTTATCTCTCTTTCTATGAGACGTGGTTATTTAATTTCCTATTCTCAATTTTCAAAATTTATCATCCATTTCGAATTAGCTAATTTATCTTGGTGTACATTTATATTCATTTTATTTTATCATCATCATCATCATCATCATTTTTTCCTTCTTCATCATCACCGTTATTTACTTCTTCTTGTTTTCCTGATTCATCATTTTCTTGTTCTTCATTGTCTTCTTTTTTTTTCTTCTGCACAATCATCATCATTATCATCATCTTCTTCCTCTTCTTAATTAAGGTTCACAGTACAATCCGATACCTGGAAGAGGATATAATCTGTCTCTATAAATCCCCCACAATCAACAAGTTTTCTCGTGAGTCCGATAGGTTTTTATCCAAAGTTGTGTCCCTTGAGGCAGATTTGGACAAAGTTTGTTTCATGATGGCAGGTCAGCACGATAATCATTGGAAGCAGCAGAAATGTGGTTTATTAGAAGAATGTTGCGAATCCCCTGGACAGCAAAAATAACTAATGAAGAATGTATGAGAAGAGCTGGAGAGATTTAAAAATCTTGCCAAACATTAAAACAATAAGCGAGAGAGACAATGTACTTTCATAGGACATCCAATGGGAAAGGGGGCGGGGCGGGGGGGCATTGAAAATATCATAACAACAGGAAAAATAGAAGGAATAAGAGCCAGGGGAAGGCCAAGAGAAATGATACTGGACAGTCTGACGAGATGGTGTGAGAGGAGATCACCCAACTGAGCTGATGGCCTGCATGAAGGATCAGGTACTCCAGAGAAGCATGATAGCCAACGCCAGTCGGCACGGTACTTGATGATGATGATGATGATGAAGTGTAACATTTTGTGGTGCTGTATTTGAAAATACCTGAAAGTTATCCTGACAAACGGTTATATGAAAACTATTATATCGCCAAGGAAATTTCGACGCGGTAGAAGTACTGATAATTTAGAGAAGACCGTATTGGAAGGATACATAATGGGAAAAAGAAAAAGAGGAAGACCAAGACGAAGATGGCTGCAAGACATCGTTGACGATCTGGAAATGGATGCAACAGCAGCAGGCCATCTTGCTCACAACCGAGAGGCCTACAGGAGTGCTGTTTGGGAGGCAAAGTTCCGCAAGGGACATGCAAATGAATGAATGAATGAGAAGTACTGAAGGACAGCGTCGTGCATGACCTGGCATGGGTAATGGTGGAGATTTTTTTTGTATTTCAGTCCATGAGTGAAACAAAACAAAGCAGGGAATGTGCAATACTTCTTTACCAGGCTCCACTACCCTGGAGATTATGGCGACCCCATGCGCCGTTAGACAGGGCTGGGCCTGTTACTGGGGGAGGGGGGGGCACCAACGGAGAGACTGAGCAGGGTCTTGGTCAGCTATGTATCGCCAGCCCTGACGATCAGATATATTACAGCTTAAAAAAATATAACTTGCACTGAAACAGAGTCACAAAGGTGTGCTGTTAGCTGCGTCGTCTAGTTCAGTGACTCCTAGTCTGTGTCACAAAGGTGTGCTGTTAGCTGCGTCGTCTAATTCAACGACTCCTAGTCTGTGTCACAAAGGCATGCTGTTAGCTGCATCGTCTAGTTCAGTGACTCCTAGTCTGTGTCACAAAGGTGTGCTGTTAGCTGCGTCGTCTAATTCAACGACTCCTAGTCTGTGTCACAAAGGCATGCTGTTAGCTGCATCGTCTAGTTCAGTGACTCCAAGTCTGTGTCACAAAGGCATGCTGTTAGCTGCATCGTCTAGTTCAGTGACTCCTAGTCAATGTCACAAAGGCATGCTGTTAGCTGCATCGTCTAGTTCAGTGACTCCAAGTCAATGTCACAAAGGCATGCTGTTAGCTGCATCGTCTAGTTCAACGACTCCTAGTCTGTGTCACAAAGGCGTGCTGTTCGCTACATCGTCTAGTTCAACGACTCCTAGTCTGTGTCACAAAGGCGGGCTGTTCGCTACATCGTCTAGTTCAACGACTCCTAGTCTGTGTCACAAAGGCACTACATCGTCTAGTTCAGTGACTCCCAATGAAGCATTGTCATGTGAAGCATTTTTGTGTTGTAAATTTGGCATTAAATGCTGTATATTTAATAGACGCACTTTATATGTATCTGGAAAAGTGGCCCTCAGGCGTGAAAAGACTAGGAGCTCCCTAGTTTAGTGTACCAGAGTGGGGTCCCCTTTACCCCATAGTGGCACGTTATTTCTCATTCGGACACGTTACTTTACGCTCGTTGTCTCACAGCAACACGTTACTTCAAGTTCGTTATCTCAACGTGACACGTTACTTTACGCTCTCTATCTCACGGTGGCATGTTAATTTACTCTCGTTATCTCAATGTGGCAGGTTATTAAGAACATTATTAAGAGAGGTCAAATTAACAGGCATAAAATCCTTTGATGAGGTTGAAAGACTCGCCGAAGACAGGAAAAATTGGCGAACTATTTTACGAGCCCTATGTGACGTTTAACGGCACGGGAAGGATATAAGATATCAGATAAGATAAGTATTGGTGGTGGTAAGTGGGGGTGGGGGTAATTGGAGCCTTATTAAGTTTAGCATAGTTACCTGGGGCGATAGTTCATCCGTCACTGGTGTATATCCGGGTTAGCAGCTATTCTCTGACTCCTTTATTAACACCAGCTTTTCATATTCAAAGTACCCGCCATTTAATTTTTTTTAAAATCACACAAGGCCCCCCCCCCCCCCCCAAAGCTGCGTTTAATGCTGGCCTAGTTCAGACGAACTTAGTGACGGGTGGGGGTCAGATGACAGTTCCGCTCCTGTGACATTGCAGTATCTTAAAACCATTAGTGCGTATTGCAAATTAACTTTGGGTTTTCCCATATATTTTGCCCCGGGTGTGTGTGTGTTGTGTGTGTGTGTGTACGTGGGTGTGTTGTGTGTGTGTGTGCGTGTGTGTGTGTGCGTGTGTGTGTGTGTGTGTACGTGCCTGTGCCTGCCTCAGTTCATGCTGTCGTCACAACAGGTGTAGAAACTTTCTGACTGGAGTTTATGGCAGGCCGGAGGTTAAACGGAGTGAAAAATTGAGGACTGTTTACAGGATGTTTATTGTTAAAGTAGTCCTTCCAAGCCATAAGGGTAATTCCGTGGGGACATGCTGTTAGAGGCCCTTTTTTTTTTTGTCTGGATCTGAAGGCGCACTAAGTGGCTGATGAGCCTGACGCAACACGTCTGGCTGTCTTTCCGTCTCCATCTGCAGAGAGAACTGGGGCGCGTTACTCTACAAACACCGCATGGGCAACCCTTGGCCCGTGGGGGCAATGTGGCCTGCTTCAATAATCAATCTAGATAGTTTCTTTTAAAACCTTATAATTTGACTGGAAACGTTAAAAACATTGAGTTTACATTGTAGAAATACAATAGTCTGGTTCGATAACGTAATAATATGGCACATTTTAAACTGTGTGGCCCGTGTGAAGATGGGAAAACAAGATTTTTTTGTGTTTGTTTTTGTTTTGGTCTGCCCTACTTTACAAAGCCGAAAAATGGAAGATTAGTTCATGGTATCCACAAAATAAAGTATTAGCATTCATTCTTGTAATTTCAGTAGCTATCATTTTAAGCTGTAGGGTTAGCTTTCAATCTGAATAACATGAGAAATTGATCTTTTTATTGTTGTTATAATAATGGCTCTGATTATATGCTTTATAACTGGCATTCTAGGAAATCTATAGACATAGGGCGCTCCAGTCATTGTCTGCCCAACAACAGCCAACACCACCACCATCTCTTAAAATGAAAGACAGCAGGAGTTATCAAAATGGCACGACGAGACCAGGGCATGTGAACAAACAAACCGTGTCTAGAAAATATTGGCGGATTGGCCACATATTAAGGATACCAGACACTGGCATAGCAAAGCAGGCATTGGCATAACAATGCAGACACTGACATAACGTGGCAGAAACTGGCATAACAGGGCAGACACTGACATAAATGGGCAGACACTGACATAACAAGGCAGACACTGACATAACGTGGCAGAAACTGGCATAACAATGCAGACACTGACATAACGTGGCAGAAACTGGCATAACAATGCAGACACTGACATAACGTGGCAGACACTGGCATAACAATGCAGACACTGACATAACGTGGCAGAAACTGGCATAACAATGCAGACACTGACATAACGTGGCAGAAACTGGCATAACAAGGCAGACACTGACATAACGTGGCAGAAACTGGCATAACAATGCAGACACTGACATAACGTGGCAGAAACTGGCATAACAAGGCAGACACTGACATAAATGGGCAGACACTGACATAACAAGGCAGACACTGACATAACGTGGCAGAAACTGGCATAACAGGGCAGACACTGACATAAATGGGCAGACACTGACATAACAAGGCAGACACTGACACAGTAAGGCAAACACTGACACAACAAGGCAGACACTGACATAACAAGGCAGACACTGACACAGTAAGGCAAACACTGACACAACAAGGCAGACACTGGCATAACAAGGCAGACACTAGCACAACAAGGCTGACACTAGCATAAAAAGGCAGATACTGGCATAACAAGGCAGACACTGACATGGAATCCTACTCCCCCCCCCCCCAACCAATCCCCCCCACCCCACCCGCCACAGAGAAATGGAAATCAAGGAAGGCCCAGAACTGCTCGGAGAAGGAAATTACGAAAGTGCCCGGACACAAGGGATACAGAAGGAAGAAAGAAGAGAACAAAGTCGAAGAACCGGGCGATGACTGGAGAAACATTATCTGCGGCCTATACTCCCAAGAGAGTGACGGGCAGTGGCGATGACGACGGTGATGGCTGGAGTGAAGACTGCATCACACACACCACAAAGAATACACATTTGCTTTAGGATGAAAGAGGCTAGAAGTAAAATGTGGCTGTGAAACGCATTTCCTTACCTGGTAACTGGAGAACTCCCCGCCAGACTTGAACCATCGACCTCCGAGTGAAAGGCTACAGCCACTAAACACTAAGTTGGAGCTGAAAACCTTGCAGCATCCCCCCCCCCCTCAGCATGACTCCTCTGCCTTTCTTATTTGGCACTGTCTTTCTTGCAACGAGGATACCAAAAGAGCTAAATGTTTAACCTTCACTCTCATTTACTATCTAATACACAACTAACCTTCATTCTCATTCACTAACATACAACACCTTCACTCTCATTCACTATCTAACATACAACACCTTCACTCTCATTCACTATCTAACATACAACACCTTCATTCTCATGCACTGACTTACAACAAACCTTCAATCTTATGCACAATCTAACATGCAACACATCTTCACTCTCATTCACTACCTAACATAAAACCCACCGTCACTCTGATTCACTATCTAACATACAACCCACCTTCACTCTCTTACACATTCACTCTGATTCACTATCTAACATACAACCCACCTTCACTCTCTTACACTTTCACTCTGATTCACTATCTAATATACAACACACCTTTGCTCTCATGCACTAACATACAAACAAATCTTCACTCTTTCACTTTCTAACATACAACCCACCTTCACCCTCTACACATTCAGTCTTATTCACACTTTAATATACAACACAACTTAACTCTCATTCACGACTTCATTTCACCATCCCGATCAAGGAAACACACAATACAACTTTACACCTCATTCTCTATCTCGATCAAGGAAACACACAACACAACTTTACACCTCATTCTCTATCTCGATCAAGGAAACACACAACACAACTTTACTCTCATTCAGGCAACAGCGAATTTTGAAACTAATCGTTGAATTCACATTTAACAGACATAAAAATAACAAGCCGATGATTGACAGCACCAAAACGCGCACCTGTTCCACTGGAAAAAATAACAGACACAGAAGCGACTCGTGCAAGGGGAAATAACTAGAGGGAATCGTCAATGCCACTCCTAGGTTATGGTTACTGGGGCCCCATCCGATTAAAGCAGCGGTTCTTAAACTCTCATGTCGCGACCAAAGTTAAGGTCGCGGGGGAGTTTTGATGTAGGGTCAAGTGAAGAAATTATGATAAATGTTGGATTATTATGAAGTAGAATTTATACATACTTTTTTTGTGAATTTTGGTAATTTATACCAAGCAAAAGAGATCGAGAAAGCATCATCATCATCATCATGTGCCGTGCCAACTGGCGTTGCCTATTATGCTTCTCCAGAGTACCCGATCCTTCAAGCAGGCCATCAGTTCAGCTGGTGATCTCCTCTCACACCATCCCGTCAGACTGTCCAGTATTATTTCTCTTGGTCTTCCTCTTGATCTTCTTCCTTCTATTTTTCCTGTTGTTATAATATTTTCAATGCCCCCTCTTCTCATTGCATGTCCTATGAAAGTACATTGTCTCTCTCTTATCTTTTTGACAAGATTTTTTGTCTCTCCAGCTCTTCTCATACATTCGTCATTAGTTATTTTTGCTGTCCAGGGGATTTGCAACATTCTTCTAATAAACCACATTTCTGCTGCTTCCAATGATTTTTGTGCAGACCTGCCTATTGTCCATGATTCACTTCCATGTAACAAGATACGATAAATAGGAGAAAGCATCAGTTTAGCTATTTTGTTTTCTTTGCTGAATTTTGCCTGTGTCCCACAGAAAACTGGCTCGTTAATGCCATAAAAATTAGAAAGCTGAGATACTTCGGCCAACATCAAGAGACACAGCAGCTTGGAGAGGTTGATAGCAGAAGGCACAGTGTCTGGCAAAAGAGAAAAGGGACGACCTTGTCGCTGGTGGACTCAGGACATCACGGAAAGCCGGAATGTGTCACTTGCGAGACGCCGGCCATCTTGGGTGCAAGATCGTATTGCATTCAGGGAGGCTGTGAGAGGGACAACGTGTTCTGGAAAGGACATGTCACGTGAATGAGTGAATGAATGTTGAATTTCGATATTTTTAACAGGGTCACAGGTCACTTCTTATTGCTGGTTTTAGGATCGCAGGTTGCCTATCATTGCTGATCTAGACCCGCAGGTCACGTATCATTGCTGGTTCTAGGATAGCAGGTTCCTATCACTGCTGATCTAGGCTCGCAGGTCACGTATCATTGGTGGCTTTAGGATTGCAGGTGGCCTATCAATGCTTATCTAGGCCCGCCGGTCAAGTATCACTGCTGGTTTAGGAGTCGCGCTAAAATAAAAATTTGGATCCACTGCAGTAAAGCTTCCTTTCATCATATTCAAGCTGATATTTGAGAATGTTCATGAACATTTGAGAGAAGTTAAAGGAACAACAATAATAATAATAATGACGATGATAATGGTGATGTTGATGACGACAACGATGATGAGGTTAATCTTGGCTGAGTGAGTGCTGTTATAAACAGAACAACCAACAACAACAACAAAACGGAATGACTAACAATAAACGGAACAAAGACAACAATCAACAGAACAATCAACAATCAACAGAAAGACCAACAATAAACGGAAGAGGGAAAAGGCAATAAACAGAACCATCGATGAAACAGTGAGCCAGTAACAATAAGCAGGCCAACCAAAATAACAGAACGACCAACAATAAATAGAATGACCAACAACAACAACAACAACAAAACAGAGCAACCTTTAATAAACAGAACCATCAATAATAAACAGCACGACTAACAGTAAATATAAACGGCTAAAAATAAACACTGTCATGAGCAATAAACAGAAACACCCACAATAAACATGGTGACCAACGGTAAACAGAAGGACCAACACATAAACAGGGCACGTACCTGCGCTCTGTCCAGTTTGTTAAACAGTCGAAACGACATTCTGCTGTCCCCTTTTCTCCTCTGTAGTTACCACTGCCAACTTCACACCACAAACACTTCCTTTCTTCTTCGGAGAAGTGTTACATTAAAGACACTTCCCCAAACGCGCTATACACGTGCTTCTGAAGCGTAGCACAGCCTGTAGCGTTCATGAATATTGTCCACTATTTGTTAGCGTCCATGCGAAACAGTGCCCCTAGTTGTCCGCTAATGACTGTCTATGAAGCTTTCATAAATAGCAGTGTGTGTTCATGATTATTTTGCAGCGTTTTAGCGAAACATTTCCCTCTAGCGTTCATGATGAATAATTACAGCCTCCAGCGTTTCATGAGTAACATTACCGCTTGAAGCGTTTATGCGAAAATACTCCCTTTAGCGTTCATGATAAAGCCGGATGCGTCCTTGCGAAATATTTTCCATAGCTGACGCTACTTCTGTGGAGCGTTCATGCGTTCATGATTAGCAACTGCTTATGCCGCTTACATGAAACACAGCCTGTAGCGTTCATAAATATCAGTGTTTATGGTATGCCCTTGGCACTTGTGGCAGTCCTCACAGTACAGCTAGCACGAAGTTCTGTATCCACGGCGAATACGGTTATAGCAATAACATTTCATGCTGTTTTACAATTCGGTTAGTGTAACATAAATAATTTCTTTTGTCACAGCCATGACCGGCCCTGCTTAGCTTAATCGCTAAAGATGCATTTCGAAGTGCAGTGCCTATTGGAAGATGGCGGGTTCAATTCTGGGACGGGGGGGGGGGGGGGGGGGGGGAAGCAACAACTCACAAGACCTCTGGGAGTCACGACCCTGAGGAGCCCCCCCCCCCCTCTTTTAGAGTGTCAGAAGTTTAATAGGGCCAAAACACTTCCTTTGGTTGGGGGGGGGGGGGGAAGAACTTCCTCTGATGATCTGAATAAATTGTGCTGTTGTTTCGCTCTCTACAGTAGAGAGTTTCCTACATATTTCTTTGTAAGTTAGGGCAGTATTATTGTTATTAATGTTACTATTATTATTATTATTACTATTAGCATTTTATTATAATTACGATTATTATCGGTAAACAGAGTATAGATAAGTATAGCAGTATTCTCTTCGCTATGGGATACAAGCAGGATTGGTACTCAGGAAACAATTAATAGAGTGAGTACCCTTGTCGAAAGGTAGGTTGGTTGAGACCATTAAGCGGGGGTCTTGAGATAAGCGTGCAGCATGGAGAAAACTGAGTGGGTGGGGATAGTATAAATACCACTCACGATTAGAAAAAGAGAAGCCTTACTTGTTTTTGTTGCAGAAAAGAGCCTTACTTGTTTTGATGTAGATGGAGTCTCGGTTAGGTAGAGTTTTTCAGTAGTAGCAGTTTTTGGTAGTTGAGATGGAGGATTTAGTTTTTCTTGTGATGGCTGAGGTTGTTTGGGTGGAACCGTTGTAAGTATGGTTTTTTATTGTGTAAGTACATTGTAATGTTTTCTCCCATATGGCGTAGAGTTTTCTCACGCCGAGAATTGTCATTGTAACTTCTTTCCAGCCTGATGGGCTACGTTTCCATCCTCATATTTTCACCCCTCATTTTTCCCATCAATAAACTTGTGTTGTCTGAATATAAAAACTACACCACTGGCTTTGTTGGAACTCTCACTGTTTGACAAGTTTTGTTATGTTGAGAGACTGCCAAGTTCAGTTAAGTTGTTGTATCAGTATTATTCTGTGGAGTTGAAAGCCTGGGAGTCTTGTTGGATTTTCTTAGCGTGTAACAGAGAAAATTAGGTTGTCTTATAGCACCAACAACAAGATGTAATTTCTAAGATGAAAACTGTACTCCATAAGAGGATTAATCACCCAGTAGAATACGGATTCAGCTAAGTACAGCAAATATAATATGGCCTCAGAGCGAAGATACGACTTTATAAGGAACGAAGGAAACTTTGAGAACCGATGGGATTATGACAGGATTAAATAGATTAAACACAAATGCTACACATAATGACGCCGAGGGAAAGGCAGATGAAAGAGACACACCCAGAATACCATAATCCTGACACGACTAAGCTGAACAAGATGGAGACAGACAGACAGACAGACAGACAGACAGACAGACAGACAGACAGACAGACAGACAGACAGACAGACAGACAGACAGACAGACAGACAGACAGACAGACAGACAGACAGACAGACAGACAGACAGACAGACAGACAGACAGACAGACAGACAGACAGACAGACAGACAGACAGACAGACAGACAGACAGACAGACAGACAGACAGACAGACAGACAACAGACAGACAGACAGACAGACAGACAGACAGACAGACAGACAGACAGACAGACAGACAGACAGACAGACAGACAGACAGACAGACAGACAGACAGACAGACAGACAGACAGACAGACAGAGACAGACAGACAGACAGACAGACAGACAGACAGACAGACAGACAGACAGACAGACAGACAGACAGACAGACAGACAGACAGACAGACAGACAGACAGACAGACAGACAGACAGACAGACAGACAGACAGACAGACAGACAGACAGACAGACACAGACAGACAGACAGACAGACAGACAGACAGACAGACAGACAGACAGACAGACAGACAGACAGACAGACAGACAGACAGACAGACAGACAGACAGACTACTACTCCCCAACTGTTACGACATGCAGTTAATAAGGGATTGGGACAAACACCGATTACAATAGAACTGGACGCTGGGCACACCTACAAATGTCGGACAGGCCTGACTTGTTTATTACTATTAGCCAATCAGTATTCGGACAAAAACAAAGCGGACGAAACCATGTATTAACCGAGGGGAAGGCAAAAGGGAAACCACCGCTGCACCTTCATTCCCTAGTCAACCATGCTTCACCTCTTTAACGGTATTGAGCAAGACTATACTAACTTTAATATCTGTTAGCAATACTCTTACAGAAGTTCTCAGTAAAATTTAACATCTGCTTATAAAACTTTTTTTTTTCAAATACTTTATTATATAGTAATTCAAAACGTAAATTTAAACAGAGATGTTTTATGTTTTGGCACTTCTGTCTGCCACTTGCAAAAAAGTATTGGGTTATGGCAGTATTATGGGCTTATCGATGACCAGATTTACGCACATGAAGCAGTAAAGATACCCTATCTTTCACAGCCCATGCATAAATGAAGAACTATTAACGAACTCTTAACAAAACGTTTTCTTAAACGAACTGTGTACTTGACAGTTGCCTCGCGGACTCTTAATAGAAAAAAAAAGGACGGGATAGCATCTTTCATATAAATGTATAAACTAGGAAAAAAAGTAGAAACAGCTTTATTACTTAACGAGCACACAGTTGTGACGTTTCGGCGTGAGCCTTAATCATACAAAAAGATACAGGACGAAGAAATAGAGAGAGAGAGAGAGAGAGAGGAGATAAAATATAAATTCACATGAATGCCATGTTTTTTAAAAAAAATCAAATAAAATGAATATGGCACTTAGCTGTAACTTGTAAGAAATTGTGGCTTGTCCGACGCTGTGTGTCAGAAATACGCATAGTGGAGTGTAGAGAGTATTTAAATGGAGACTTGGGATGTGTGATAGGTGGGTCGTAACTGGGGGTGGTGGGTGGGGAAATCGTGGAGGGAAGAGAGAGTGATACAGTGGTAATCTAGCCGAGAGAAGGCGAAATATGTGATTATAGTTAGGGTAGAGGGGGTTGTAATATGATGCTGTGAAGAGGTTCTGAACTATGTGTAACAAGTGAGAAGGAAATGGAACTTAGTGGGGAGGGATTGTGGAAGAGGAGTGTTTGGTGCAGCTGAATAATGAGTTCATACCATGTGGTTCCAGCGTCCCATATTCCTGAATGTGGCGGTTCTCACGCGCTAAGCGACTTCTGTCATCTGCGTGACATTGTTTGATGCCACTGCAGTGGTTCCGTGTATAGTTATGTACTCATACACTAATTATTGTGTGTTACGCCATTCATATGGTCCTTTTTCTACGCATATCAGAACAAACTGCATACAACGATACGGAAAACAGTCTGAGAAGTTTATGCTAGACCTTTAGCGCCCTCTTTGCTCACGATTGATGGATAGCGCCATGGCAACTCAAACAAGAAGTCTACAGAGTGCCCCGAACTCCTTCGGTGAGGATATCAGCACGGTGCCCAGACTCCGTAGCACAAACGTAACCATGATTAATAGAAGCGGGTTCGGGTCGGGGATACCAGCACGGTGCCCAGACTCCGTAGCACAAACGTAACCATGATTAACAGAAGCGGGTTCGGGTCGGGGATACCAGCACGGTGCCAGAACTCCGTAGCACAAACGAGAACCATGGTTAAAAGAAGCGGCTTCGGGTCGGGCCAGGCGGTACGATCCTCATTCCAAAATAGTTTTTTGGACCTAAAATATGTGGGCTACAACCAGCCAAGACCCTACTTTGCTTTCATGTAGCGTTTTCACGGCAGCTGGCTTTGCTGTAACAGTTTTTGCGAGTGAAATGTAGCTCCACATGTCCCACCTCGTGGCCGATGTTACTGAGAAGCCAAGCATTGTAGCTCGTTTTTCTTCTATGGTAGGACTTAAAGAAAGTCATTTACCAGGTTAAAATCATCGTTATCTGCAATCATCATCATCATCACCATCACCATCATCATCATCATTCGTCTCGACGTATTCGAAATAAGAATATTTCCTTTTTGTTAAACAACACATGAAGCCTGCAGACAACTCACTCCCCCTTCTCAGAGCAGAACAGGTAGGCAAAATGGCATCCCGTATTTTGAGTCCCTGCCAATGCATACAAGGCATTTAATACCTGGACTATAAACCTGGTCTGGTGCTAAGTCTGCAAAGCAAAGTGTAACACGGGGTTTTAATTTACAGCAAGCACAGCGTTAATTTACAGACAATTTCCTGGTAATTAGGTCAGCGCGAGCTGTTCTGGGTTTCCAACATGGCGGTAGGGCGAATGTGATTGTTGCAGATTGTGCCTGTGTTTGCCTTTCTCTACGTTTTGTCTGCACCCAGTTTCGTTGTGTTGTGGGGTTGGGTGCCCAGTCTGGCGCCCTGATGGTGAGTTAAGTTCTCGGGGGGTTCACGGTGAGCTGTGACTTTCAGGGGCGCATGGATTTCCCTGAGAGTATTCGGGATATTGATGTCTATGTCTGATGGCTTCCGCTGTGTTCCTTGGAAGGTTGGCCCTATGTAGCCTCGTAGAGTTGGTTGTGAGTGCTTCCCTACTGAGGAGATTTGTGGAGATGTACGCACTCACGGTGCGTGCAGGGATCACTTTTTTTAGTCATTGTGTGTAGCCATGACGTGGGACGGTTCATGCGCATTCCAGGAGATGTCACCGGCACAGGTGACGGAGAAATTATGGGATATCTTCGTTTTGCTGCCATGCCGAAACCGTACTGAACATGAACACGAGCCGTACTGAATTTGAAACTGAGCCGTACTGAACATGAACATGAGCTGTACTGAACATAAGGGTTGTGCCGAAAGAGCAGTGGTCTGGTAACGTTTTCACACAGGTCCCTCCTCCCAATCGTAAGAAAAATAAACATAGGCTAAAGCAAATCTGGCGTCTGCTTTAATCATCAAGATGGGGGAGGGGGAGGAGGAGGAGGAGGGGGAGGGGGCAGAGACAAACAGCTTTGGCTGTACCACTGGAAGTCTAGGCTGTTGCAGGCATCCCCCAGCCCCGTTTCCCTGTCGCTCTTTTTTTTTCTCATTAGAGACATTCAGTCCTCGGTATCAACGCGAACGAGATATCCCCATAACCGCTCCACCGCCTGCGCCAGTAAATATCGCACAGAGTGTTCATCACTGAGTCCTGCCTATGAGCCACTCAATGAAGACGCCATTTTTGAAACTCCGAAAGTCCAAAATGCTAAATTAGTCACCGTCGCTCTGGGCAGAGACCCCATAACTAAGACGCCAAGCCGAACCAGAACACAAAAAAACCGGTCATAGTTCACCACCGGCCGAGTAGACTAGACATTGCTAAGAATCATTAACGCTGTCCGTGCGAAATTCATGGCTCACAGCGGTGCCACAGCACTAAACTCAGTATCTCGGCACACGGAACCGACCTCCATCTTGAAAGCCCATTAGAGATAAAACTGAGTAAAATATCTTACCATCCCTTCTAAAGTTTAGATAGGGGGGATCCGATAGTAACTAACTCCCGAGGGTTGGGGTTGGGGGAGGGGGGCCGACTATTCACATTTCCTCTTAATCACTAATAATGCAGCGGAACATTTAAAGGGCATATACTAGTCATCAAAAGTTTCTGTGCATTCATCTTTTGCGGCTCACTGCTGCAGACAAGACTTGTCTTCATTCTTAGTTCTTTGTCCTCTCCTGCCAGTTGTACACTCCGAGGGCTCTTAGGTCTTCTGCCAGGTTGTCACGCCACCGCTGTCTTGGTCTGCCTCCTTGGTCTGTCTCCGTTTATCACTTCTATGTATGTCCTTTTACTCTGTCTATTCTCGCCCATCCACTCCAAGTGTCCTAGCCATCTCGATCTGTTGTTTTTCATAGCGGTAGTTGTAAGAATGACTAAACAACAACCAGTCTCGTGGGTGATCAGGAAAAGGAGATGGACACATGTTGGTCACTTGATGAGAAGAAATGATCAGAGAATCCCAAAACAAGCTATCAAGTGGAACACAAAAGGCCGAAGAAAAAGAGGCAGACCGCGTGAAACTCTGAAGAGGACATTGTTAAGAGAGGCCAAATTAACAGGCATAAAATCCCTTGATGAGGTTGAAAGACTCGCCGAAGACAGGAAAAATTGGCGAACTACTTTGCGAGCCCTATGTGACGTTTAACGGCACGGGAAAGATATAAGATAAGTTGTAAGAGGCTTGATTAGCTGATTGATCTTTATTTCGAAAGGGTTAAGAATTGAGCATGCAAGGTCGTCTGACGTTCTGCCCTTCATCATACAACTTTCATTCTGTTTCAGACATTCTACAAATAAGCTGCTCATGGAACAAATATAATTAACAATAAAGTAACCACATACACAATAAATGATTAACTACATACACATATAAATGACTAACTACATACACAATAAATGACTACATACACATACAAATGACTAACTACATACACAATAAATGACTAACTACATACACATACAAATGACTACATACACATATAAATGACCAACTACATACACATATAAATGACCAACTACATACACATTTAAATGACCAACTACATACACATATAAATGACTATGTACCAAACAAAAATTTCAGTACTATTCAGAATAAACAATTAACTGAATTCGGTGTCTGTAAGAGCAGTCTAAAACAACTTTTTAAAGTTTTATGACTCATGGAGGCATGTAGTCATGATGAGAGAGAGAAACAGCGTGTGGATTTCTTCACTATTTCTAATTCTCCTTTCTTGTGATATAGGTTTTTATGTCCAAGTTTAAAACAGAAAGAAAATATAACGCTAGCCTTGTTACACTAGACATATGGCAAAAGTTCTTATACTCCTTTGATCTTTCAGCATACTAAATCAATGGTTTCCCCTCTTTGTTGCACGGTTTCATAATCAATCTGGTATTAAGCCTCTTCTACACGTAAGGGTTTATGGCATTGCTATGTCTGCATCATATATTCAATATAAGATTAATAATAGAGAAATGCAGAGAGTTTAATGTGAATCTATATTTATCTTTTATAGACTATTCAAAGGGATTTGATTGTGTACAACGCCACAAACTTTGGGAAACAATGGAAAAAAAAAAAGATAGGATTTCAAACACATGTGATAAAATTAATATCACTGCTGTATCTATACCAACAGGCAGCATGGAGAATAAATGGTGAAACAACAACTTGGTTTGACATAAAACAAGGGGTCCGTCAGGGGTGCATACTGTCGCCTTACTTATTTAACTTGTATACTGAAAATATAATGAGGATTGTTAGAGAAGATGTAGACAACGAATATTACGATGCTATAACAATTGGAGGTTATGAAATACCAGAGATTAGATATACTGATGACACAGTGTTACTGTCCACAACACAAAAAAGAATGGGAAAACTAATTATATCAGTCCGTAAGAACAGCGAAGAGCAAAACCTCTATCTTAATGCGAGGAAAACTAAATTGATGACAACTGACAAAACAAATAAGGCAGTTGAAATATATATCAATGAGGAAAAATTGGAAGAGATGGAGCGTTACTTGGAATATTACTAACTAATAATGGAGATACAATGAGGGAAATTAAAAGGGGAACATCTATCGCTCTTCAAAAAGTAAAAAAACTGTAGAAGCTATGGAGAGGAACAGACAGAACTACAAAAATAAGATTTTTAAGAGCGTGCATCTTTTCCACCTCAACATATGTCTGTGAGACCTGGACACTTAACAAAACAGCTGAGAAACACATAAATGCTTTTGAATGTAAACACTACAGAAGACTTCTTCAAATATCATGAGCACAAAAAGAACAAATATATCCATACTACAAGAACTTAATACTGAAGAAGGCTGGCTAGTAAAGAGGATTAAAGAGAGAAAACTTAAATATTTTGGACACATTAAACATCATGAAAATTTAGAGAAGAAAGTCTTGGAAGGGTACATAATGGGAAAAAGAAGACCAAGGCGAAGATGGCTGGTAGGCATCATTGATAATCTGCAAATGGATGCATCAGCAGCAGGGGCATCTTGCTTACAACCGAGAGACCTACAGGAGAGCTGTTAGAGAGGCAAAGTTCCGCAAGGGGCATGCAAATGACTGACTGACTGATATCTGCATGTAAGCTAGAGGTCTGCAAACTTATATGTAGCTGAAAAAGTGATCTTTGGATATAAAAACGATTGGGAATCCACTGCACTAGAGGAACGTGAAGAACTTCAAGAACGGCCGTGCTCTGTTGCTGGCCTATGGACTGGACCTTTTTGCACTCTGAACACTCCTACATGTTCTCGGTCTTTAATCACAGTGTTGTTCGTAGAGCAGATTGGTTGACGGTGCCAGTGGCACTAAAGGCCGAGTAACCAGGCCTATTTTTCGTTTGTCCCAACTACAGAAGGAGCTAGGTATCCGTTTCCACGGTCGGATGACCAAGTGACTTTGTCCCTTGGATTCAAATTAAGTTAAGTACGTTAAGTGTGATCAGTAACATATAAGTATTACAAATCATCCAGTAAACTCTCTCTCTCTCTCTCTTTCTCTCTCTCTCTCTGAACCTTAAGTGCCCAGGGCACATGGGGCTTCCACAAAGGTTTTCCACAAATGCCTGTCCTTCGCCTTTTTTTCTTCTCTTGCCCAGGTGAGCCCTCTATTGCTCAACATCCTTTCTGTTGTTCTTCTCCATGTCTCTTTTGGTCTACCCTTACTTCTGTTCTCCTGTGGTGTCCATCTTAGTGCTATTTCCTGATACGCATTTCTCCTTCCACCTGCATTTGTTTTAAACTACCAAGAGGCAAAAGCCGTAATCCGTAACCAGTGACAGATCTGAATAGAAGAAACAACTGAAATGCAACAACGAACCAGATGCAATACACTAACTACAAAGCCATCAGCAAACCGTCCTCTTTCACCTACGGACTGGCTATTGCAGACTACTGAGCCACCTGCATCGACTCAAAATGTCTCACACAGACGAGTGTCCGTGTGGCAGTGGCAGAACATATCTTTCAAGATTGCCCAAGCCATGCAGACCTGAGGCGTGAGACAGCCGGTGGACACAAGCTTGGGGCAAAAGCTCCTAGCGTACACTAGCATTCATAGAAATACAGTGTAGCCGATCTGCAAAGTTCAGTATAAGTCTCTTAAATCACATCTATGTTGTTCCTTTCACCAGTCACAAACCAGGCTATAATTAACCCCCCCCCCCCCCAACTCTCCGGGCGTGTATTTCATAATGAACGGTCTATAAATCTGTCAGTCTGATTTCTAATTAAGGTCACTTGTAGCTGTGAGAACTGTCCTGCCAGAGCTGTGTCAGCAACTCTGTAGTATAAGACGGTCAGGGGCTGAGCGCTGATGAAACTTAGAACTATGAAAAGCTAAGAGTTCAGAGGGTTAATTAACTGATTGTGTGGTGGAGCAAAATAAGCAGTAACATTTCAAGATAACAAGTTGTGAAATGTAGTAGGAAAAAAAAAGAAAAAAAAGCTCAACGGTAGCCTTCAGAGAGGCCCAGAACAAAAGAGGATTGGGCTACATAGCTACCTGCTACCGCTGCCAAGGGCAAACAGAGACCAGTGCCAGATAAGTGTCTACAGATTCATCAAGATGCAGAACACGAATAGAGAGGAAAAGAGACAGACAGACAGACAGACAGACGGGCAGAGACAGACAGATTAGTTAGATAGAAACGAAACATACGTTATTTTCAAAAGGTTAAGATTGGGCAGGCAGGCCCCGTCGAACATTCTGCCCTTTATCATACAGCTTTCACTCAGTCATAGCCATTCATATATGATAGATAGATAGATAGATAGATAGATAGATAGATAGATAGATAGATAGATAGATAGATAGATAGGCACACACAGGGGCACAGGGGGCTGGAGAGAGAGAGAGAGAGGGAGTGAAAGGAGAAAGAGAGAGAGAGAGAGGGAGTGAAAGGAGAAAGAGAAAGAGAGAGAGAGAGAGAGAGGGAGTGAAAGGAGAAAGAGAGAGAGAGAGGGAGTGAAAGGAGAAAGAGAGAGAGAGAGAGAGTTCGTAAGCACATATTCTGACAACGATTTGTTCCTCCGAAGTATATCTGCATGCACGGGAGGCATTCAGTTCCCTGGGAATGCTGGCACAAGATCAAGCTCAGTGGAGAGCGGGGGAATGGGAACTAAAGTAGGGCAATAGCGCTGACACGATGGCTAATGGTATCAGAAGAGGTAGAGATATCTGCACCTATGAGGGTGCTGGTACAAGATACGAGGGCGTTGACACAACAATAAAGAGCTTTGGTACAAGAGTATAGGGGGCGTTTACGGGGGTGGCAAAGACCTTTTCTGCATCACGTCCATAAACTGTTATTGTATTACGGAGTAGAGAGTGGTGGTACAACATTATAGAGATTAGATACAAGAGTATAAATTGTTGTTGTTCAAGAGTAGAGGGTGTTGGTACAAGATTAGAGGGCGCTGATACTACACTAAAGAGCTTTTGGTAGATGAGTAAAGGACCTTCATAGAACGGTAAAGACCTTTGCTACATCCATAAACTGATGTACGAGAGTAGAAAACCCTGGAACAAGAGTATAAAGTGCTTGTACAAGAGTAGAGGGCCCTGGTACAAGAGTAGAGGGCCCTGGTACAAAAGTACAGGGTGCTTGTACAAGAGTAGAGGGTACTTGTACAAGAGTAGAGGGTGCTGGTACTAGGGGATGCTGGTACAAGAGTAGAGGGCTCTGGTACCAGAGTAGAGGGCGCTGGTACCAGAGTAGAGGGCGCTGGTACAAGATTAGGGGGTGCTTGTACAAGAGTAGGGGGTGCTTGTACAAGAGTAGGGGGTGCTTGTACAAGAGTAGTGAGCGCTGGTACAAAAGAATAGGGCACTGGTACAAGAGTAGAGAGCGCTGGTACAAGAGTAGAGGGGCGCTGGTACAAGAGTAGAGAGCGCTGGTACAAGAGTAGAGGGGCGCTGGTACAGCATTAGCTTATATACGAGAGTGAAAGGTGTTGATGGAACAGTAAACAGTTTTGTCCCAGGCGTAAAGGGCGGTGCTGCTAGAGTTCTGGGCGCTGAACTAAAAAGACAGGGCGCTGGTAGACGTGGAAAAAGCACTGGTACACGAGAGTAAGTGAAAATATGATTTCCTCCTTACTAATTCGTCACTTTCCTCAATTAAACGTCACCATCGCCATAGGAAAACGCTCCTGAATTTTCACTAGCTTCTTAATTATTTGGGAGGAGAGGTTGTTCGACCGCTCCCGAATCCTAGTCCGCACTGTTTCCTTGACCTTACTATCAGAAGTGAGCCTGGACTATGGCATGTGCGGAGCCACAGCTGATACCCCCCCCCCCCCATGTGATCTTTCGGTCCTTTCTGATTAAGATTTTGGGCCTTGTCGATATGGTGGTTATCTGGGTGATGCTGATGGCCGACCAGACCGAGTGTCGTCTGTTACACCTGCTCTTCCACTTTAACACACACACACTCTCTCTCTTTCTCTTTCTCTCCATTAAGTGCCCAAGGCAACCATAAGGGTTTTCCACAAATGCCTGTCCTTTGCCTCCCCCCCCCCCCACTCTTGCCCAAGTGAGCCCTCTATTGCTCAACATCCTCTCTGTTGTTCTTATCCATGTCTCCTTTGGTCTACCCTTAACTTCTTGTTCCCCTGTGGTGTCCATCTTAGTGCTGTTTTTTGGTAGCGGGTCATCAGCTATCCGGAGTCTTGGGATTTTCCAGCATTCACTTCCGTAGAGTTTGCTCTTAAAAAATATCTTGATGTTTCTCTTCACGCTCAGCCTCCAGCATAACAAAAGCCTGGTTTGCTCTAGTACTTTCCACTCGTTCATAAACTTTTGACGAACTCAAGCTGTGTTCACTTCCGTAGTCAGCCAATATCCTACGCTGAATTTCATATGGGGTTCCGCTCCACCTACCCACAAAGACCTCGCTGAAAGGGCGTTTTTCAACAGTGGTGCAATCTCGCAGCGGAGGGTCCACGTTTATTTGACCTTGGCTTCTCATCTATACTAAGGCCCAGTGACCGCCTTAGCGGTTGTTTTTTTTTTTTAAATCAAACCGGTACAGTTGTACCTGTCTTTTACCTTGAATGATGTATTTTCAGAAGTACCGCTTTTCTCACTGCAACATTCTGTTCCTTACATTGTGTGTGTGTGAGACATAAAAACATTGTAAAGTAAACATAAAGTAAACGTTCGTGTGCAATTTGGTGTTCTTATCTCCCTTGCATCGTGATTTTTAATCTTTATAAAAATGCTGACATGATGAACCAAAGTCAAAATCGGCTGATTCTCTTCCATGCAAAACAAGCATTATCATTCTACTACCCCGAGTATCCTCTAACCGACTTCGCTGGTTGCCTTTTTACATGGTTTCTGATAATATAAACCGGTTACAGCAACCGAAAACCTCCAAAAGTTTTGGGGCTTTTTTTTTCTCTCTTTGCTTCTTTTTTTTTTAATTGGTAATTTCCAGGTAGCTGTCGGTTAACGCAATCACTGGGCAGAGCGCTGCGTGTTCGAGCTACCCATCAGCCATTGTTTCTATCCTTTGTGTCAACCGCGTAATTTTTAAATTGCCTTTATCTTATTGATTCTCCCTCGTAATATGCAAAGTTAGCTTAAACATGGAAGGGGTTGTTATGGACGCACCTTGGGATAAGACGGCTAGTGTAAACATCTTCTGTGACCTGACAGCATACTAGACGGTCACGCGATCAGGAACACGACTGGTCGAGGAGGAGACAAATTAAGCTTTACATGAAGCTAGATTTTGCTACATGTTCTACTCCTGGGAATAACAGTGTTAAGGGGACACTTATCTTTACATAGTCTTTGTGAGATACAACTCACTACCAAAAATAGCACTAAGATGGACACCACAGGGGAACAGAAGTAAGGGTAGACCAAAAGAGACATGGAGAAGAACAACAGAAAGGATGTTGAGCAATAGAGGGCTCACCTGGGCAAGAGCAGAAAAAAAAGGCGAAGGACAGGCATTTGTGGAAAACCCTTGCGGAAGCCCCATGTGACCTGGGCACTTAAGGTTTAGAGAGAGAGAGAGAGAGTCTTTGTGAGACAGGGAACGTAGATCTGTTTGCTTAAAAACTATGACCTACTTCTGCAGCCCAGACACCTGTAGCAATCAACACTAATTGTAACTGTTACTTTTGTAAAATGTAAATCACAGGAAAGTAGAAATCAACAGTGTGAATTATTATTGGAAAAGAAAGAACCCGAACCGACAATAGAAGAAGTTTTATGGGAAATAAAGAATCTGAAAAATGGTAAATCAACAAGATGTGATGAGATATCAGCTGAACTTATTAAACCAGGAGGAAAGGAATGTGCAACAATCTGTCATGGACTATGTAAAAAGATATGGCATTCTGGTATTTGGCCAAAAGAATGGGAAAGAACTATATTCATACCACTGACAAAATAGGGTAACCTGAAATTATGCACAAACTACAGAAATGTTGCCCTGATTAGTCATGTCAGTAAAATTCTGTTAAAAATCATAATGGGCAGACTTCGTAAGAAAATAGAAGTAGAAATCAATATGGTCCAAGCTGGTTTTAGACAAGGAAGAGGATCAAAAGATCATATATTCAATATAAGATAAATAATAGAGAAATGCAGAGAGTTTAATGTGAATCTATATTTATCTTTTATAGACTAGTCAAAGGCATTTGATTGTGTACAACACCAGAAACTTTGGGAAATAATGGGAAAAAAAGGAATTTCCAACACATTTGATACATTTAATATCACTGCTGTATCTAGACCAAAAGGCAGCAGTAAGAATAAATGGTGAAACAACAACTTGGTTCGACATAAAATATGGTGTCTGTCAGGGGTGCATATTGTCGCCTTACTTATTTAACTTGTATACTGAAAATATAATGAAGAATGTTAGAGAAGATGTAGACAAATAATATTATGATGCCATAACAATTGGAGGTTATGAAATATCAGAGATTAGATATGCAAGGAATGGAAAAACTAATTATGTCAGTCCGTAAGAGTAGCGAAGAGCAAAACTTCTATCTTAATGTGAAGAAAACTAAATTGATGACAACTGACAAAACAAACAAGGCAACTGAAATATGTTTCAATGAAGAAAAACTGGAAAAAAGTGTTGAGTTTTGAATACCTTGAATCATTACTAACTAATAATGGAGATGCAATGAGGAAAATTAAAAGAAGGACATTTATGGCTCTTCGGAAAGTAAAACAACTAAAGAATCTGTGGAGAGGAACAGACAGAACCACAAAAATAAGATTTTTAAGAGCATGCATCTTTCCCAACGCAACATATGCCTGTGAGACCTGGACACTTAACAAAATAGCTGAGAAACACATAAAGGCCTTTGAATGTAAATGCTACAGAAGAGTTCTTCAAATATCATGGACACAAAAAAGAAAAAAAAATATCCATGCTGCAAGAACTTAATATTGAAGAAGACTGGCTAATAAAGAGGATTAAAGAGAGAAAACTTAAATATTTTGGACACATTAAACGACATGATAATCTAGGGAAGACCGTCTTGGAAGGGTACATAATGGTAAAAAGAAAAAGAGGAAGACCAAGGCGAAGATGACTGCAAGACATCGTTGATGATCTGCAAATAGATGCAACAGCAGCAGGCCATCTTGATCACAACCGATCGGCCTATAGGAGTGCTGTTAGTGAGACAAAGTTCCGCAAGGGACATGCAAATGAATGAATGAATGAATGCCAGGATGGTGACGGGTGGGGACATGGAGATCACCAGCGGGGATGAGGAAAGTCTGATGTGAAACCAGTGAATCCAGGACGCGACAAGCCTATAGTTCTCTACAACAATGGATATCAGAATTAGGTAAACAAAAACAAAGCCAGCAGACTAAAAGTGGCGGAGAATGTATATTGTTGAAGCACTCATCGGATTCCTCATCCCAAAGTCGGAGTGTCTCTATGGAACTTTCTCAAAGCCGTTGGGCACGACGTGGAGAAGGGGCTTAAGTACAGCCACCAGAGCCTAGAAGACAAAGTTTTGGCCAGGCCAGCCTACACCACAGTCTTCATGGCAGCCCGAGCAAGACCACAGTCTACTCTGGCAAGGAAAGGTGCTAAGTCGGAGGTACCCAGCAAAACAGGTGCATTGCAAAAATCAGGGTACCACGCATTATCGCTAAAAATGCCTACGAAGAAGACGTTACAGATCTTCACCATCCGCCAGTAAACAATGACACGGGCTAACGATGAAACTAAATGAACGACAAGGAAAACGATTGCTGACGTATACGTAGAAGCAACCTGATGTCATAAACTGTTGCCAAAAATTTGTTACAAAAGAAGGGAGAGAAACAATTTGGACGGGGAGATAACCCGCAAGCAAAATGCGTAATTTGAAGAAGGAAAAATTGGCACACACAGTTACTACATACCTACCTGTAAACATTAACTTGCGCAGACAAGGTTAGATATGCAGGGCAGCCAGGTCTGGTATATGCAGGGCAACCAGGTCTGGCACACATGAGCAGAAATCTTATTAACGTCTCACGTAGGTGTAACGATCGGAAGGCAGTGAAACGATGACAGAGGGCAGACAAATGGAATGTTACAGCAGAAGGCGTCTTCATATGCTGAAAGCGAAGGTGTAACTATGTTACATACGAACATAGCTTTTAGTAAGAATGAAGATATTTTGTTGCTTGCTTTGGGTGTAGTACAACTGGAGCTCTCTGGTTTCAGGACAACATGGAAGCTATATGCAAGTCAACAAGGGCACAAGGCAACCCATGTTGGTTCAGGAAAAAAGAACTAAGCTTAATATTTCTCTATAGAAGACAATATGGATTAACAAAGAACTAAGCTTAATATTTCTCTATAGAAGACAATATGGATTAACAAAGAACTAAGCTTAATATTTCTCTACATAAGACAATATGGATTAACTATAAATAGAGAGAGAGAGAGAGAGAGAGAGAGAGAGGAAATGAGAGGTACAAATACACACACACACACACAAAAGATTGATTCCAGAGAGAAGACAAACATACATGGGATATGGGTACAGGACATTCTTCTTATGACACAAATCCAGAACGTCGTATAGACTTACTGCCCAGTGCTCTCCGGCGCTGTTGGCAGCGACAAAAAGCTGATCAACTGACAGTCAGAGCTAACCCACTTTGAAACATCCGTTTCGACAAACAAGACTTGTATCAGTCCTTCAAGTAAGAATCTACGGAAAAAAACTTTCCTGAAAGGTACAACATACCATGCCCGCCTCAATAAATTACATGTCCTCAGAGACAGAGGAAGCATATCCTGGTTGTGCACTAGAACACGAACCATTTACAGCCAATATAGCATTGGTATTATATCAGCCAACTGGAAAAAAGAAAGAGAGGAAGACCAAGGCGAAGATGGCTGAAAGACACCGTTGATAATCTGCAGATTGATGCATCAGCAGCAGGCCATCTTGCTTATAACCCAGAGGCCTATAAGAGGGCTGTTAGGGAGACAAAGTTCCGCAGGGGACATGCAAATGACTGATTATATCAGGCAAAGCACTAAAGGACATCCTGATATCGAATATAGAACACTTATGGGCATTGTCCTGAGTGCAAAGAAACAGCTTCCCCAGACTAGCAACAGATCCAGGTCATAACCAGTATCCATTAGATAAGCATAAAACAACATGGGCGGACTTCTAAAATTAAGCTAACAAAGTTTAGAGAAACAGCTTCCCCAGACTAGCAACAGATCCAGGTCATAACCAGTATCCATTAGATAAGCATAAAACAACATGGGCGGACTTCTAAAATTAAGCTAACAAAGTTTAGAGAAACAGCTTCCCCAGACTAGCAACAGATCCAGGTCATAACCAGTATCCATTAGATAAGCATAAAACAAGATGGGCGGACTTCTAAAATTAAGCTAACAAAGATTAGAGAAACAGCTTCCCCAGACTAGCAACAGATCCAGGTCATAACCAGTATCCATTAGATAAGCATAAAACAACATGGGCGGACTTCTAAAATTAAGCTAACAAAGATTAGATGTGGAACCAGGTTAGACGGAATGCGTAGGCCAGGGCACTGGCAAGGAGAGCTTCCCCAACCCCCACCCAGGTAGACTCAAGCCTATCATATGATGAAGCCAAAACGCTGATAAAAGCCAAATACAAGAACAAATTTGGGGGTGGAGGGGGAGAGAACATGCAGGACACCAGAAGAATGATGCCTACTGAATAGCTCAGCAGAGCAGAGCAAGTCAAGATCTTTAGACTCAGAAAAAAAGGGGCCACAACAGATTGAGACACCGCATGTTTAACAGGCTCAAGATAGTCACCTGTGGTACCAACAAAACTACAGCCCAGTACCTGTTACAGGACCGCCCTTTATTTGAAGAACCGATGTAAAGCTTTTGGCCGTCGCCTGTACCAGAGTCCGTGGCAAGCTGTATTTTTAAATAAAGCTTCTTGGTTATTGTAGTTAAACATTCTCTTTGTGGGGTTTAAGATGCTGTCCGATTAGGCAATCGGCAACCTATACGTAATATGCTAGCACATGGATGGATGGATGGATGTCCATTTTGGCAATCATCGACCCATAACTGAATGCTGGCGTTAGGGTTAGCGAACCACAGCTAACCAAGACCCTGTCCCACCTCTCCGTTGGTACCCCCCCCCCCCCCATTAACAGGCATAGCCTGACTAACGGGGCAGGGATCGCCGCAGTCCCCATGGTGGTGGACCCTGCCAAAGAAGCATTGCACAGTCCCTTCATTTTTTTAGCTGCATTCTGGGAATGAAAAAAAAGTAGTTTTCATAACCTGCTTCCAAGCCGATACGATGTTGTGGCTCAACATCTTCACAGCATCGGCGGCAAAGGAACACCAGCTCATAGTTAAAGTGAGATAGCACAAGACAAGACAAGACAAGACGTCTATACTCTATAGCGGTTGTAGTTCTCCATGGCGTTGGTTCCCTTGGTTACCGCTACACACATTCACCATCAGTTTAGTTCATCTCCATCTTCAACAATAAACCAACGAAGGATGGACTCATGCCTGTATGACTCTAGGGCCTCTTCACACAAATAACACACTTTCAAGGTTTAACACTCAACATACACAAGTACTGCGACCCCATAGTCCGTGACGAGAATTACAAGTTTATTTACATCAGTCATCTCTTTACACACGGGCGTATAATTTCCAAATATTTGCAATTCAGTGGAGACATCTAAAGATTAGAGTCATTTGAAAACAAGTGCCTAAGGAAAATACTCGGCATAAAGCGGAATGAATTCGAGAACGACGTAGAGATAAGGCAAATGAGCGAACCACAACCATTCTCATGGGGTGATCAGGAAAAGGAGATGGACATATGTCGGTCACGTGATGAGAGGAAACGGTCAGAGAATCACAAAACAAGCTATCAAGTGGAACACAACAGGCCAAAGAAAAAGAGGTCGACCATGTGAAACTCTAAAGAGGACACTGTTAAGAGAGAGGCCAAAATTCTCAACATCATTAAGGAAATATACAAATGATATGTTTGTGCAGTCAAGACAGAAGAAGGGATGAGTGAATGGTTGTTAGCTAACCCTTATAAATATAATATGTTCATACGTATAATTATAATTTCAGGTTACAAGGCACTGTGTTATATACAGTGATCTTGACAATCTAAACGGCAGCACTCTTCACAGATATCCATGTAGAAGAAGAAGAAGACCACCACCACCACCAACAACAACAACAACAAGAAACACGACGGCATATGCTGAAATGAGATAGAGAACAGCAAACACTGGATCTGAACACAGGACAACACTGACCTAACATGAAAATGCAAGGCAGCTTCATCTGGACAAAGACAACACTGAACTAATATGGAAATGCAAGGCAGCTTCATCTGGACGCAAAATAACACGGAAATAATTCTTCATATACGACAACACAAGCTTTAACCCGAATGTACCACAGCACAGACTGACTGGATGGGAACAGATACATTTCTACACCACGCCGTTGCAGATACTGTCTTGCTGAGAACGGAGTCTAATGTTACGCCTGTCCTAATAACGTCAACAGTTCGGCAGTTATATGCACTTGGTGAAGCAAAAAAAAAAACAACGTTAAAGTACAGTAAACATTTGATTTAACAGAACTCCGATATTACGGATTTGGGATATAATATCACACTTGTTTTAAGCAGCCTGTTGTAGATTCGCTTTGCTTCTGTCACAGCCTGTCTCTAGCTACCGTGCTGTCAGGTTGCATACAGAGTGTTTCTGTCTCAATCTGTCTCAAGCTAAAGTGCTGTCAGGTTGCATACAGAGTGTTTCTGTCTCAGTCTGTCTCAAGCTACCGTGCTGTCAGGTTGCATACAGAGTGTCTCTTTCTCAGTGTCTCAAGCTATCGTGCTGTCTATACAGTGTCTCTGTCTTAGTCTTTCTCAAACTAGTGTGCTATAAGGCTGTATACAGAGTGTTTCTGTCTCAGTCTGTCTCAAGCTATCGTGCTGTCAGGTTGTATACAGAGTTCTTTTGTCTTAGTCTGTCTCAAGCTGTCCTGCTGTCAGGTTGTATACAGAGTTCTTTTGTCTTAGTCTGTCTCAAGCTATCGTGCTGTCAGGTTGTATACAGAGTTCTTTTGTCTCAGTCTGTCTCAAGCTGTCCTGCTGTCAGGTTGTATACAGAGCGTTTCTGTGATTTCCGAATAGAAGCTTTATTTATTAGATAGTCTACCTTTACCTTTTAGTTCTGCAATCAAAACAGCGTCACATGACAAGAGGAGTTAATCCAAGTTTAAATGTTGCACATAAATTTAGAACTACCTGAGAAATTAGAACAAGGCACCCCAGGTGGCAAGTGTTTCTTGAAATTTACTGCGGGAAAAAAAACCCACAACGAAACGAAACAAAACAAAACAAAACAGTTTCTGATATCCATAAATTAAAGGCCAAATTGACACAGTTTTCTTGAAAATACATTGCTGCTAGATCTAGATGCAGTTAGTTCTACAGCGGGAGAGCTGAAAATATTTGAAAGTTGCTCACAGGTTACGTTCGATTTAACAGACTTTCGGCATTTAACCGGACAGACCTTTCTCCTGTTAGTCCGTTAAATCGAAGGTTTACTGAGCCCGGTTATCATTTGTTTCAGTGGAAGTTGCGTGAGGGAAGGAATGGTGAATAGAAACAAAAAATTGTGAATGAAAAGTTGACAGTCATTTATTTCCATGTGGAATCCATTCTGTGGAATCTGCTAGGAGGTAATATACTTTTTTTTTTCTTTGCTGCATGACACGAGAAGCTTCATCCTTTGCTACAGGAAACAAAACACTGTCTTTTTTATACGGGACACAAAACGCATTCTTCTTTGCTTCTTACATCTTACATCCTTCCCGTGCCGTTAAACGTCACATAGGGCTAGCATGGTAGTTTGCCAAGTCTTCAAGTTTTCAATGAGCTTTTCAGCCTCATCAAGTGATTTTATGAACTCTCTCTTAACATCTGAGTTTCACGTGGTCGACCTCTTTTTTTTTTTTTTAATTCGGCCTGTTGTGCTTCACTTGACAGCTTGTTTTGTGATTCTTTGACTGTTTCTTCTCATCATGTGACCGACATATGTCCACCTCCTTTTTCTGATCACCCATGAGACAGGTTGTTGTTTGCTCATCTGCCTTATCTCTGTGTTGATACTGAGTTCGTTCGACTTTATGCCGAGTATTTTCCTTAGGCATTTGTTTTCAAAAAAGTCTAATTTCTTATCTATTTCTTTAGTTGATTTCCAGCTTTCACAAAATTTCTTGTCTATTTCTTTAGTTGATTTCCAGCTTTCACATGCATAAATGAGGCTGGATATCACATTTGAATTGAATAATCTTAACCTAGTTTTTATGCTTATAACGTTTGAATTCCATACGTTCTCAAGATTTTTGGAGATACAATGAGGGAAACTAAAAAGAGGATATCTATCGTTCTTCAAAACAGTAAAACAACAAAAGAAGCTGTGGAGTGGAACAGACAGAACTACAAAAATAAGATTTTAAAGGGCATGCATCTTTTCCATCGCAACATACGCCTGTGAGACCTGGAAACTTAACAAAACAGCTGAGAAACACATAAACGCCTTTGAATGTAAATGCTGCAGAAGAGTTTCTCAAATATCATGGACACAAAAAAGAATAAATATATCCATAATACAAGAACTTAATATTGAAGAAGGTTGGCTAGTAAAGAGGATTAAACAGAGAAAATTAAATACTTTGGTCACATTAAGCGTCATGAGAATTTAGAGAAGACCGTCTTGGAAGGGTACATAATGGGAAAAAGAAAGAGAGGAAGACCAAGGCGAAGATGGCTGCAAGACGTTGATAATCTGCAAATGGATCAGTGGCATCTTGCAGGTTGTAACCGAGAGGCCTACTGAAGAGCTGTTATGATGGCAAAGTTCCGCAAAGGACATGCAAATAACTACTACAACTAACACCTGGTGCTGAAATAGCCAGAGATCCATGCCTTGTCTCCTAGCAGGTGGCTCGAAGTCCAATATTAAGACCACTAGTATGCCAGAGTCTGAAAAAGTTTGAAAACCACTGCGTTTTACCGCCCATACATCTTTACTTAAGAAGATGTGCGTCTTACACGCGCTGATGTGCCTAAACCGCCGCGCCAAGGTCAGCTCCTTTTGCACGAACTCACCTGGCGCACCCTGCTCAAGGCACCAGGATTCGAGACCTGGGAAGCCAAGGCACGTAATCAAATCGCAAATGAGGCGCCGGCACTCGAGCTGCGGTCACATAAAGCAGGCTCTTGTCTCCTTTATTTGTTCAGCGTTTGTTTCCATCACGAATATCCCACACTGCAGACGGTGTAGCGGATGTTTTCACAAAAGAGAAGGATAAGGATGGAGAGCGCGGATTGGGGTATAATGGTTAAATAGTTTAACTGTAAAAGTTCTGTCTTCCTTTATTACCAGAACAAAATTTACGCCTAGGGTTTCGCCTACCTTTATTACCAGAACCATTTTTACGGCTAAGGTTCAGTCTACCTAGAACCAGTTTCGCCGCCAAAGATTCTGCCTACTTTTATTACCAGAACCAGTTTTACGGCCACAGCTTTTGCCTGCCTTTAATACCGGAACCAGTTCCACCGCTAAAGGTTCTGCCTACCTTTAATAGTCGAACCAGATTCACCTACCTTTATTATTAGATCTATTTTTACCGCTAAAGGTTCCATTACTTTTGTTACTAGAACCAATGTAGCCGGTAAAGGTTCTGCCTACCTTTAATAGCAGAACCAGTTTCATCTACCTTTATTAACAGAAACCATTTTTACCTTTTAAAGGGTCTGTCTACGTTTATTACCAGAACCCGTTTTACCGCTAAAAGTTCCGCCTACCTTTATTACCGGAACCGGTTTCACCGCTAAGTAGTCTATCTTTTATTATTAGAAACAGTTTTACCGCATCCGTTACTTCTCTCATGGCTAAAATATTTCTGCTACTGCCTGGACGGCATTATCTAGGGCATCTGCTGTCTGGCGTAAGAAACAACCGAAACATTAAGTTTGCTTTTAACGACGCGACTAGACTCAGGGATTCTTAACTTGGAGACAAGGTGGCTCTCCCTTCCCCCCCCCCCCCCCCCCCCCACAACAAAAAAAGGAGGAATTTCAAATTTAAGGGGAGGATTTTTCTTTTCCTTAGGGTAGGACATTTCTTTTCCATCTTAAGACTATGATTTAATGTATATAGAGAGAGGAGGAGGAAGAGGATTCAAGAGGGAGTCTTAACCGAAAAGGGAGGGTCGGGGCTGTGTAATGGGATCAGGACCACTGGGCCAGCAGATAAAATAGGTTTGTTTTATTATTGAGCAGGGAGAAAAATGAGAAGGATCTGATCCACGATTGTTCTTTTACTCGTTTTAAATTAATTTACACGCAAATTTATAAGAGAAGGTGTTGTCACCAGAATCGATAGCGATGCAGTTTTCGTGGACTAATGAGAACGGATTCTAGTTCTCTGCTATCGATTTCTATTCAATCTACCTGTACAAAATGGGCACTCTAAACGTTATATTGAAGAACTGAATCGAGAAGACAAAAAAAAAAATATCTGAATGCACGGCGAGGAACACTGGATTACACTGCACACACGGCTATCAGTGAAAGATGGGGAAAATAGAATACCTCGCGCAGCATGGAAATGCCTAGACCACATACTCTCTCTCTCCCTCTCTCTCTCTGAGCCTTAAGTGCCCAGGGCACATGGAGCTTCCGCAAGGGTTTTCCACAAATGCCGGACCACATACTACGAGTGGAAAAATAAAAGACTTTGACTAGGACAGCTCAAGGAAACCGGAAGAAAGGCAGGCCTCTGAAGGCATGGAGACGCACAACACAGGAAGAACTGACGGAAGCCGGAAACACGTGGTTTGAGGTATCCCGACTTTCTCAGGACAGGACCACCTGTATTACTAGAACCTTTGTTGATGCCTTATGCATCATTGTGAGTACAGAGGATTGATGATGACGCGCAGCGCAGTTCAGTCGATAGTGAACTTCACCTTAAGGTCACAGATGCTAGGTCTAAAATATTTTAAGTTTTCTGCAAAATGAGTCACGTTAAATTTGCGGTTTACTAATTCTTGACCCTGACTCCAAATGTGATTGCTTACAAAAGATACAATTATACTCCTCTCCTCCTCCTCTTCCCCCCCTCCCCCTCACCGATTCTAATCTTATACCCTTGATCGACCCTTCTAATCTTGTACTCTCCGCCTCGACTTCTCTAATCTTCTAACTCTCCGCCTCGACTCCTCTAATCTTGTACTTTCCGCCTCGACTCCTGTAATCTTGTACTTTCTGCCTTGACTTCTCTAATCTTGTAACTCTCCGCCTCAACTCATCTAATCTTGTACTCCCTGCCTTGATTTCTCTAATCTTATAACTCTCCGCCTCGGCTCCTCTAATCTTGCAACTCTCCGCCTCGACTCCTCTAATCTTGTAACTCTCCGCCACGACTCCTCTAATCTTGCAACTCTCCGCCTCGACTCCTCTAATCTTGCAACTCTCCGCCTCGACTCCTCTAATCTTGCAACTCTCCGCCTCGACTCCTCTAATCTTGCAACCCTCCGCCTCGACACTCGCACAAATCCTGTCACAACCGCCTCCATTGATTTCACCCAAAATTGCATTTGACTTTGACAGCGAACAACTCTGCCCTCTTTACAGAACCTAAACTTGTACAAGCAATTGTAACTTTATATTCAATCTAATTTACAAAAGGAGAAGAGGTGAGAAAGTATAGGTTTGTTCGCGTTTAAAGGTGGCTAGACGCTTCTCTCTATGCTCCCCCACCCCCCCCCCCCCTCCCCTCACACACCTGAACTAGCGTGTGAAGTGTGCGTGGAATTTAGGACGTCAAAATTAGGCGAGTGTTTTAGGGACTGTGTTGCTGTGTTTGTGATTGGTTTTTTTTTTTTTAAACTGTGTTGTAAACGTGTTGAGATTTGCTGTATGTTGAGAATGTGTTGAGACTTGTTTGTTGGTAGTTTGTATTGTTTGAGGTTAAAATATGAACAGATAAGTTTTTTGTTGTTGTTGAGATTGTTTGGTTGTTAAATGCATTGCTGACGTGGTGAGATTGATGTTAATTATGGCTGAGACTATATGTTGCTAACTACAGCTGACATGCTGAGACTATATGTTGCTAACTACAGCTGACATGCTGAGACTATTTGTTGCTAACTACAGCTGACATGCTGAGACTATTTGTTGCTAACTACAGCTGACATGCTGAGACTATTTATTGCTAACGACATCTGACACGCTGAGACTATATGTTGCTAACTACAGCTGACATGCTGAGACTATATGTTGCTAACTACAGCTGACATGCTGAGACTATTTGTTGCTAACTACAGCTGACATGCTGAGACTATTTGTTGCTAACTACAGCTGACATGCTGAGACTATTTATTGCTAACGACATCTGACACGCTGAGACTATATGTTGCTAACTACAGCTGTCAGGCTGAGACTATTTGTTGCTAACTACAGCTGTCAGGCTGAGACTATTTGTTGCTAACTACAGCTGACACGCTGAGACTATTTGTTGCTAATTACAGCTGACACGCTGAGACTATTTGTTGCTAACTACAGCTGACATGCTGAGACTATTTGTTGCTAACTACAGCTGACATGCTGAGACTATTTGTTGCTAACTACAGCTGACATGCTGAGACTGTTGCTAACTACATCTGACACGCTGAGACTATATGTTGCTAACTACAGCTGTCAGGCTGAGACTATTTGTTGCTAACTACAGCTGACACGCTGAGACTATTTGTTGCTAATTACAGCTGACACGCTGAGACTATTTGTTGCTAACTACAGCTGACATGCTGAGACTATATGTTGCTAACTACAGCTGACACGCTGAGACTATATGTTGCTAACTACAACTGTCAGGCTGAGACTATATGTTGCCAACTACAGCTGACACGCTGAGACTATATGTTGCTAACTACAGCTGACATGCTGAGACTATATGTTGCTAACTACAGCTGACATGCTGAGACTATATGTTGCTAACTACAGCTGTCAGGCTGATGTAGTTGTTATTAACCACGACTGGAGTGTTGACATGGGATTTTTTTTTTTAGATAGCTAAGACCTACATGTTGAGACTGTTTGTTGTTGTTGTTGTTGTTGTTAGTTTGCATTGTTTGTGATTAAATATGACTGACATGTTCTTTGAGACCGCTTGTGTTTTTTAACTGTTGTTGCTGGTGTCTTGTGCTTAACTTTGGTCTCACTGTAAGACGTAACGGTCTTATGTCTCATTCAGTCGGCAGTGAAGACCCTGTCCGTCTTACCAGTCAGGGGACACTTTGCTGACATGCTAGCCTCGTGGCTGGCGAAGCATAGCTGATCAAGACCCTGTCCAGCTTAACAGGTCAGGGGACACTTTGCTGACATGCTAGCCTCGTGGCTGGCGAAGCATAGCTGATCAAGACCCTGTCCAGCTTAACAGGTCAGGGGACACTTTGCTGACATGCTAGCCTCGTGGCTGGCGAAGCATAGCTGATCAAGACCCTGTCCAGCTTAACAGTCAGGGGACACTTTGCTGACATGCTAGCCTCGTGGTTGGCGAAGCATAGCTGATCAAGACCCTGTCCTACCTCTCCCCTGGTACCCGAAAAAAATCAAGCTAAGCCTGGTTGATGGTGGGAGAGAGGGAGAGGAAGGGGGAGGGGATTGCCGTAGTCCTCATGGAGATGGAGACTGTTAAAGAAGTACTGCATATCCCCCTGAATTTTACTCCATGTGGGGGGCTGAAAAAAGAAAAAAGTAGCTGCCTTAACCTGCTCCAAAACCGATATGTTGCTGCATCTCAACATCTTCATCGCAATGGCTGCAAAGAAAATCAAGGTTGTAGTTCCAGTAGATTGAAGAAGAAGAAGAAGATGATGATGATCTCACTATTTCAAAACTGGTACATAATTTGTCTACAATAGAGAAATGAACAAAGAACTGGGAACGCAAGGTCACATGACATCTATCCATCCATCCATCCATCCGTCCGTCCGTCCGTCTACATAAGAAGCTGTACATGTAAAAGGGCCTGAGAAAATTTACAACAGCTAAGCTTTACCTTTCCACGGCCATGAGAAAAGTTCCGATAACAAAGCCATTAAGCTTTCCACAGCCGTGAGAAAAGTTACGATAACAAAGCCATTAAGCTTTCCACAGCCGTGAGAAAAGTTACGGTAACAAAGCCATTAAACTTTCCACAGCCGTGAGAAAAGTTACGGTAACAAAGCCATTAAGCTTTCCACAGCCGTGAGAAAAGTTACGGTAACAAAGCCATTAAATTTTCCACAGCCGTGAGAAAAGTTACGGTAACAAAGCCATTAAACTTTCCACAGCCGTGAGAAAAGTTACGGTAACAAAGCCATTAAACTTTCCACAGCTGTGAGAAAAGTTACGGTAGCCATTAAACTTTCCACAGCCATGAGAAAAGTTACAGTAACAAGGCTATCAATGGCATGACAAAAGTTACAGTAACAAAGCTATTAATTCTCCTCGGGCACGAGAAAGGTTACCGTAATAAAGTGTTATCTTTCCACGGCCACGAGAAAAATTACAGTAAAAAAACCTTAAACTGCCCATAGTAATTACCCAGGCCGGCAATTTATCAGCGATAGACCCAAAATCCCCCCAGGGTTTGTAAAGACTCTCTCGTGGGGGAGGGTCGGTAAATTCTTGAGAGCCTGTGAAGGGTCCTGTAAAGTCTGCCACGGGTCTAGCGAGGGTTCCGTATGGGGAAGTCTACGTGGTGCAGAATACTGTAAACATTTGTTTGATTTAATACCAGATAACAAGAGAGTGTAGGGCTGGAGTTTGGGGGGAATTATCAGTGGTTTTCAGGAGCTTTTGGTCTGCAGGAGGCAGCAGTTACTCGGGTACTGGATCCAAGTTTTATCCACAGTTTGTTCAGAAATCTACATATTTTGTTGTGGATTTTCCATTTCGAATATACTGAGAGCCACTGCTGTCCGCCCGCTCCTCATCCGACTCAATTATTGTGCTTCGAAAAGTCATGTTGTCGAAAAAAAAAACAGCAACAACAACATCAATCCGTGAAACAGTTTTGGATAGTCACTACCATACATCCTCTTATTTGTCTGCTTAATGCCATAAGCATTGCAGGGAGTTTCAGGCACTGGTCCAGAGTAAGGTGAGAGCCCTGGGTGGCTGTCATCTTATGCTTCTTCAGCGTGTCTTTGATCCGATCTATCCACGTTATTCTTGGTAGTCCTCGTGCCCTCTACTCAGATGTTTTCGAGTTGTATGGACCTGCTGCTGGTTGTTCTGGATTTTTGTGTATCAAATGCCCGAACCATTTCGGTCAGTCAGTCATTTGCATGTCCCGTTCGGAACTTTACCTCCCTAACAGCTCTCTCTGTAGACCTCTCGGTTGTAAGCAAGATGGCCTGCTGCTGATGCGTCCATTCGCAGATCATCAACGATGTCTTGCAGCCATCTTCGCCTTGGTCATCCTCTCTTTCTTTTTCCCATTATGTATCTTCCAAGACTGTCTTCTCTAAATTCTCATGACGTTTGATATGTCCAAAATAGTTAAGGTTTCTCTGTCTAATCTTCCTTACTAGCTAACCTTCTTCAAAATTAAGTTCTTGTAGTAAGGATGTATTTGTTCTTTTTTTGTGTCTATGATATTTGAAGGACTCTTCTGAAGCATTTACATTCAAAGGCATTCATGTGTTTCTCAGCTGTTTTGTTAAGTGCCCAGGTCTCACAGGCATATTTTGCGATGTTCCCAAGATGCAAGCCCTTAAAAATCTTATTTTTGTAGTTCCGTCTGTTCCTCTCCGCATCTTCTTTATTTGTTTTACTTTCTGAAGAGCGATAGATGTCCTCCTTGTATCTCTATTATTAGTTCCATGTTCCTACTCTTATTTTCCTTTTTACCCGAACCACCTAAATCTCCGAATTTTCGATGTAGTCTTTGGCAGGTGTTGCTCCCACCATTTGCCAGATTATTTCATTTTGCACTTGATCCCTTCTTGTCCTGTTTACTATTTCTCTTAAGCTTTCCATCTCACATGAAGTTATCCTTCTGTCACGGTATTTGGTAAGTGTCCATGTTTGGCACTGATAGCACAGAATCGGGGGTGAATATATTTGAAAGAGCTATTGTGTGTGTCTGTGTGGGTTTTTTGTTTTTCCCCATCGAGATATTTGGATCCAACCCAGCAAAGACTACAGATCTTAGAGTCAGATAAAACAGACGACTCCTAGATCTTTCTGTTTTGTGTATCTAAAAGGTTAAAAAAAGGTTCCCCCCCCCCCCATTTTCCTTGCTATTAAAGCATATTGGAGATAGACATTAGGCCCATATTTCCAAGACCATCAGCACACGAAAGTGTGATATGGTCAGTATCACGCCCTGTCCGCATTTACCTTCCCAGATTTTTTGTGGTACCCATTTTTAGAGGCACGTGGGCCTTTTTTGGTGTGGTGGTAACAGAACCAAATAACAAAATAATAATCCCCATTGATAGGACTTGAACCCGTTACAGCCGGACTAGTAGACCTAACCAATCCACCAACCAGACCATTATTTATGTAACTGATCTTTTTTTTTTTCCCTCTTTTAACTACTACTCTCAGAAGTGGTTTGACTATTAAACTGAAACAGGCAGATCTCATGAGAGGGATTGGGGAGGGGGGGGGGAGAGTTCGTGATTTGAATCCGATGCTCATGGCTGTTTCTAGGGGGGGGGGGGAGCGGCTAGATGTTCCTGTTTTCTGGGGGACACGCCCTGTTCGCTTTGGCTATCAGCGACCCATAGCTGACATGCCGGGGTCGGGGTTCATGAACCATAGCTGGCCATGACCCTGTCCCAGCTCTACGTTGGTACCCCCCCCCCCCCCGTTAACAGGCCTAGCGTGACTAACGGGGAAGGGGGTAGGGACCGTAGACCCCATGGTGGTGGAGTCTGCTAAAGAAGTACTACACACCCCCCGGCTTTTTAGCTGTATTCCGGGACTGAAAAAAAAATAGCTGCCATAAACCCACTCAATGCCAACCCAACATGCTGATATTCCTCAACACCTTCATGGCATAAGCTGCAAAAGAACACCGTTTCGCAAAAGGGACATCCGTAAATGCACAGTCTACCTGAAAATGACTTGAGGAAGATTGCTGAAAAGCTAAAAGACTGACAATGGCGTAGCTGTTGTATGTTGTATAAAACAAAATGGTTTGATTAACAGTAGAAATCACAAGCAGGACAGGTCATATGTCAGGAGATACATCAGATAGGTCGGAAGGGGGCCACGGAGGACCCTTCTACGTTTAGCCTTGAAGGGGGGGGGGTGCCGGATGACCCTTCTAAGTTTAGCTTTGGGTGTGGCGGGGGCCCAGAGGACCTTTCTACGTTTAGTCTCGGGGGCCCGGAGGACCCATCTAAGTTTAGCCGGGAGGGGCAGGAGGACCCTTGTATGTTTAGCCTTTTGGGGGGGGGGGCGGGAGGCTGAGGACCCGAGAGGACCCTTCTACATTTAGTACTGGGGGCAAAGAGGACCCTGGAGAACCCTTTTCCGTTTAGTCTTGGGGGAGGGGGCTGAGGACCCTGGAGAACCCTTCTACGTTTAGTCTTGGGGGAGGGGGCTGAGGACCCTGGAGAACCCTTCTACGTTTAGTCTTGGGGGAGGGGGCTGAGGACCCTGGAGAACCCTTCTACGTTTAGTCTTGGGGGAGGGGGCTGAGGACCCTGGAGAACCCTTCTACGTTTAGTCTTGAAGGACACGGAGGACCCTTCTACGTTTAGTCTTGGGGGCTCGGAGGACCGTTCTACGTTTAACCTTGGGGGGAGGGGCGTAGCTGAATGGCTAATCCCACTGACGGAACATTCGTATAGGCGTTATGGCTGATGTATTGTACGGCCGGTATCTGTTTCCATGGAAAACATGGCTTTCAAGCAAAGTCTTGGCGTTATTTGTTTTCTATTCCAAGCACTGCAAAATCTTGGCGTTATTTGTTTTCTGTGTTCCAAGCACAGCAAAGTCTTGGCGTTATTTGTTTTCTGTTTTTCCAAGCACAGCAAAGTCTTGGCGTTATTTGTTTTCTGTGTTCCAAGCACAGCAAAGTCTTGGCGTTATTTGTTTTCTATTCCAAGTACAGCAAAATCTTGGCGTTATTTGTTTTCTGTGTTCCAAGCACAGGAAAGTCTTGGCCTTGTTTTCTGTCGGAGGCGAAATTTTTAAGAAGCCTGGCATAAACACATCGTCACGACTGATCTAAGGAAGCCAGAATAACCCTTCCCCCCCCCCCCCCAACAAAGTCTCACAGCACACCGACACCCTTTCCCCCCCCCCCCCACCCCAAACCTCCAACAAAAGCAACGTTTGGGGTAAACTGGTAAAACCTCCGCAAGTAGAACTTTGCATTTACATGCTCTTTAAATACAGAGGTGGGGTGGGGGGGGGGGTGAAGTTGCTGTCAGATTAGGCCATTAGCGGCAGACAGGTTAGCCTACCATAGCTGACCAAGACCCTGTCCTACCTTTTCAGTCCCAGCGGCAGACTTAGCCCCTGGCTAACGGGGTAAGGGATCACCATAGTCCCTATAAGGGGTGGAGCGTGCTAAGGAAGTATTTCACACCGCCTGCTTCTTTTTTTAGCTCCACTACCGGACTAAAACGAACAGAAGCCATAACCCGCTCTCACGCCAGATACGATGGCTGTGTCTCAACACATCTTCACAGCATCGGCTGCAAAGAACACCAGCTTCACAGCTACAGGGAGATAGAAGACAAAGACAAGACAAAAGACAGAACCAGTACTCTGGAAGGAGGGTGAATGTCCCCTTTGGACCTGGGCTGTTAAGTAGGGGGCCCTGCTGTTATATTTTTTTTTCTTTTTTTCTGTAACTGAAAAAAAAATATATATGTTACTTTCTGTGTTGGATATGGGGGGCACTATAGTAACAGGCCCTGTAGTTCAACCAGGCGCTGCAAAGGCCCTTCGGAAGACTCTGCAGCAGTGATGGTCTAGTAATCAAAGTATCCATTTACTACACTAAATGTCCTATATTTGAATCATCAGGTGCACATTGTTCTATTTTGCTAATAGTTTCTTTGTTTCCCCCACAAACCTGTCTATCCTTTGTCGTGCTAATCTCTCCCTTAGAGACTTAGCCACTTAGCCTTGGGGGACAGATAGACTGGCTAATCACGCCACTGAGCACTGAAAACAAACCTGGAACCTACGGAAAAAACCAACAAAAATCTACCTGCAGGGCGAGGCACACTACTGCACACAAGGCTATCAGTGAATTAACGTGAAACACGGACATTCATTTAAATATCCGCCCTTTCTATTATCATAGTTCGTAAGAAACTAAACTTCTAAAATTAAATTCTTTGTACACTTTTTTCCAACCGAGAGAGTAAACTTTTTGATGAGAAATTAAACTTTTTGTAAACTTTTCGACGAGAAATTAGCGTTTATAAACTTTTTGACGGAAAATGAAGCTCCATGTAAACTTTTCGACGAGAAATTATAACTCCATGTTAACTTTTCGAAGAGAAATTAAACTCTTTGTAAACTTTTCGACGAGAAACTAAACTCTTTGTAAACTTTTAGACGAGAAACTAAACTATTTGTAAACTTTTCGGCGAGAAATTAAACTCTATCTAAACTTTTAAAAAAAAAACCACTTTTTTTCTTAAATTAATAAACAAAAAAAAAAAATTTCACGACTTACTCAAGTCAAATGTTTTTGTAAACCTCACAAATTCAGTTTGAACCGATCTAGCCCAAGCTAAAGGCAAAACTTGCTTCTGTTGTACCTCTCTGTACGTTCTCTACCAAGAAAAGTGCTGAGTTTTATACAAAGTAACCACAGGCCGCTAGAGTTGCTACCGATAAAACAGGGAATTAATCACGCCACAAATGCTAAAATAACTTATTGAAGAAAAAAAAAACAGACCACATTAATCTTCAAGTAATCGAAATTCAGAATAACGAAACTAGCAGCAGCAAACGACACACCACAACACAACTAACTTTTCCCGCCATGTTTTCCGGTCAAATCCCTAACCGAACAAAACCTTTTTTCTCTGGCTCGACGGTGCGCTACACACAAGACCTATTTTTCCCAGCCTTGCGCGCTTACACACTGCAGCCGTACAGAAGTAGAGGGGAGTGGAATTACTTCATGCTGAAGGCTGTTCAATCTCAGAATTTAGAATCTACTTTAGAAAAAAAAAAAAAAAGTTTGGAAAAAAAGAAATTCCAAAAAAAATGAGGGAAGTTCTTTAGTGAAGCGCGTTTGGCGAAAAGTTGAAAAGAAATTTACGATGTGTGTGTGTAGGGGGAATGGTTTGAAAAACAAGGGTGTGTGATTGTTAATGTGTTTCTCTTGTTGTTGTTGTTGTTGTTGTTGTTGTGTTTGTGTGAGAGTTCTATGGTGTGAGGAGACGTGGGAAGATGTGATGATTAAGCTGACGGAAGGAAGTATTTTGCCAGAATCAGACGTGGGTAGATTTATTGAAAGGCGGGTGGATTAGCTGCGTATACGGCGGGTGCAGATGGAGATGGATACGGGGGGGGGGAGGGGTTGATTAGATGGATGTGTGGATGGACGAGTGTGTGACAGACAGACAAGACAGACAGACAGGCAGACAGACAGACAGACGGATAGATAGATAGATAGATAGATAGATAGATAGATAGATAGATAGATAGATAGATAGATAGATAGATAGATAGATAGATAGATAGATAGATAGATAATCTTCCACTATCTCTTTCAAGGTCCCTGCCGACAAGCGTAGTATATCGTGTCCTTCCATCACCCCCGGCCCCCTCGTGCATCTCACCTGGCTTGTCACTGAGCATTTCCCGTGCCAGGATGCAAAACCATCAAACATCTTTTCTCTCTGTCTACCTCTGTCTCTTCAGCCTTCGATCTTCCCTGTTGCCATTAGGTGCTCCTAGCCCGCCTACGCGTGTCTGTCTGTCTGTATGAGTAACTTTCCAGGGTTCGAATCCCCAGCTGAGCGGGATTTTTTTTCCGACAAATACGGCCTCCAGGTTCACCCAGCCTTGTAAAATGGGTACCAGAGAAAATCTTGGAAGGAAAGGAACTGGCCACCCTACTTCATACGCTGATGGCCCAGCATAATGAGGTCTCTAACGCTTCATCCCTTACGGCATTTGCTATGGGACTACCTTTATCTTTTTAGTTATTTCCAGTATAGAGTGCGGAGACAAGAGTGAAACTTACCAGTTTTGTCATTTTAAGTTTAACCACTTTTGTTGGCAGACAGCGGGCCACGAATCATAACCGGTTAAGACCCTGTTCCACCTCTGTTCTGGTAGCTCCAGTAACAGGCTTAGCCTGGCTAAAAGGGCAGGGGTCGCCATAGTCCCTATGGTGGTGGAGTCTGCCGAAGAAGTCTTATTGCACACCCCCCCCCCCCAATCTCCTGATATTTTGCTCCATTCAGGACTTGAAAAAAAAATAGCCGCCATCACTAGCTCCAAATCCAGTACGATTCTGTGTTTCAACATCTTCATGACATCGGCTGCAAAGAACGCCAACTGGCAGTTGTACGGACACAGAAGAGAAGAAGAAGAAATAACATATTTGTAGCAATGAATGTAGAATGCAGAACGTCTGGAATAGAATGAGGGTTGTGTAGTAAAAGGACAGAATATCAGATGGGGCCTAGGGTGTCCAATTCTTCATCCTTTTTTGGAAATAAAAAGTTTGTTCGTTTTGTCTCTTTATACCGTTACTTGCCTTGATTTTGCTAAATGTCTGTTTGTCCGAACCCCCGACCCCCAAATCCCTCTATTTCCCCCAACCCCCAACCCACAGAACAGCCACCCCCCTACTGCTAAGACAAAACATCTGCTTAATGCCAACAGGAGTCCAGGAAGGAAACATTGACCTCCATTGGCCAAGAGACAAACCGGTCCAAGGGGAGGTAAAGAAATCTGTGCAGTATCTGAAGTTATTCACCTTGACATCCCCAGCAGATTGGAGCATCGCTGTTTACGTTTTGTCGTTCCATTTTCATATTTCATTTGCATTTCAGCGTACCCTAGCTTTCACATAAAATGCAAACAAACAAACATTCCCCTTAATTTGTGAACCGGTTGATCTTTCGTTAACTGTCAACGTTAACTTAAACAGCATAGAATAGCAATGAAGCAGGGAGATACACACCTAATTCAGTTCTCTAGTTAACACTTCATGAACTGAAAGTGATATTTTAGAAACCAAAACGTTGAAGGAAATTCACAAATAAAGGAAATGTATTTTCGAGGGCCTGTAGAAATGGGCAAATAGGCCAGCATGACAGAGAATGTATATTATTTACCTCTCTACTTTCAAATTTCTCCATATCTGTCTATTTTCGTATTTCACTTTATCTATATACATACTTTCATATTTGCCCTTTTCCTGTCTACTTTAAAGTTCTCTTTACCTGTCTACTTTCATATTTCTCCATATCTGTCTACTTTCATATTTCTCCATATCTGTCTACTTTCATATTTCTCCATATCTGTCTACTTTCATATTTCTCCATATCTGTCTACTTTCACATTTCTCCATATCTGTCTACTTTCATATTTCTCCATATCTGTCTACTTTCATATTTCTCCATATCTGTCTACTTTCATATTTCTCCATATCTGTTGACTTTTATCGTTCTCTATATCTGCTTTTAAAGTTCTCCTTATCTCTCTACTTTCATATATCCCTATATTTGTCTACATTCATATTTCTCTATATCTGTCTACTTTAAAGTTTTCCTTATCTGTCTACTTTAAAGTTCTCCATCTCTGTCTACTTTCACATTTCTCTATATATCTACTTTAATATTTCTGTGTGTCTCAATCAATCAAGTGCCGTGCCGTGTGGCGTAGGCGATCATTTCTCTCCACAATTCCCTGTCTTTAGACTTGATTATGAGATCCGCCGGTGACTTTCTTCCTAGCCACACTGACAACCCATCCTGTAGCTTCTTTCTATGTCTTCCTCTGTCTCTTCTTCCCTCAGTTTTTCCGGTTGCCACAGTGTGTTCCAGTTTTACTCTTCTCAGAAAATGTCCTACAAATCTCGTTTGTCTGCCTCTGATCTTTGCTGTAATTTGCCTTTTAACTGCCTACTTTCATATTTCTCCATATCTGTCTACTTTCACATATCTGCCTACGTTCATATATCGGGCTACTTCCACATATCTGCATACTTTCTTATATCTGTCTACTTTCACATATCTGCCTACTTTCACATATCTGTCTGCTTTCATATTTCTCCATATCTAAATATTTTCCCATATCTTCCCACGTTCACATATCTGTCTACTTTCACATATCTGCCTACTTTAACATCTGTCTACTTTCACATATCTGCCTACTTTCACATATCTGTCTGCTTTCATATTTCTACATATCTGCCTTCTTTCATACTTCTCTGTATCTGTCTGCTTTCATATTTCTCCATATCTAAATACTTTCATATAATATCTGTCTAATTTCACATATTTGCCTATTTTCACATATCGGCTTACTTTCACATATCTGTTGGCTTTCATATTTCTCCATATCGGCCTACTTTCACATATCAGCTTACTTTCACATATCTGTCTGCTTTCATATTTCTCCATATCTGCCTATTTACACGTATCTACCTATTTTCATATATGTGACTACTTTCGCAAATCTGTCTACTTTCACATTTCTCCATATCTGCATACGTTCACATACCTCATTTCACATATCTGTTCAATTTCACATATCTGCCTACGTTCACATATCTGTCTACTTCATACTTCTCTCCGTATATCTGACAGCATTCATAATTCATAATGAATACCAAGATTTTAAGAAGGATGGCTAATGGCTTTAAAGGATGGCTAATGATTCACTTGCGTCTGCAGATAGCAGAATTTTTTTTTTTTTTTCTAGCTCATATTTTTCATTCCTGGAGTCGAACCCCAACCACCCAAACGGTAATAAATCTTAAAAACGCATCTATCTTACAAGAAGACCTCCAGCTGGGCCAACAATCCAGCAATGATAAGAAATCTGTGTAAGATATGAAGAAACTCACCATCATTGTACTGACAGTCGTCTAATTGTAATGCGTTCCCTGTATATTTTTAACGAAGGCGCGAGACTTGCTACTATAGAAAACGAAAAGCTACGAACTCCCCACATCATCAGAGGAAGTAATCCCTCACAGACACATAACGGAACCGCGAAACCTCTTTAAAGGATGGCTAATGATTCATTTGCGACTACGGATAGCAGAACTTTTTTTTTCCCCAGCTCACATTTATCGTTTCCGGATTCGAACCATCAACCACCCAAATGGTAATACATTTTGAAAACGTATCTTAACTATCTCCGGCCACACAGGACCCGTGTTAGAAGCAACAGATGAAAATGTCTCACTTTTTTTTTTTCACTGCTTATTTGGTGTAGTTGCAGCACCTGTTAAAATCCAAAATCCTGTCCCCATAACACCAAAAGAACAATCTACAAAACTATAATAAGACCAGCCGTCATGTATGGATCAGAAACGTGGAGTACAACAAAGAAAGATGAACAACAGTTGCAGATCTTTCAGAACAAGATCCTAAGAAGAATCTTTCGGCCTATAAAGGATACCAACAGTGGAGAATGGAGAGCTAGAAAGAACACCGAACTCATCAGCTTATTTAAATCCCAACGAATTATAAATGTCTTGAAACTGAACAGACTACACGGGCTGGGGCATGTAGAAAGAATGGAAGAGAACAGAGAAACGAAAATGATGAAAGCACAAGTAATGAGGAAAACAAGAACAAGGGATAGACCAAGACAGAGATGGAAAGACAACATAGAAGAGGATATAAAAGAAATTGGTGTCACCAGCTGGAGAGATAAGATTAGGAACAGAGAGGAATGAAGGCGAACTTTATGTGCAGCAATGAGCCTTAATGGCTCGCAAAGCTGAAGAAGAAGAAGAACGTTTCGGCTGTTTTTGGAACTACTTTTTTTTTTTCAAAACGTGTATCTTTACGCCAAGTATTTCACATAGGTCGAGTACTTCAGGATGCTTTAGAGCCTCTTGCTTCAACTCAAAACCTCTAACTTTGTCCACAACGAAGCATACTTGAACCATTGTTCACCCTCATTTGCAGATTCATATAGACATTGTGGTGGAGTGCTCCTAAGACTACAACGCAATGATTATGGACAGACATTTTCATTTATTTGAAAACACAATGTACCTCTTCTAAGTGTTTATATAATGTAAATCAAATGAATGACACACTTTCGTACGAGGGCGTGCAAAGGGACATAATAATGAAAATTGTTCCATTGCGATCAACGGAAAACACCGCTGTAATTCTCTCTTCTTGTCATCTCCCTTCATGAATTGATGAAATGTTCCTGCATATAAAATCTTCAGCTGATCACGTGCAGCACATCCACATTCACAAAACCTCCCAGAATTACACCTATTTCCCTACTGTTCAAATTTTACAACCGCCCAGGGTCCCTAAGCTAAACTTAGTTAAGGATCAAGTCCACCCAATCTGTACCGTACATCTTCTAATATATGGCCTGATTCATCTCCAGTTAGTTTCTCCTGTTATGCATATGGCTTTGAATAACTTATTACTCACGTCTTAAGTAATGCTCATATAAACAAAGTTTACTCTGAATTTTGCAGAGCTTTATTTTCCTCGAAGCCAGGTCCCCTTCCCTTCTGGGGTGGGGTGGGGTGGGGCCTATAGGCTTAAGCCTGTTAATCCTCTTCAGTAATCCACCACTGGATGCATACAGGCTATCCTGATGTGAACTCAGAAAAAAGGCACATGATAGTGATGATATATAAAATGCTCTCTTCCCCCCCCCTCCCCCCCCCCCCCCCCCCCCCCCCCCGAGAACCTGATAGCCAGTTCTTACTATAATGACCAGCAATTCTGTTTTCATCCACCATAGGTCCTCGATATGCCCTCCAAAATGGTCTTTAAAACAGGGAAAGCCTCTCTGGACCCCAGAGCAATGCACCGGCCCCCTGCTCCTCAAATTGAGCCTACCACCCACACTAGACACACCCCCACCCACACACACACACACACACACACACACTTCTAGGTCACTGGGTTTTGCCCCCTCAATCAAGCACAGGAAATTAAAGGGACGTAATTGATAAAGTCCTGAGTTAGTCCTTCATTCCTCTTTCTCTCTCACTCACTCTTTTTTTTAAGTTAATCTCATTTCTTCATCAATTTCAGTTCATGCTGACCTTTCTCCTTCGTGGATGATGTCTGGGATTTTTCTGTCTATCTGTCACAGAGAAATCTTATTACACTTTTAGTACTCTGTCGAGCCGTTTTTTAAAGAAATGTATGTTAATTCTTCACGTTTGCCAGTCCGTATTTTGTGGCACTTTTCTCCAATCTGATTATTTGCCTGTTTCTTCTCTATGCGCCTGTTTATTCTTTCCATGTAAACAGCTATGTTTCTATTCTTTGTAGTGCTTACTTGTATCTATGTATGTTTTTCTACGTCTGCTTGAAGCTCTAGGGAGGTCTTCGTGTAAGAGATCGTTTATGGCTTCAAGGTATAATTTCGATGTTGGCATTTTCTGACCTGTTTGTCAAATTTCGTTCAGTACAATTTTACTATCTTTGGGTCACATGTCGTTTAGTACAATTTTCTAATTTCTGGGTCAAACCACTCACTCAGTCAACGAACTAATCACTCACCCAACCAACCATTCAACCAACCCAACCACCCAACCAACGAACCAACAAACCAACAATCCAAACAACCAACCAACCAACCAACCAACCAACCAACCAACCAACCAACCAGCAACCCAACCAACCACCCAATCAATTAATCATCCAACAAAACAACCATTCAACCAACCAACTATCCAACCAACCAACCACCCACCCAACCACGAACCAACCACCTACATAATCAACCAACCAGCCGCTCAATCAACCAACCAATCAACCAACCAACGAACCATCTGTTCCTTATCCTACAACGCTAGATCTGAACCCCGACTATCCTTGCTCTCATGCCGCTGATGCATGCAAGATAACACCTACCAAAGACCAGCCACTGACTGTAAAACCTGATTCTATCTAAGGTCACTGCGCCATAGCCAACCTGCTCCAACTTCGACGGAAATCTCTTAAGACGATACATTAAATTTGAAAAAAAAAATCTTTGAAAGGTTATAAATCCGGAAATACCAGACGTCAGTGATCAAACGGCTTTAGAAAACAGGAAATATGTATCAGGGATAAAAGGATGGATTATTTACAAAACAAGGATATTTTTTTAAAAAGAAATGATTAACAACAAAATGGCGATGAGAGTCGTTCCTGGTGTTATAATTTTTGACAGAAAGATGGATGAAAGGTTGAATGGAACGAACAGGCTGGAAAAAAAAGATTGATTGTGGAACGGATGATTGCAGATTCTTAAAACAACGTCCGCTAGATTGTATCACTTCGTATTACATTCATTCATTCATTCATTAATTAGAGGCAGTGTTGGCAGACATTTGCCACCGGCAATAAGATTTTCTTATGCAGCGTATAGTATTTCTAATCAGACTAACTGGCTTTCTGTTCTCTTTACTGCATGGCAGCATATTCCGATAGCATTCACTATTTCTTAATCCTCGAAGTTTCCTTTCGACTTCTAAAGACAAGTTCAAAGAATTCTGACTATCTTTTGCCAAATGGCGTTAATTAAACAGTGGATATACGTATATATGGGGGTTGGGGGGGGGGGTGAAAGACACAGTGAAGAAACATAACATGACAGCTATCCAGGGTCTCTCACCGTGCTCTGGACTCGATGTCTGAAATTCCTTGCAACGCTAATGGCATAAGCAGACAGATAAGAAGAAGAAGTTAATTAACACTACCTGAGAGCCAAACAGGCGCCGGTACCTGACTATTTTAAGATCTAAGCACGGGTAACTAATCTTTATAAATCTATACCCTTAAAAGGGCGGTATTTCGCCTCTATAAGATACGTGTTTAAGATCAAAGGTTCTCAAGCTTTTAGCATTCAGCGACCACTTCTCGAACTATACACAAAGTGCAGACCACCATCTTATATGGAATATCACAATGCCTTGTATTGTAGGGCGGCTCTCAATAGGGTATACACATGTTGTTTGATACAAAAATATAGTCTATTAACCAACCAACCAACCAACCAACCAACCAACCAACCAACCACCTACCCAACCAACCAACCAACCAACCGACCAACCAACCATCAAACAAACCAAACATCCAATCAACCAATCAGCCAACCAACCAACCAACCAACCAACCAACCAACCAACCAACCAACCAACCAACCAATCACGTGTTCTAGATCAAAGGTTCTCAAGCTTTTATAATTCAACGACCACTTCTCGAACTATACACAAATTGAAGACCACCATCTTATATGGAATATCACAATGCCTTGTATCGTAGGGCGGATCTAAACAGGGTATACACATGTAGTTTGATACAAAAAAAAAACAAAACAAAACAAACTGACTCCTCAGGCAAATATCACTCAATTTAATTCACTCCAGTATCGAACACAAAACATTCAAAAGAAACATACTTTCCTAGCTCCCTCAATCTTCACAGGTTCTACTAATCAGCCAAAGCAACTCACACTGCAAATAATCTTGATTACCTTCAATAGTCACTAAATCAACACGTGTATGATGTAGGCCTTCCGTGTTAAACTAATACTGAAAAAAAACACAACTGTCTGTTCACTGCGACTCGTCCTATCTTGGACTGCATGTCGCCATCTTTGTTCCAGCTAAAACGTATTGTAGGCGTCTTCCCACGGACATGAGTTGTAGGATGGTCAATCGTATTTTGCTTACAATCTTCAGCACTTGTTATCATTAACCTTCTCGAGAATTCGTTGATAAATACAAGTACCTTATATCACAGGTCTGGCCTCAGCTTGTCCAACCGATTCAAAATGATCATGGCCACTCTGAACTTTTCTCTCTCTCATCCACTACCCTTCCCACACCCCCCCCCCCAACTCTCTCTCTCTCTCTTTCTCTCTAACCTATGACGTCATACTTCCGGCCAGTCGCACGAAGTCACTCGACACCTTCATTCGTTCCCCTAACAGTATCCTTGTTTGTTTAAATTCAATACACAAATTTTAAAATCCGAATCCGGCATCATCACATTCGCGACTAGTCCCATGCATATCCTCGGCAGCGTAGCCCAACATTCACTGAAGAGTTTGTCTACTAATGGTTCTCGCCAAATGTTGGCTGTTGATCATACGTTTTCTCTCGAAGATTTTCTGCCAGAAGCCTTCCTATGTCCTAACTTTGTCAATCTCCGTTACATGCGCATTGTTGATTTACTTCCTCTCCTCATCCTCCCCGAAGCCTGCCTTGTAATTTCAGCCTGTCCAGTCAGTCATACCATCCAACTCATTTCCGTACACATCCGCATGCCCTGGACAGAAGAGCCACTGTAACAGAATGTGAGAAACCCTGTTGTTGTGATCAAACAGTAATAGACCACAACTCACCTGTTTATGCTAGCACGGAGAAAGTTATCTCCGTGTTCCGAGGCAGAACTCAGTCACGTGGATCTGAGAGGCGGGATGTATGAATGAGTTAGTTTTTGATCTGAATGTTGTAGATATAGGTCGTGTGTGAGTTTTTTTTTTTTCTAGAAGGGATGTTAGGGATTCTCTGGTTCATTATGTAAGTTTGGTGTGATTGTCCTCTTTCAGGACAGAAGTGTTGTTCTGGTATATAGTAGTTGTGTTTATTTGTCTTTTTAAGGGTAATGACCTGATTAAATCCACGTTTATAGCACTACCAAAGAAACCAGGTGCAAAGGAATGTGACGACCATCTGACTATCAGCCTCTCATGTCACATAACGAAGCTACTTCTGAGAATAATTATGAGAAGAACAAGGAAAAAGATAAAAATGGAAATAGCAGATGAACAGTTTGGATTTGTTGAAGGAAAGGGAACACACAATGCCATTTATGCTTTACGACCACTAACAGAAAGAGCTTTAGAAGTACAGAAAGATCTCTACTTATGCTTCATTGATTATACACCAAGGCATTCGACAAGGTGAAACATAATGAAATTATTAAAATTCTTGAAGACATCAATATAGACGGCAAAGACCTGAGGATTGTAAAACATCTGTACTGGCAGCAAGATGCAGCAGTTCGAGTTGAAAATAGAACTGGAAAATATCAAACGATAAAACAAGGGGTGCGACAAGGATATGTACTACCTCCAGACCTTTTTTCTCCGTACAGCGAGAATATTCTAAGAACGATCATCACAGAACCAGGCATAAAAATTGGAGGATACAATATTAATAACCTTCGGTATGCTGACGACACAGTACTGATAGCTGAGAACCAACAAGACCTGCAAAATCTCTTGGATAAAGTCGCCAAACAAAGTGAACAGAAAGGCCTTACTTTGAACATCAAAAAGACAGAGACTGTGGTTATATCTAAGAAACAGAATCCATCAACATGCAGTATAAAATTAAATGGAACTATTCTAAAGCAGGTGCAGAAATTCAAATACCTTGGAGCAGTAATAACTTCAGATGGGAAATGCAGAACAGAAATTAGGAACAGAATAGGCCAAGCAAAGACTGCATTTCAGAGAATGAGAAACATATTATCCAACACATCCTTATCAATGAATGTTAGAAAACGAGTCCTAAAATGCTGTATTGAACCTATTTTGTTATATGGAAGTGAATCATGGACAATAGGCAAGTCTGCACAAAAATCATTGGACGCAGCAGAAATGTGGTTTATTAGAAGAATGTTGCGAATCCCCTGGACAGCAAAAATAACAAATGAAGAATGTATGAAAAGAGCTGGAGAGACAAAAAAACCTTGTCAAAAAGATAAGAGAGAGAATGTACTTTCATAGGACATGCAATGAGAAGAGGAGGCATTGAAAATATTATAACAACAGGAAACATAGAAGGAAGACGATCAAGAGGAAGACGAAGAGAAATTATACTGGACAGTCTGACGGGATGGTGTGAGAGGAGATCACCAACTGAGCTGATGGCCTGCATGAAGGATCGGGTATTCTGGAGAAGCATAATAGCCAACGCTAGTCGGCACGGCACCTGATGATGATGACGATAAGGGTAATAGTTCTTGTAGTTGTGTTAGATGGGCTGTCCTTTTTAGAACAATGTTGTAGTTAGATGGATTGTCCTTTTTAGGACAGTGTTGTAGTTAGATGGATTGTCTTTTTCAGGACAAATGTTGTAGTTAGATGGATTGCCCTTCTCAGGACAAATGTTATAGTTAGATGGATTGTCCTTTTCAGGACATATGTTGTAGTTGTCATGTAGAGTGTGTGTTTGATGTGTCCCCTTTTTTTGATAAGATTGTAATTTCAGGTTGAAAGGTATGTTGTAGTTTTGAAGTTGGCATGTTTTGTCAATGTTGTATGTCTGAGTTAGTTCCATGGCGATGTTAGTCTCTCAGACATTTTTTTATGATCATTGTAATTGTTCTCATCAGTTTACACTCCACATCTATGCAACACACATTGAACAAATGGGATTCATCATTGAACATTTGCTGACTATTTGGTGACTGCTGAATCCTGTGATTATTGGATTCTTGTTAAGTGTCAGCTGTGGTGTTGAGTTACTCGGTTACATGTAACTGGTCATGTCGTGTATGGATGTGTAGTTGTCTGTTATTGTTATCTAGGGTGTCTTGTTACACGGAGTATACCAACGTAACGTCTGTTGTGTCACTGGGCCCAATGCTCATGTTAACACCTAATAGGCACAGTACAGAACAGAGTGTGAGCAAAACACGCGTTTAGTGTTCAGTAATACAAATACGAAATCTGTTTTCCCACGTTAATCTCCTCACGTATGACTGTTCCGACAGATTCACCCCCCACTCCCCCTTTCTTTTGGAAGAAATTTTTTTCTGTTCTAAATCTTACATAGCACGCTCAGTGAGTTCACCACAGCACCACCATGAGATATTTCCTGATCTACCAGCCACCGCAACTGCCACAATCTCCACGACCACGCTGGATGTAGTGACTGTAAAGACGCCTGATCTCTTTGATACTGCTCTACTATTTCAAGAGGCGGACAAAGCCCCATCACCTTTTGCTTTCTTTAATCACCGAGCTATTACCACACAGCTGGAGGTTATGAAGTACCAGAGATTAGATATGCTAATGACACAGTATTACTGTCCACAACACAAAAAAGGAATGGAAAAACTAGTTATGTCAGTCCGTAAGAATAGTGAAGAGCAAAACCACTATCTTGATGCGAAGAAAACTAAATTGATGACAACTGACAAAACAAATAAGGCAGCTGATAGATGTATCAATGGGGAAAAACTGGAAGATGTGGAGAGTTTTGAATATCTTGGATCACTGCTAACTAGTAATGGAGACACAATGAGGGAAATTAAAAGGAGAACATCTATCGCTCTTCAGGAAGTAAAACAACTAAAGAATCTGTGGAGAGGAACAGACAGAACTACAAAAATAAGATTTTTAAGGGCATGCATCTTTCCCATCATAACATATGCCTGTGAGACCTGGACACTTAACAAAACAGCTGAGAAACACATAAATGCCTTTGAATGTAAATGCTACAGAAGAGTTCTTCAAATATCATGGACACAAAAAAGAACTGCTACAAGAACTTAATATTGAAGAAGGCTAGCTAGTAAAGAGGATTAAAAAGAAAAAACTTTTTTGGACACATTAAACGTCATGATAATCTAGCGAAAACCGTCTTGGAAGGGTACATAATGGGAAAAAGAAAGAGAGGAGGACCAAGGCGAAGATGGCTGCAGGACATCGTTGATGATCTGCAAATGGATGCATCTGCAGCAGGCCATCTTGCTCACAACCGAGAGGCCTACAGGAGTGCTGTTAGGGAGGCAAAGTTCGGCACGGCACCTGATTATTATTATTATTATGGACCACCTGGTAATGCTGCGGGGACCGTTTGTGATCCGTTTGCCAGGGGTTGGTAACAACTCCCCTAGTCGGCCGGTGAAACAAATGTAAACATAAGCAGGTTTTATGTTCCTCTATGGCAGTGTTTCCCAGAATGGGAAAGGGCCAAGGGGGCAATGGAAGAAAAGGGGGCAGTAGGGTGGCGCTGAGAGAAAACGAAGCAACCGACGAGGTACAGCAATACCTCCCTTCTTAGAACTTTTCAACCTGATATCGAGAAACATGTGTCCCTACATGAAACTCATCCATCACATTAAAAGTTGAGAAAAATAATGCAGTACGTGAGTTATAAATGTACTACTCCCTTATATTGTTAAATAAACTGGTTTGGTAGCTGAAGTTTTTTGTTGTGCAGTGCGTATTGTCTTGTCTTTCCTCATTTACTGCTAGGTGTAGAGGTGAAGTGCAGTTGTCTCCTAATGGCTCGCCTGTTGGCTTCGTACATTGAGATGTTCAGGGACCTCTGCTATACCATCGGTCCATCGTTTTGCATGGGCGGCCCCTTCCTCTGCCTTTGTGTGGTCTGTAAAACATTGCTCTCTGTGGTACACGTTCTGTTGGTAGTCGTGATACATGACCGAACCATTTTATTTGCTGTTTTTTAATATATTTTGAATATTCAGAACGGGTTCAACTCCTACTTTATTTCTAATAACATTATTTCTGATTCTGTCCATTCTTGATATTCCAAGAATTCTTCTCAAGAATCTCATTTCAGTTGTTGTAATTTTCCTTTTGTTTTTTTGCTGTCAGCGTCCATGCCTGGCATTGGTAGCACAAAGTTGGCATGAAGATTGTCTTATAGATAGTCCTTTTGGTTTCTAGTGAGACCTGCGTGTTGTTTAGTATAGGAACCATTTGCCCGATAAGTTGGTTCGCTTTGTTACATCCGTTTTCGATCTCTATGTCTATTTTTCTTCTCTTGTAGAGAAAATGCTTCCGAGGTATTTGAAATGCGTTGTTTGCTTCATAGTATGGTTTTCCAGTGCAATGTTTATTGGTGTAGCGCGTATCCTAGTTTAATAGGTCACTGTACGAGAGGTACATAACTGGGTTTGGGGATGTGGGGATGGGGGAGAATGTGGTCTAGGAGAAGTGGGAGAGGCAGCCTGAACCAGACTGGGGAAACACTGCTCTAGGGATAAAGCAATACGCTACAAGAAGGTTATAAGTCTCTACAAAAGAAATGCGTCGTGAACAAAGCGCGCACGTTTGTCATGTATACGTGCACAGCGTGATCCTAGTGGCCGATGAAGGCATGTGTGATGACTCACGTTGTAGGTGGTGACAGCTGAACATCCAAACAACATACAAACAAGCAAGCACTTCGCCCTGTCTTCGACAGCCACTCAGAAACGATCTCTTCATTGAAGAACAGGTCCAAGTCCAAGATCTCACACAGACATGCATATAGTCCATGTGTAAATCACTTCCTCAGTACTTATGAAGATAGAAAAAGTAAAAAAGGATCTAACGTACTTCCATACGTCCATACTCTAACTTACACACAGCTGCTCTTTCTTCTAAAGTCACCCCCTCCCCTACCCCCTCACAAACCCCCCCCCCCCCCCCCCCAAAAAAAAAAGAAGTCCTATTGTGATAAAATTCAATACTCAAATCAGTCACCTGTCACAACGACCAACGTTCACGTCTCTACTTCCTTTAAAAGTGTTTTTGTAGCAAAGTCTGGACAGCTATGATTCACCTGGGATCACCTATACACCGCTATACAAACACCCACTACTTACAGCTTACATACCTTTCTGAGTATGTAAATGTATTTTACGGCGCAAGTGTATTGATTACAACGTGTACGAAAGATGACACCCTACATCTATCTTCAATAAATATTGTATAATTTCCATATTTATATTCTCAAACCCTATAGATTTACGTCATTTACCTTCATAGTTGAGGAATAAAAATGTACGTTTTTTTTGCCTGTTTTGTTTACTGTATACAGATATCAGTAATCTCAACCTTTCATCTTGCAATGAGGTTTCTCGCTGTATTATTGTTAGCACAGGGATATGCGCTCTTATATTTCTTCAACAAATAAACGTACCTGTTGGTACGTTTTCAGTATCCATCCATCCATCCATCCATCCATCCATCCATCCATCCATGTCTTGTCTTGTCTTGTCTTCTGTCTCCCCCAAACTATGAGCTGGTGTTCCATGGCAACCGATGCTGTGAAGATGTTGAGGTACAGCATCATGTCGTTTTTTTTTTTTTGAGCCAGTTACGGCAGCTATGTTTTTTCAGTCCGTGTGAGGCTTAAAAAAAACTGGGGTGGGGGTGTGGCAATACTTCTTTAGCAGACTCCACCACCATGGTGACTATGACGGTCTCTGCTCCATTAACCAGGTTTTGTCTGGTACTGTGAGTGCTAACGTAGAGGTGGGACAGGGTCTTGATCAGCTATGATTCGCCAGCTCTACCGCCAGTATTCAGTTATGGGTTGATGATTGCCAATCCATCCATCCATCCATCCATCCATCCATCCATCCATGTGTTTGGATAATTGTCAATTATGCAATCACCGGGTAGTATGATTTTTTTTATTTTACAGAATTTTTAAAAAAAAAACAAAATTCTCCCCCACTTTTCACGGTCTTCAGCCAGCACGTATACAGTAACCACGCCTGAGTTGCTGCAAGCTGTCCCTCTTGACTTGAGCGGTTCTTTAGCATACTGTCCTTGGTCGGCCGCTGTTCCTCTCTCGTACACGTGCCGATCACGTGTCTAACTTGGCAGAGGTGTTGAGGCATTCTGTTTTTCCCGAAACAATCCCATCTTCTTCTTCTTCATGTAACATTCATCGCATAGTGGGCAAAAAAAAAAAGAAGTCGACTTGATAGGGCTCGGCAATCTCTTTCTTATAATGGGATATTTAAGGTTTCTGTGAATTCCTCCTTCCATTTCTTGTGTGGGAGGCCTCACCCAGGAATCCTACGAATATTAGTGTGAATGTTATTGTGTTTTTTTGTGTGTGTGGTATACTGTCTGATGGTAGTTGTGCAATGTGGGCCAAAACATTTGTCTTGTTGTTTCTGCATGTAGTGTAATACTTATGCTACTCCATAACTGAGAAATGCAGAGAGTTTAATGTGAATCTATATTTATCCTTTATAGACTACTCAAAGGCATTTTATTGTGTACAACGCCAGATACTTTGGGAAATAACGGAAAAAATGGGATTTCCAACACATTTGATACAATTAACATCACTGCTGTATCTAGACCAACAAGCAGCAGTAAGAATAAATGGTGAAACAACAACTTGGTTTGACATAAAACAAGGGGTCCGTCAGGGGTGCATATTGTCACCTTACTTATTTAACTTGTATACTGAAAATATAATGAGGAATGTTAGAGAAGATGTAGAAAAAGAATATTACGACGCCATAACAATTGGAGGTTATGAAATACCAGAGATTAGATATGCTGATGACACAGTGTTACTATCCACAACACAAAAAGGAATGGAAAAACTAATTATGTCAGTCCGTAAGAACAGCGAAGAGCAGAACCTCTATCTTAATGCAAAGAAAACTAAATTGATGACAACTGACAAAACAAACAAGGCAGCTGAAATATATATCAATGAGGAAAAATTGGAAGAAATGGAGAGTTTTGAATATCTTGGATCACTGCTAACTAATAATGGAGATACAATGAGGGAAATTAAAAGGAGGACATCTATTGCTCTTCAGAAAGTAAAACAAATAAAGAATCTGTGGAGAGAAGCAGACAGAACTACAAAAATAAGATTTTTAAGGTCATGCATCTTTCCCATCGCAACATATGCCTGTGAGACGTGGACACTTAACAAAACAGATGAGAAACATATTAATGCCTTTGAATGTAAATGCTACAGAAGAGTTCTTCAAATATCATGGACATAAAAAAGAACAAATATATCCATACTACAAGAACATAATATTGAAGAAGGCTGGCTAGTAAAGAGGATTAAAGAGAGAAAACTTAAATATTTTGGACACATTAAACGTCATGATAATTTAGAGAAGACCATATTGGAAGGATACATAATGGGAAAAAGAAAAAGGGGAAGACCAAAACGAAGATGGCTGCAAGAAATCGTTGACGATCTGCAAATGGACGCAGCAGCAGCAGGCCATCTTGCTTACAACTGAGAGGCCTACAGGAGTGCTGTTTGGGAGGCAAAGTTCCGCAAGGGATATGCAAATGAATGAATGAACGACTCCAAAACTTTGCCCTTCCCCCAACTGCGAAATTAACCCAGGGACCTTCTGTTGGTAAGCTAGAGATCTAACAACTACACCACGGCGGCACGTTGTATGCTTAGTCCCGACCAATACACAGCACTTTATGCGTGAGAGAAAGAAAAATAGTAATCGAAGGCCATGGCTCGAACCACAGACCCCAGCAGTACGAGGAACAGTCTAGCTCTGAGAAAACAGTGCATTATCAACATTTCAGAAGACCATGGCTTGCATTTTTTTGTTCAGGGGGGGGGGGGATCGCACACATGAGAAGGACTGAATTTAAACGTCAGAATTTCTATATCATGACTTCGTTTCTTTTCGAGCTGTCACGAGTTTAGACACGCGCCGAAGACTTGGCAAATCGAGCACCTTATTTTTTAGAGATCAGGGATTGTCGAGTGCATAGTGGGTTGTCCTGTTTTGACTTGACAAGGCGATTGCTCGTCCTACCAGAGATCGTGGCAGGAAATAAGGTCAGTTTTTTTTAATTTTTAATTACAGGCATTCCAAGAGTTAGGAACGGGTTTCGTTTCTAGGCCTGTTCGTAGACCGAATTTTGTACATAATTCAGAACAATTAGGTACGGTCGTTAGTTATATAGAATACAATATACAGTGCATCTTTATATCCATAAAAACATTAAAGAAACCGATAGTCGCTGCAGATGCGTCGCAAAGTAACCCTCCTCTCCCCGTTTTTTTTAATTATGTAACTAGAGTTTATTAAAATAATAGGCTGTGTTCGCGGTGTTCGTAACTACAGGTTGTACGTAAGTCGGATGTTCGTAACTACAGGTTGTACGTAAGTCGGATGTTCGTAACTCGGGGACTGCCTATTTTGTTTTGTTTTTTGTTTTTGTGTACCTGTACATATAGAGTATGAGAATTTAACTTCGTTGAAAATCTATACTCGTAAGGTACTAAGAAGTAGTTAGAAAACTAGTAAAAGGAGAGCTGTTAGGGAGGCAAAGTTCCCAAAGGGACATGCAAATGACTGACTGACTGAAGAAAAGTTACAGACGTCACAGAGAAAGATAAGCTAATAATGACGACATGAGATAATTGGTAGGACCCACACCATGCCTAAAATACATAGAGAATCTGACAATTAACCAACAAATCTGCAAGGTACCAAACAAATCATACAAATAAACGAACGAAACAAGAAAACGAACCAACCGAGAAACAAAACCATGCAACCAAGCAACCAACCAAGCAACCAAGCAAGTAACCAAGCAACCAACCAACCAACCGGCTAACAAACCAACCAACGAACCGGTAACACACCAACCAGCCAAAAAAAAAAAAAATCAAGAAACCAATAACAAACCAGCCTAGCTCACAAACTAATCGGACAGTTCACTTTCTAGCCCACACAGCTCTCAACAAAGACAGAAAATATGAACTGAACTATCCCCAGTTCAATCATTCTTCAGAAATTAAAAAAGAAACATTTTCTTTCTCCAAAGGCGATCTTTTTTTTTTTCATTTTTGAGGAAATCGATAGATCATGCGAGTAACAGAGTTTCATCGATCACAAAGCCTCCAATAGGAGCTATCGATTGACTTCTATCTACCCAGACGTTTTTCTCGCCCCTTCTATTTACTATCTATATCCAGCCAAACCCTGAAAGTATTCACAAGACGGAAATACCAAAGGTCACCTCCAAGTGAACGTGGTGATGGAGTAAATATTGTCACAGCTTTAACTTAAAACTTGTTTCCTCTGATAAAGGCCACACAGGGAGATTTCTTAAGGGGGGTTGCTGTAGAGTCAAATCGCCTCCTCATTTTTCCCTCCACAAATCCTCCCCCATCTCTTTCCATATCTTTTCCGAAATGTAATTTGAATACGACAGATATTGTAACATACAGGGTGTTTCAAAAAAAGATCCTTTACATTTTACGGAAGCCATTTGTAGGAGGACACATGACGCAACATTGAGAACGTGTGTCTCTTTATAAGAGACATTCTCAGTTTTTAGAACATCCCTCACGGGACTCATTGTGAGCCCTGATAACGTCATCTTAGTACAAAGGGGGGCGGGGATTGGTTCTTTAAATATGATAAGAGGAAACTCGCATTTTGATTGATCATTCTGTTTCCCTGACTGGTGGAGCATTAAACGTCATGATAGTCTAGAGAAAGACCGTCTTGGAGGGGTACATAATGGGAACAAGAAAGAGAGGCGAAAATGGCTGCAAGACATCGTTGAGGATCTGCAAATGGATGCATCAGCGGCAAGCCATCTTGCTCACAACCGAGAGGCCTACAGGAGAGCTGTTAGGGAGGCAAAGTTCCGGAAGGGACATGCAAATGAATGAATAAATGAATGAATGACAGGTAGAGAACGTACTTCAGTTCTCTACATTCCGTCATGATCTTGTCTTGTTTGTGCCTTCTTTCTCCCTGTAGCTGCGAGCTGCTGTTCTTCGTAGTCGATGCTGCGAAGGTGTTGAGGCGCAGCATCGGGTGGGGCTAGGGAACGGGGTTATGGCAGCTACCTTTTCCAGTCCCGGAACTGAGCTAAATAGCCAGGAGGTGTGTGTGAAATACTTCCTTAGCAGAATCCACCGCCATAGGGTCTAAGGCGATCCCTGCCTCGTTAGTTGGGATAGACCCATTATTGGGGGGGGGGTACCAACGGAGAGGTGGGACAAGGTCTTGATTAGCTATGATGCTCTAATCGTGACGCCAGCACGTCAGCTATGGGTCGCTGATTGCCAAATCCCTGAAGAAAAAAAAAGACCACATAGCAACTGCTTAATGATCTAGGAAGGACTACGATTTCTCAGTTGGTAAAAAAAAAAGCAGAGTTTTGGGGGAGGGTGTGAGTGTGTGTGTGTGTGTGTGTGTGTGTGTGTGTGCGTGCGTGCGTGTGTGTGTGTGCGTATAGAAGACGACGCCCATTTTGGCAATTATTGCCCATTAAGAATGGTGCTAATCATACAACGACGGGCCATGATTAGGATCGTGATGGATGATGGGTCATCGAGATAAAATGAAAGAAAGGAGTCACACCACACTGGCTTACTCGCATATACAAACAAGAGGTGGGAGGTCCCAAGATCAAAGGGGGGAACAGACCAAGATAAAGACAGGGAGATAACGCGGAGGAACACTGCAGTAAACAACCTGGAGACAGAAAGCTAGAAACACAGATAAACAGAAACAGATTTCATCTGCAATACTGAACTTTAAAACAATGGTTATCAACTTGGGTTTCATATACCCATAGGGGAGTCCATGGAAGGGATTTTGGGGATATCTTACATCTTAAGCGCCACATAAGTCTCACATGGTAGTTTGCCAAGTTTTCCTGTTTTCAGCAAGCTTTTCAACCTCATCAAGGGGCTTTATGCCTATTAATTCGGCCTCTCTTAACAATGTCCTCTTTAGAGTTTCACCTGGTCGACCTCCTTTTCCTCGGCCTGTTGTGTTCCACTTGATAGCTTGTTTTGTGACTGATTCTCTGGCTGGTTCTTCTCAGCACATATGACCGACATATGTCCATCTCCTTTTTCTGACCACAGGAATGTGATCAATTGGGGTATATGGGCCAGAACATGCAAAGGTTCGATGATCAACTGGGGTATATGGACCAGAACATGCAAAGGTTCGATGATCAACTGTGGTATATGGACCAGAACATGTAAAGGTTCGATGATCAACTGCGATATGGACCAGAACATGCAAAGGTTCGATGATCAACTGTGGTATATGGACCAGAACATGCAAAGGTTCGATGATCAACTGTGGTATATGGACCAGAACATGCAAAGGTTCGATGATCAACTGTGGTATATGGACCAGAACATGCAAAGGTTCGATGATCAACTGTGGTATATGGACCAGAAAATGCAAAAGGTTCGATGATCAACTGGGATATATGGACCAGAACATACAAAGGTTCGAAAAAGTCTTAACATCATCCAGGTTACATTTAATGCTTTATTTTAAATCAGCGGTCTACAGCGGCTCTCATGCCGAAAAAGAGAATCCACGGGCAAAGAAAACACATTTAAAATGAAGTTTAGAACCACTGGTTTAAAGGCTTGCGTTCACGAGAATCACAAAGAATATAATAATTATTAAGACTTGTAATTCAGCAATTTTAATACGATAAAAGGAGAAAAAGAAGGCAAAAAAAACGTTAACAGCAAACACCATTTACCATTTTCATCTAAATTACATACAAAAGCCACTCCCGTGTACTGCACTGGGAAATGGGAGAAATCTTTTACTTTCAAACGAGATTAGGATGCCCTCGATCGGTGGGCTTTAGGAAATTATATGTGTCAGCCGTTAGTAAAACAACTTGACAGATGTCGATTTGGCCATATCCGGAAAATGCGGGTTACCGTAAATCTTATTCTTTATCGTTTGTGATGATGATAATAATTGATAAATGCGATGATAAAATTACACAGAAGGGGAAAAACCCCGTTACATTTTTGTTGATTATTATTCCGAATGCAAACAGCAAAAAAAAAAAAAACCACAAAAAAAACCTGAACTCTTTGTCAGCAGGTTATGGTGGTTATTCTTTCAAGTAAGTGAATGGAACTAACAAAGCAGAGTGTGTGTGTGTGCATGTGTGTGTGTGTAATACTTCTTTAGCAGACTCCACCCCCTACAGGGACTACGGCGATCCTTGCTCCCAGTTAGCCAGGCTAGGCTTGTTTTTGGGTTTGGGTGGGGGGAGTGGTATGCGGATTTCCAACAGAGAGATGGGACTGGGTTGTGGGTGCGCTACGATTCGCCAACTCTGACTCTAGCATGCCAGCTACCTGTCCCTATAAACATAATTCTATAATTAATACGGGGTGTCTGAGTGGCGAAGTGGTTAGTGCACTGGTCTCTCATGGCAAAGGTCGGGGGTTCGTTTCCGGCCGGAGGTACCCCAGTCACCCAGCTGTAGAAATGGATACCCGACTTCTTCTGGAGTTGGGGGAAGGAAAGGCGGCCAGGCCTGATACTGACCATATCACCCTCTAGTGTGCTGACAGGTCAAGCAAAATATGGGCACTAACACCATATCCCTATGTGCCTCTAAGGCATGGCAGGATTACCTTTACCTTTATAATTAATACAGGTATATATTTTTAAAAAAAACGATATAGGAACAGCTTGTTCACAAACACAGATAAACACAGCTTTCATTAACATTCAGCTGATCTAAGAGCATAACTGTGACGCTTAGAGAAACTTCTCGTCATTGTTAACTCTTTCATGTCCTGCAGTAATTTCCATGCTCTGCCATAATACATTTTGACGAGAAATTTTCGTAGAAAGAGACTATAAGGAAGCTCCTTTGTAATTTAAAAACAAACAAACAAACAAACGTGGACTGGATTAGAAATGTTGCTGGTTTTTTTTTTTCCATTTTATGTAGACTTTTAAAAATATCAGCCCGAATACTGATTCGAATAGACGTTCAAGACCTACCAACATCGTCAATGTTTTTTAGTGAAAGAGTTAATACTTCGAGCGAATATTTAGTCATCATTTCATTACTCAGGTGAAGATGAAGTGACTGCTGAGATGTTGAAAGCAGAAGAAACAGAAACACCAAAACAACTTTGCCGGATATTACAACAAATTTGGGATTTAGAAAAAGCCCCAGAGGAGTGGAAAACTGGTCTTATAGTAAAACTACCAAAGAAGGGTGACCTCAGAGATTGCGGGAACTGGAGAGGCATTACCCTACTGCCACTCACTAGTAAATTATTTTGCAGAATAATCATCAACAGAATTGTACCAACACTTGAGGAAAAACTTCGGAAAGAGCAGGCAGGATTTAGGAAAGGAAGATCATGCATAGACCATATATTTGTACTTAGACAAATATTAGAACAGGCAAATGAGTGGCATAGCACAACATATGCATTATTCATAGATTTTGAGAAAGCCTTTGACAGTGTCAACAGAGATGCACTGTGGAAAATCCTAAGATGGCATGGCCTCCCCCATAAAATAGTTAATGTAATCAAAGCCCTATACGAGGGTTTTCAGTGCAAAGTTATCTGTGGAGAACATACCTCCAGCAGCTTTAGGGTACAAACAGGAGTGAAACAGGGATGTGTACTATCACCAACATTATTTATCTTGGCAGTAGACTGGTTAATGAAGGAGGCAACATCAGACAAACGCAGAGGATTACAATGGACCCTTGACACAGTGCTGGAGGACCTTGACTTTGCGGACGACATTTGTCTAATATCAAGCAGTCACAAAGATATGCAAGATAAAATAAACAAGTTAACCCAGAATGCAAACAACATAGGACTAAAGATCAATGTAGGAAAGACAAAGTTAATGAAGCAAAATGTGAACAACAGAAATGTACTCAGAGTAGATAACAAGTTAGTGGAGGAGGTCAACGAATTTGTATACCTTGGCAGCAGAGTAGTAGAAAATGGAGACAGCACAGAGGACATCAACAGCAGACTTACTAGAGCAAACCAGGCTTTTGCAATGCTACAGAATATATGGAAATCAAATAAACTAAGCATAAATATGAAAATCAGGATATTTAAGAGTAATGTTCTAAGTGTACTACTCTATGGAAGTGAGTGCTGGAAAATCACCAAAACCATAGAAAACAAGTTGAATTCTTTCCAGACTAAATGTTTACGTAGAATTAAAAAAATATTTTGGCCAAACACCATAAGAAATAACATTTTATTGGCAGAAATGCAGATGAAACCACTGACAACAATTATTGAGGAAAGACGCTGGCGATGGTTGGGACATGTGCTCCGAATGACAGACAACTCACTACCAAAAATAGCACTAAGATGGACACCACAGGGGAGCAGAAGTAAGGGTAGACCAAAAGAGACATGGAGAAGAACAACAGAAAGGATGTTGAGCAATAGAGGGCTCACCTGGGCAAGAGCAGAAAAAAAGGCGAAAGACAGGCATTTGTGGAAAACCCTTGCGGAAGCCCCATGTGCCCTGGGCACTCAAGGTTCAGAGAGAGAGAGATTTCATTACTGATTTCACACGTAGATGCAGCAGTCTGAAGTGAAACTGTTTCAGCCTGGTGGTAAATGCGATTATTACAAACATTTTGTGAGATAACGTTAAACATGAACAAACTTATAAATAAAATAGTTTTCGCGCAAATGATGAGAAAGGGTCAAAAGTTCAAGCATGAAGAGCGGTGAGATCAAAAGGAAAAGCAATTAGCATAAAAAAAAATAATAAAGCTTTTTCAAAGAAATGAAGGGGCTTGTGATGCTTTGAGAGCTAAAGGCGTTAATGAAGCAACTTTACTTACCATCAGAAGCAACGCTGAGAAAATGAAGCAACCAGTTATTAATGAAGCAACTTCTGGTACTGCTATGTCAGTAAGAACAAGATCCAAAGATAATTGAAGAATGATGGAAAAATTGTACAGCGCGTGGATTTAAGACCAAACAAATAGGAAAGAACTAGGAACAGCTCTTCTCGCAATCAAGCAGAAAGCATCTGCTATGTATGAGGATCTTAAAGAAAACAATCTCCAAATCCTGCAGAAGTTATTCCCCCCCCCCTCCCCCAGCCCTTTACTGCTACCAATGGTCGGTTTAGGGGTTTCAGAATTCGTTACAATTTCCGCCAACCTTCGACTGGAGAAGCTGGAAAAGAATATCCTTCAGCGATAAAGAAAATAAAAGAAGAAAGAAACAACATTTTTTTTTAAAATCAAATTTTTAATTTCTATGAAACAGGTAAACGTATGCCTTCGAGGATCTTCATTTCAAAGGCCAAATAAAAAAAAAGACATGCTCTTAGATTTAAAGCTACCAAAAGATCGAATGAAAATAATGCTTGGCGCCAACGTTTGTGGAGACTTCAGGCTTAAGCCTTTTGTGATTTTACACTCTTGCCAATCTGCAGGCTTTAAAGGGAATTGTAAAATCTAGACTTCTTTATTACTACAAACACGGGGGGCGGGGGGGGGGGGGGGAGGATGGATGGATGACAGCTCAAAGAAGACATTTCATCATCATCATCAGGTGCCGTGCCGACTGGCGTTGGCTATTATGTTTCTCCAGAGTACCCGATCCTTCATGCAGGCCATCAGTTCAGTTGGTGATCTCCTCTCACACCATCCCGTCAGACTGTCCAGTATCATTTCTCTTGGTCTTCCTCTTGATCTTCTTCCTTCTATTTTTCCTGTTGTTATAATATTTTCAATGCCCTCTCTTCTCATTGCATGTCCTATGAAAGTACATTGTCTCTCTCTTATCTTTCTGACAAGGTTTTTTGTCTCTCCAGCTCTTCTCATACATTCTTCATTAGTTATTTTTGCTGTCCAGGGGATTCGCAACATTCTTCTAATAAACCACATTTCTGCTGAAGACATTTGTCTAATCTTATTTTGGAGAAATAGAAAATTATTACAGAACGAATAAAATCTTAGCTTTTAAAACTTTGATAAGTGCACATACTGCACCAGTCCAGCCACCGACGACAGCTGAGCTGAAGTCAGGACATTTAATCTTTTTACTACCCCAAAACTGCGTCTCTACTACAGGCACTAGACCAAGATGTGATTACAACAATTTAAAGCTTACTACTGAATATTTTGGATACATTAAACGTCACGAGGGTTTAGAGAAGACCCGTCTTGGAAGGGTACATAATGGGAAGAAAGAAAGAGAGGAAGACCAAGGCGAAGATGGCTGCAAGACATCCTTGATGATCTGCAAATGGATGCATCAGCAACAGGGCATTTTTCTTACAACCGAGAGGCCTATAGGAGAGCTGTTAGGGAGGCAAAGTTCCGCGAGGGACATGCAAATGACTGACCGACTGACTGACTGAAGTCCAACATTTCAAAAGCTAACGAATGTTACAGAAGTAGAACGCGCTAGAAACTGTAACACAAATATAAAAGAGTTGCTTTGTAGAAGATTGGAAGGTTGTGTCCAACCAATATTTACACTGTGTTTGGTGGAAACTTACCCCTGTATTTGGTGTCTTAATTTTGAAGGTTTCGAATCCTTTTACACAAATGAAATCACCGTCAGCCATGTTTAACTAGCAGAACAGGTGTGATATGAAACAGTTGAAGATGATGATGTTAAAGAGTATCTAGATTATCGATCTGATGATCTCACTACTGGAGAGCCGCAACTGCGTACTGCAGGTGGACATTTTGATGACGTTGGCGAAGACGACGACGAAAACGAACGTTCTCCCACGACAATTAAACACAGCACAGTCAAAACTTATCAGATGATTTTATCGTAAAGGAAAAAAAAAGAAATTGCAGTGGCTCGAAGAAATGATTATAGAAGAATACATGTAGTATTACTGCGAATCTGGATCCGTACAAGCAGCTGTTGTTTAAAAAAGACAGCACTCACAAAGCAACAGAAACTAGACGTATTTTTTTAAACACCAGAAAAAAGCACATAAAAGGGTCAACGAAACACAACCGTCCACATTTGATGCTACGTCAATTCATTCGGAGCCAAGAGCAGAAGATAGAATATTCCTTCCACCACGTCACATTAATTCACCAGCTACAATACTCCAACATACAGCTTGACAAGCAAACGTCAAGCCTCCCTTTATGATGAACGCTCTGTTTCGTGTAGGATACGTCTATATATTAGAAGCAATTAAAATTAATGACCACGACCAAACAGAAACAGATAATTTCACATACCTTTGCAGCATATAACACTTGATGGAGGAACAAATAAAGACATACAGAGTAAAATAAATAAAGACATAAAGAGTGGAATAAATAAACCAAGAACAGCTTTCATTAATCTTAGAAACATCTGGAAGTCATCCCAGTACAGCACTAAAACCAGAATAAAGCTGTATCAAAGTTGTGTGTTATCCATATTCCTCTATGGAGCAGAATACCGGAGAATAGCTGAAAAGGAAATGGGTAGATTATCCTCATTCCACACAACCTTCCTCAGATTTTAAATATTTAATGGCCACAGACAAGAAATAACAGAGACCTATTTGCCCAATGTGAGCTAGAAGATAAGCATGCCACAAGAGCAACAAAAACAAAAACAAACAACAACAAACCCACTGGAAATATACTGGTCATGTGCTCCGAAGAGACCCCATCATCATCATCATCATCATGTGCCGTGCCGACTGGCGTTGGCTATTATGCTTCTCCAGAGTACACGATCCTTCATGCAGGCCATCAGCTCAGTTGGTGATCTCCTCTCACACCATCCCGTCAGACTGTCCAGTATCATTTCTCTTGGTCTTCCTCTTGATCTTCTTCCTTCTATTTTTCCTGTTGTTATAATATTTTCAATGCCCCCTCTTCTCATTGCATGTCCTATGAAAGTACATTGTCTCTCTCTTATCTTTTTGACAAGGTTTTTTGTCTCTCCAGCTCTTCTCATACATTCTTCATTAGTTATTTTTGCTGTCCAGGGGATTCGCAACATTCTTCTAATAAACCCCAGCATCATCGCTAAAACAGCCATGAGATGGGACACCCGAGAGGGAAAAGAAGGAGAGGCCGACCAAAGGCTACCTGGTGGAGAACTGTAGAAGCAGAAATAAGTAGCACACAGCAAAGCTGGCGCACAATACAAAGACTTGCCGCGGGCTGTGAGAGGTGGAGACGTACTGGGCGGTGATTGCTTAGTTGATCGTTGACAAAGGACATGATTGGATGGACTGAAAATTATGTGACAGCTCTGTATCATTTTCTTCCCTAGTTGTTTGTTTGTTTGTTTTCTTCTTCTTCTTCTTCTTTATAGCACAAAACTGTATAACACGAAGATTTTCCAGAACGTAACTATCCTGCTACAGCAGAACAGGCTGTTGTGTATAGCGTTTCTCCTGCACTTACAAGCAAAATATCTCCTTTATTTCATGCCGCCTGTACTACATAGTAAAACAGAACATAGATTTCGCATTTTGCATATTTATATATTTGAAAACACTGTGGTAAATTTACATATGGGGGTGGGGGAGGGAAGCAAAATTCTCACAGGGGCCCTACGCTGTGTAGCTATGCCACTGGCCAACCAGTTTCTTTCTTTTTTTTTTTCACTTAGATTTCCAGTGTTACAACGCACAAACTCCTAAAGTATGTTACGAGGAATCGAGAAAGGCATTTCTTCCCTCAGGGAGCGGGGTCCAGCTTATAGAGGGGTCCATGGCATCCGTCTTGACGTGGATCTACTGTCCAGGTTATGCCAAGAGCCAAAGGCAAAGAGAAAAACAAGGCAATGCCAGCAGGCACAGCATCAGCTCAGGGTATGCTTTAGAACGGACGAGAACCACCTTGTATGACGAGATCGAACTGGATGACAATTACATTAGGAGGATGACGGAACTGGGGCCGGGGGTGGGGAGAGGGGGGCCGGGAAGAGGGATGATGGATGTGGATGTGATTTAGCACGCGTTGCCCACAAACAGTGTGTAAGTGACTCAAACAGAAGCCACACCTTCCAGTGGGTGTTGGAACAGAAGGCGGAGCATATGCGGGAATCCCCGAAGAGCGTAGGTGCCAGTCTCTGATTTACAGATCACAGATCTGTCAATGACGGTCGCTTTTTCTATATTTTCCATCGTTTTTCATGACAAACCCGAAGGCTACTATTCCCCAGGATTTCAGTGACTGGGAATTCTGGGTAAGTCGGGTCGCAAATAAGGGACCACTGGCACCTGGTATGGCCAAAGACAAATACAGTTATATTCACGTTATAAACATCGAACTCTTTGCTCACAGTCTAAGCGATTCTGCAGCTGCCAACATGGGAAACACAACTTTATGTATTTATGTTAAGTATTTTAGGGTACTAGCAGCCTGGTACAAGACCAAGGGAGTAGACCAAGACAGAGATGGAAAAGACAACATAGAAGAGGATATAAAGGAAATTTGGTGTCAACAACTGGAGAGAGAATAGACAGGAAGGGAGGCACATTTTATCTGCAACAATGAGCCTTAATGGCTAGGAAAGAAGAAGAAGAAGACGAAGAAGAAGAAGAAGACGAAGAAGAAGAAGAAGAAGAAGAAGCGGCCTGGTTGGCTGAGTGGTTAGGTGCTCAGCCTACTAATCCAGTGGTACCGTTTTCAAGTCCCAGTAGTAGGGATTTTTATTTTGTGGTACCATTCATTCATTCATTCATTTGCATGTCCCTTGCGGAACTTGCCTCCATAACAGCACTCCTGTAGACCTCTCGGTTGTGAGCAAGATGGCCTGCTGCTGAAGCATCCATTTGCAGACCATCAACAACGTCTTGCAGCCATCTTCGCCTTGGTTTTCCTCTCTTTCTTTTTCTCATTATGTACCCTTCCAAGACTGTCTTCTATAGATTATCATGACGTTTAATGTGTCCAAAATATTTAACTTTTCTCTCTTTAATCCTCTTTACTAGCCAGCCTTCTTCAATATTAAGTTCTTGTAGTATGGATATATATATTTTTTTAATGCATTTACATTCAAAGGCATTTATGTGTTTCTCAGCTGTTTTGTTAAGTGTCCACGTCTCACAGGTATATGTTGCGATGAGAAAGATGCATGCCCTTAAAAATCTTATTTTTTTAGTTCTGTCTGTTCCTCTCCACAGATTCTTTATTTGTTTTACTTTCTGAAGAGCGACAGATGTCTTCCTTTTAATTTCCCTCATTGTATCTCCATTATTAGTTACTAGTGATCGAAGATATCCAAAACTCTCCACTTCTTCCAGTTTTTCCTCATTGATATATATTTCAGCTGCCTTGTTTGTTTTGTCAGTTGTCATCAATTTAGTTTTCTTCGCAATAAGATAGAGGTTCTGCTCGTCGCTGTTCTTACAGACTGACATAATTAGTTTCTCCATTCCTTTTTGTGTTGTGGACAGCAATACTGTGTCATCAGCATATCTAATCTCTGGTATTTCATAACCTCCAATTGTTATGGCATCGTAATATTCTTTGTCTACATCTTCTCTAGCATTCCTCATTATATTTTCAGTATACAAGTTAAATAAGCTACCCAGACTGTAAAAAAAAAAAATCTGGGGAATCAGAGACATCTGGGAAGGTAAATGTGGCCAGGGCGTGATACTGACCACGTCAGATCTTCACGTGCTGAAGGTCTTGGCAATACGGACCTAACACCGTATCCCCAGTATGCCTAAATGGCATGGGAATAGGGATATTATCTGTTTTTTTCCCACTGATACCGTTTCAGAAGTGAAGAAAGCCTACAGAAACGATCAGATATAGCAGAAAATGAGAGGACTCATTAGTAAGAAAAAACGAACAATAGTTATATCATGGACAAAAGGATCCACATGAGTGCATTGTCAAATTCTGAGGAACAAACTTGAGAAAAGTGCGCACAAGTGCACCTCCCGGCATGCTAGGGATATAAGTTGGGAGAAATGCAACTTTGAAATCAAGAATAGAATATAAAAATGTTGCAAAGGTAAAATCCTCGTTTCCATGCCATTAATGTATGCTGCGGACATGTTGATATTTCCAAGATCTTTTGGCACATGAAAATGTGAACAGAATATGCCAAAACAAAACAGTTTTTTTTTAAAAATGCATCTCTGTCATTGAGCATCAGAGAGAAAAAAAAATTTCCAAAATGCTACATGGGCCCATCCTATTCTATGGAAATGAATCATTGACAATCAACAGATCGATGCAAAGATCACTGGAGGCAATCACATGTCTTGAAGAATGTTAAGCATACATCTGAGATGACAAACAGGCAATGTCCAATAAAAGCTAAATTTAAAAAAAAAGAACCTAATTAAATCCATAAAAAAACGACAATCATCATTCATATCACACATAATGAGAAGGGTGAGGCTTGAAAACAAAAACCTAACAACACAAAAGATAAATGGGAAAAGAGGCAGGAGAGGATCAAGAGAAAAGATTTTTTTTTTTTTCTCAAAAATAGTGGACAGCTAATGGCATACAAAAAAGTCACCAACTGAGATGATGGGAAATATCAAGTATCCAGATCTGTGGACAAGCATTAGCACCAGTGCCCACCTACACAGCACATAATGATTAATAATGATTAATAGTGATTAAGAGTGCGCCATAGAATGTCACAAGTTGTGGAATATCGTGGTGAAGATAAAAGAGATATGTGGAGAAGTTAATTAAAATTTTTAAAAATAAGATGCGTAGATTAGAAAAGAATAAAATAGAGAGGAAAAGAGATCACACGAATAAAACAGACAAGAAAAGAGATCACACAAATAAAACAGACAAGAAAAGAGATCACACGAATAAAACAAACAGGAAAAGAGATCACACGAATAAAACAGAGAAGAAAAGAGATCAAGCGAATAAAACAGACAAGAAAAGAGATCGCACGAATAAAACAGAGAAGAAAATAGATCATACGAACAAAACAGACAAGAAAAGAGATCACACAAATAAAACAGACAAGAAAAGAGATCTCACGAATAAAACAGAGAAGAAAAGAGATCACACGAATAAAACAGACAGGAAAAGATATCTCACGAATAAAACAGAGAAGAAAAGAGATCACACGATAAAACAGAAGAAAAGAGATCACACAAATAAAACAGACAAGAAAAGAGATCACACGAATAAAACAAACAGGAAAAGAGATCACACGAATAAAACAGAGAAGAAAAGAGATCAAGCGAATAAAACAGACAAGAAAAGAGATCGCACGAATAAAACAGAGAAGAAAATAGATCATACGAACAAAACAGACAAGAAAAGAGATCACACAAATAAAACAGACAAGAAAAGAGATCTCACGAATAAAACAGAGAAGAAAAGAGATCACACGAATAAAACAGACAGGAAAAGATATCTCACGAATAAAACAGAGAAGAAAAGAGATCACACGATAAAACAGAAGAAAAGAGATCTCATGAATAAAACAGACAAGAAAAGTGATCACACGAATAAAACAGACAAGAAAAGAGATCACACGAATAAAACAGACAGGAAAAGAGATCAAGCGAATAAAACAGACAAGAAAAGAAATCACATAAATAAAACAGAGAAGAAAAGAGATCACACAAATAAAACATAGAAGAAAAGAGATCACACAAATAAAACAGAGAAGAAAAGAGATCACACGAATAAAACAGACAGGAAAAGAGATCAAGCGAATAAAACAGAGAAGAAAATAGATCAAGTGAATAAAACAGACAAGAAAAGAGATCACACGAATAAAACAGAAGAAAAGTGATCACACGAATAAAACATAGAAGAAAAGTGATCACACGAATAAAACAGAGAAGAAAAAGAGATCACACGAATAAAACAGATTAGAAAAGAGATCACACTAATAAAACAATCAAGAAAAGAGATCGCACGAATAAAACAGACAAGAAAAGAGATCACACAAATAAAACAGAGAAGAAAAGAGATCACACGAATAAAACAGACAAGAACAGAGATCGCACGAATAAAACAGACAAGAAAAGAGATCACACGAATAAAACAGAAGAAAAGAGATCACACAAATAAAACAGAGAAGAAAAGAGATCAAGCGAATAAAACAGACAAGAAAAGATATCACACGAATAAAACAGACAGGAAAAGATATCACACGAATAAAACAGACAAGAAAAGAGATCACACGAATAAAACAGACAGGAAAAGGGATCACCGGAATAAAACATGCGGGCGCACGTTCTCTTAGATTACTGTATCAAGTTCGTGGGCGAGGGCTCGTGATTGCTGTCTGAGAATTTACGATCAGCGTTGTCCAGGGCGCCAGGGACCCTGCCTCGGACCGTCAAGACCTTTATGTGGGCCAGAGCTGCGGCCGGAATACGAATCGTCGATAATATGTTGCATGTCCACGTTTTCTCATAATAATACAATCATCATGTGCAATGTCCACCAGTGGGAGTTCCCTGTAGTTTGCCGCCATTTCCCTGCTGTCTCGTTATTTCGCTGGACATGGAAGACCTAACTTCTAACGGTGTTGTTTTTTAAACAGGTCTACCACCTTTTTGTTTTTCTTCTTTTAAACAATTAAATTGTACTTGTACTATCTCCATGTAACTGCGAGCTGGTGTTCTTTGCAGCCGATGCTGTGGAAGTGTTGAGGTACAACATCGTATCGGCGTGGATTCGGGTTATGGCAGCTATTTTTTCAGTCCCGGAGTACAGCTAAAAAGCAGGTGGTGTGCAATGCTTCTTTAGCAGAATCCACCACCATGGGGACTATGACGATCCCTGCCCCGCTAGCCAGGCTAGGCCTGTTACTAGGGGTACCAACGAAGAAGTAGGACAGTGTCTTGGTCAGCTATGGTTCACTAACTCTGATGCTATCATATCAGCTATGGGTCTCTGACTGCCTAATCAGACATCGTCTTCACCCCCCTAAACAAGGAAATAAATTCATTTACCTCAGAATAACATAAACAACTCATGGCAACTGCAGAAATGAATGTTTAAAAAAATCGCGAATAGATACGGCAAAGGCAGTTTATCACGACATGAAGAAGATATTAACAAATAAGAAGATGTCCCTTAAAGTGAGGGAAAAAAAGTATTACATTGCATACATACAAGGTCCGACAATTAAGTAATGAGACAAAAAATAAAATAAACAACAGTTGAAGATATAACCTGTATTTTATTCAAAGTAAGCCCATTGTGCATTGATACAGTGAGTGACAAGATCTAACAAACACTGGAACGACCTCTGCAGTTCTTCTGTTGGTATGGCCCTTAAACTCGATGTTACGGACCTTTGGATACCATCAGTATCGTCAAAGAAGCGTATTTTCAATGGTAATTTCAATTTTAGGAATAGAAGAGAATCGCATGGAGACAAATCTGAGGAATAGGGTGGATGACTGAGAACATACACCTGTTTTGGAGTCAAAAATTCCTGTACAACCATCGCCCGGTGAGTCGGTGCATTATCATGAAGAAGGAAAAAACTGCCAAGTGTTGAATAATCGGGTTGGACTCGGAGAATCCTTTTCAATAGGCGTTTCAAAATACTTGACTAAACTTTGGTAGTGACAGTCTGTCCCTCTGGAATATATTCTTTGTGAATAATTCCTTTGCTGTTATAGAAGCACACCAACATTGTCTTCACTTTCGACTTTTGAAGACGAATTTTTTTTGCCTTTTTGATGATGATGATGACTTCCACTGAGCACTTTGGCGTTTAGTTGTGAGATCATAGCAGAAAATCCATGGTTCATCTTCTGCAACAATCAAATTTAAGAAATGTTTATTTCTGCAACACGTTTTAATTTATGTCTTTTGCTTACTCAACACGCTGATGTTTTTGGCCATCAGACAACGAATGTGGTAGAAACCGGCAAGCAACCTTTTTATTGCCCAAATTTTCCACTAAAATTGTGCGAATAGTGAACACCAAATTCATCTGCCATCATCCTCACAGTCAAACAACGATATTCTTGTATCCGTTCTCTTACGTTTGCAATGAGTTCCTCACTACGAATAGAAATTGGGCGTCCACGTCTAACTGCACTTGTAATCGTTTTCACACCACTTTTGAATCGTGAATACCACCTGAAGATCTATCTTATCTTATATCTTATCTTATATCCTTCCCGTGCCGTTAAACGTCACATAGGGCTCGTAAAGTAGTTCGCCAATTTTTCCTGTCTTCGGCGAGTCTTTCAACCTCATCAAAGGATTTTATGCCTGTTAACTTGGCCTGAAGATCTATGCACGAGATAAACAATTATCACTATAAACTTGTCGCATCAATTCAACTGTCTCAATGGCACTTTTTTCCCAGTTATAAACAGAATTTAATGTTAGCTTTTTGCTCCATGCTGATTACTTGACAATGCACCGCTGATTGGTCAAGAAAATGGCAGCTTGTTTGTCGTCTGCTTATCGGGCGGTGATGAAAATTTACCAGATCATAGATGAAGGTTGCCTCCTTGGATTCTATGCTTTACATCATAGATGGCATCTTTGTCTTGGCCATAATAAAATCAGTCTCATTACTTAATTGTCGGAACTTGTAGAACCAATATTACTATATTGTTGTGAAACCTTAACAATTAACAAATAAATTATAAAGAATATGAAGAGAAGAGAGATGTGGTTTTGGAGAAAAATGCAACAAATACCGTGGACAGACAGGAAAAAAAAACAACAAAGGAAGAGGTCCTCAAAGAAGTTTCAGAACAGAGGAAACAAGTCAAAATTATAAGAAAAAAAAAGACAGTCAAAATTTCTTGGACATGTCATGAGAAGCCAAAAGTTAGAGAACTTGGAAGCGGACTAGAAAATTCAAGGGAAAAAAAAGGAAAACAGGAGGATCAAGACAAAGGGGGAAAAAAATCCAGTGCACTGACCAAGTGGGACTGAAAAAAAAAGAGAAGCATCTGAACAAATCGGAAACACCAAGGACTGACAAGATGAGGAAGCGTGATCGCCAAGGCTGTCCGACACTCACACAGTGAATGAGTGAATGATTCTGTGGCTCTTCAGTATGGATTCCACATCAGTGTGTTTTTAATATGTTAAAAGTATCTTATGTGCCCTGTCGTGTCAGATTTACACACAGGCACTATTGGTCTTCTAAAGAAGCCGTGGAGTGGAACAGACAGAGGTACAAAAATAAGATTTTTAAGGACATGCATCTTTCCCATCGCAACATATGCCTGTGAGATCTGGACACTTAACAAAACAGCCGAGAAACACATAAATGCTTATGAATGTAAATGCTACAGAAGAGTTCTTCAAATATCGTGGACACAAAAAAGAACAAATATATCCATACTACAAGAACTTAATGTTGAAGAAGGCTGGCTAGTATACAGGATTAAATGGAGAAAATTTAAATATTTTAAACACATTAAACGTCATGATAATCTAGAGAAGACAGTCTTTGAAAGGCGCATAATGGGAAAAAGAAAGAGAGGAAGACCAAGGCGAAGATGGCATCAAGACATCGTTGATGATCTGCGAATGGACGCATCAGCAGCAGGGCAACTTGCTTACAACCGAGAGGCCTACAGGAGAGGCTGTTAGGGAGGCAAAGTTCCGCAACGGACATGAAAATGACTGAATGATTGGCTTTTCGTCAAAGCAGACCGGTTTCGAAGCAGGCAGATGTGAGCTGTTGTAGGCTTTGCCCAGAATAATTTTGGTGAGCGGGTCTCCTCATGGCTCACTCCACCAGTCCTGGATTTGGAACGCCCAATTTGGAAAGACCTACGACTCCGTAGCTGTTAATTTCCGTTTTATGTCCTAGCGGCATACAAGGACGGAGTTAAGGTTAAGTCTATGCTTATTAAGGGTGATCAGAACCCCCTAATGAAAAAGGGCCGCTCTATTTATTTATAATTTTAGTATTAGGTCTTGTGCTAGTGAGAGTAAGTGGCTTAATTAATTTCTACATTATATTTGAGTTCTCTTTAATTCTAGCTCTTGCTTTAATTGTTATTTGAGGGTATCAACCTGGCCGGTTGATTTCAGGTACCTACATAATGTTATATACAGTAGGAACGTCATTTCCTTTATTTTTTAAAAACTATTTTAACTATTGAAAATGATGTTAGGACTACTAATTATTTTATTCTCTTTAAGTGGTATTTTTTTTTTTTAGTACGGGACTGGGATTCGTCAGGTTAACATTAGCGTTTTTAGTAAAACTACCAATATATACATTACATGTATGGTTACCTAAAGTTCATATGGATGCCCCTCTTGCAGGTTCAATAATGCTAGCCGGAATTTTTTAAAAACCAGGTGGTTATGGTTTGTGACTAGGGTTACCACTTTTAAGTTTAAGTAATGGTACGGTAACATTAATAGATAATGGGTACCCAAGACCCAAACGAATACACGCCTGCAGTAACTAAAGTAGAAGAGTGAATTAACGCTCTCACAGGAGTAGGTGCTGCTATAGCAGCAGGAAGTCAAGGGGCTAAAAGGATATTGGGCTCTTTTAGTTATAGATCTAACACCTATTAAAAACATTAAAGTTATAATCTCACAGAACAAAAAGAAAAATACCCAATTAAATCTTCATTGATCTCTTATCCTGTTTCGCCTAGGGCAGCTGCTATGGAGAAAGTGTCGTGCCTATGGTGACGGCCTGGATGACTGAGTGGTTGGGCGTTCACAGAAAATAACTCGGTCTATTAACCCCATGGTACCGGGTTCAAGTACCAACAGTAGGCTTTTTTGGGGGTTGACCCAGCCTCTGAAAATTGGTAGCAGAGAAATCTGGGAAGGTAAAGCCCCCAGGGCTTGATACTGACCACATCAGACTTTCATGCGCCGAAGGTCTCGGAAATACGTGCCTAACACCCTATCCTATGGCTTAATGGCGTGGAAGTAGAGATTTGACCCTTTTTTAAAACCTTGCGTGGTCAATCTTGACTTCCCGTTTCTCGACACTGTCTTTTTTTTTAAAGCACTGAGAAACACTGGTTTTTTAAACAAGAAATAAATACTAATTTAAAAAAAAAATAGCCTTATCTAACCAAAATTATATTACTGTGCTGAATTACAGCGCTGTACCTAGCCAGTGTTTCTCAGTGCTTTTAGTGGCTGGGACAAGAAACAGAATTACAGTGCTGTACATAGCCAGTGTTTCTCAGTGCTTTAGTGGCTGGGACAAGAAACAGAATTATAGTGCTGTACATAGGCAGTGTTTCTCATTGCTTTAGTGGCTAGGACAAGAAACAGAGTTACAGTGCTGTACATAGCCAGTGTTTCTCACTGTTTTAGTGGCTGGGGCAAGAAATAATCATGAAGGAGAAAGTGAATTTGATTGATTTAACAGCATGAAAGGTTCAAAATCAGACTCCGGCGTCATTGCATTCAGGACAGCCTCATATATGCCCCGCCGCGTGCCGCAGCGTAAATCCAGGTGCATGTTTGCTAATAGTTCCCATCAAATGTGGTTCTTTACAATGTGTTTTCTGCCACACAGTTCAGATTTCCTATCAGCACCCTTAATTTGTCCTAGATTCAGCAATCTCTTCAGATCTACATTATTCTTCCATTCCCGCTCTTCATATTCCCGCAGTGTTTTCAATACAGCTTTGGTAATGTCTCCATTGTCCATTGTCAGTCTGTCATTTATTTTAGCCTGTCCACCAAGTCTGTCTGCCATATCATTGCCATGTACTCCCGCATGCCCTGGACAATAAAACCACGTTAGGGTTATCATAGTTGACTGATTTAACAGATGAACCCATTCTTTTCGAAGCAGTTTTTTTTTTCTCGGTCTTATGAAGCATGCTCCGTGAATCCGTCGCAGTGACGCCATGAACCACAGCAGGGGCACCAAGCCAACGTTGCCGCTGACACAGCCACGGTTGCCATTCGCATGCCTTGATGTGGTGACTTCAAAGGCTCCCAAACCCTGTGCCAATACTCTTCCATTGCTGTAGACAACAGAACCCTAACCACTCTGCTATTCCGAGACACGGAGACATATGTATATGTTATATGTATATATTAAATAATTAATTACATTAATTAATTAATATAACATCATGAAAAATTCGAAGAAGTTGGAAGAGAAGTTGCAGAACATTGAAGACATTCAAACCAGAAAGGAAAATACACGATGCAATCCTATGGACATGTCATGTCAGGACAAAGATTAGAGTGCCTAGCCAGTCAGTCAGTCAGTCATTTGCATGTCCCTTGCGGAACTTTGCCTCTCTAACAGCTCTCCTGTAGGCATCTCGGTTGTAAGCAAAATGCCCTGCTGCTGATGTATCCATTCGCAGATCATCAACGATGTCTTGCAACCATCTTCGCCTTAGTCTTCTTCTTTTTCTTTTTTCCCGTTATGTACCCTTCAAAGACTGTCTTCTCTAAATTATCCATGACGTTTATAATATGTCCAAAATATTTTAAGGTTTCTCTTTACTAGCCAATCTTCTTCAGTATTAAATTCTTCTAGTATGGATATATTTGTTCTTTTTTGTGTCTGGCATTCACTGGAAAACTCAAGGGGAAAAACAAGAAAGAAAGGGCAATGACTGAATAGTTTTAGCTCAGTGATATAAGAAAAGTAAAGCTTACAGATCCTATTAAACTTAACACATATTAAAGGGAACTGATTTGTAGCGCGGCAGGACGGGTTAGCAATCTTATCTAGGAGCTACACGCGCCAGAATAGTGCCAGAAGAACTAAGAAGTATTAACAATGTGAGGGGGCGGGGTGGGGTTTAGGGTGGGGTTTATGGTGGGGTTTTTACCATAAAAGCACCTAAGAGGACATTGTGCCCATATATTCCTTGCCCAGTCGACTCTCTAAATTGTGACTGGAGCGTGATGTGATGATCATGACGCAAGCCCCCCCCCCCACTTTACTTCACCAGCTCCAAGAGAATTCAGGCACCCACTTTTACAGCTGGGTGACTGGGACACCTCCAACCACACTTGGACCATCGGCCTCGCAGTTAAAGACTATCGCACCGACCACTTCGATACACTGGCTTTGGTTATTCTATAAGCAGGAGAAGGTGTGGAGTTTACATATCGTGTGATCACCATCTTTCAAAGTGGCATATCTTGGAAGGAAATCCATCAATATTAGCGTTGAAATCAGTGATTATATGCATTCTTTTGGGATGTGGACTCCAATTCCAGCCTGAGAACAGCTGTGGACCCCCCCTCCCCATTCCAGTCTGAGAACAGCTGTGGACCCCCCTCCCCATTCCAGTCTGAGAACAGCTGTGGACCCCCCCTCCCCATTCCAGTCTGAGAACAGCTGTGGACCCCCCTCCCCATTCCAGTCTGAGAACAGCTGTGGACCCCCCTCCCCATTCCAGTCTGAGAACAGCTGTGGACCCCCTCCCCATTCCAGCATGAGAACAGCTGCGGACCCCAATTCCAGCCTGAGAACAGCCGCGGACCCCCACTCCAGCCCGAGAACAGCTTTGGACCTCTTTCTAGCCGGAGAACAGCTGTGGACCTTCATTCCAGCCTGAGAGCAGCTGTGGATCTCTTTCCAATATGAGACCAGCTGTGGACTTCTTTCCAGCCCGAGAACAGCTTTGGACCTCTTTCCAGCCAGAGAACAGCTGTGGACCTCTTTCCAGCCTGAGAACAGCCGTTGACCCCTATTCCAGCTTGATAACAGCTGTGGACCCCTCATTTGTCCTAATTCTGACCCCATTAGAACTGTCAATTCTTGGTCTGTGAGGTCAACAACCTTCATGGTTCTGCACCACAAACACAAGATCTTGTAGCTTGTAGATCTTGTAGCTTGTAGATCTTGTAACTTGAAGATTTTGTAGCTTGAAGAGTGGACCACTGTACATAGGTTATTTTGAAAACCCATTGTGGAGCATAGAACCTGGTTTATCTTCAGTCACTTTCACAAAGGAGATCGCATAGTATCCAGGTCCTTAGCTAAGTTAAGTAATAGATAGATAGATAGATAGATAGATAGATAGATAGATAGATAGATAGATAGATAGATAGATAGATAGATAGATAGATAGATAGATAGATAGATAGATAGATGGGATGGATGGATGGATGGATGGATGGATGGATGAATGGATGGATGGATGGATGGATGAATGGATGGATGGGTAGATAGACAGAATTCAATTTATCACTATCCTCCCACGCGGTCGCATAAACCAGAAAAAAAAAATTGATTTTCCAAACATGGCGGTCTGTTTACTCGAGGCTAGAAACAGGAAATGACCTTTCATTGTCCAGAATACAATTACAGCATCTCCACATCAACTATCGAAGATTCGGTACCACAAAGAAAAAATAGGTGCTATGAATTAAAGGCACCGTTCTCACAACCATCTGTTGATGTTAGAGTTGAATTTAAACATGTAAAAATAACAAAAAGTGCACGAAAATAACAGTTTAAAAAAAGCAAGAAATCGCAATAACAAAAAATATAAGAAAATCACATTATGAATAAAAAAAATCACAACAATAAAGATCACAACAATAAAAAGAATAACAAAATAAGAATAACAAAAGAGTAAGAAAATCAGTATAACAAAAACGGTAAAAAAAATTACAGTATCAAACAGCATAAGAAAAGTGTAAAAAAACATAATTGCAAAAAGTAACTTTCTAAAAAGTAACAAAAAACAAAAAGTGTTAGAAAGTGACGGTAACAATCAGGGTAAAAAAATCACAGTAGCAAAAACATTAAGAAAATCACAGTAACAAAAAGGCTAAGAAAATCACATTGATAAATACAAGAAGGGCAAGAAAATAACAGTAACAAACAGGGTAAGAAAATCACAGTAACAAAAAAATAACAATAAAATCGCAGTAAAATTTTTACCGTAATAAAAAAGAGAGTAATAAAATCACAGTAACAAAAAAGTGTAAGAAAATTACAGTAACAAAAAGGCTAATAAAATCGCAGTGACAAAAATGTATAAGCAAATTACAGTAGCAAAAAAGGCTAACAAAATCACAATAACAAAAAGACTAAGAAAATCACAGTAACAAAAAGGTATAAGAAAACCACGGTAACAAAGAAGTGTAAGAAAATCACAGTAAAAAAGTGTAAGAAAATCACAGTAAAAAAGTGTAAGAAAATCGCAGTAACAGAAAATCACAGTAACAAAAAAGTGTAAGAAAATCGCAGTAACAGAAAATCACAGTAACAAAAATGTGTAAGAAAATCAAAGTAACATAAGGGCTAAGAAAATCACAGTAACAAAACAGAAGAAGAAAATCACAGTAAGAAAAAAAAGGCTGAGAAAATCATAGTAACAAAACAGAGGAAGAAAATCACAGTAAAAAAACAGATGAAGAAAATCACAATAACAAAGCAGTAAATAAAAAGTAAGAAAATCACAGTAACAAAGCAGTAAATAAAAAGTAAGAAAATCACAGTAAAACAAAGCAGTAAATAAAAAGTAAGAACATCACTGTAACAAAGCAGTAAATAAAAAGTAAGAAAATCACAGTAACAAAGCAGTAAATAAAAAGTAAGAAAATCACAGTAAAACAAAGCAGTAAATAAAAAGTAAGAACATCACTGTAACAAAACAATAAATAAAAAGTAAGAAAATCACAGTAAAAAAGCAGTAAATAAAAAAAGTAACAACAGCATATCAACCAAGAAGCAAACAGATACTCCAGGACCACGGAGTGCACGAACGTTCAAGTACCTCTCCAAACCATAAATCTCAGAGACTTTTCGCATTCGTTCAAGTACAGACCACCCAGTAGACTGATCAGTATGTTCCTACACCCTCTTCCAGGTCGAAGTAATCATCATCATAATCAGTCCGATTAGGTACTACTATTACTTAAAAAAAGGATATCAATAAGGCAAAAGATAAAGGTAAGCATGTTATGCCACGGAGATAGACACCTGGGAGATATGGTGTTAGTGTCCATATTTTCCCTTGACCTCTTGGAGGGGGGGGGGTGAAGACGCTCTGTCTGATGAGACAATCAACGACCCATAGCTGATACGCCAGGGTCAGGGTAATTAAACCATAGCTGGCCAAGACCCTGTCCCACCTCTTCATGGTACCCCAAGTAACAGGCATAGCCTGGCTAACGGAGCAGGGATCGCCATAGTCCCCATGGTAGCGGAGTCTGTTAAAGAAGCATTGCACACCCCCTGCTTTTTAGCTATACTCCAGGGCTGGAAAAAGTAGCTGCCATAACCCACTCCCACGCCGATACGATGCGGTGCCTCGACATCTCTACAGCATCGGCTACAAAGAACACCAGCTCGCAGTCACAAGGAGTTCGTATAAGTATGTGGTCAGCAACCCCGCCGGTCAGCCACTCCTTTCCCAACTTCCAGAAGAAGCCGGATTTAAACCCCATCTGACCTTCGTCATGAGAGGACTGTGCACTAACCACTTAGCTACTCGGACACCCCAAAACTTATCAACAGTTCGGTTTTACTTTACACATACTAGGAACAGAACAGTTCAAAGAAAACTAACAAGAATTTTAAATTAAAGAAAAAAATATTCAGAGATCTCATCACTACATCATCTGATCCCCAAAACCCTTAAAGGGGGTAAAGATATACCCTGTTAAAACGCCTTATACAGCTTGTTCAGACATACTGAACATTCCTCTTCTTCTTTGAGCAGGTGTTGAACCCAACAGCTTTCCTAGCCACTGAGGTTCAATGCTACAGACACGCATCCGTTCCTCTCCGTTCTTGATCTTTTCTTGCCAAATGTCGATTCCAAAAGCGAGAAATATCGTCTTCTATGTTGTCTCGCCATCGTTGTCTAGGTCTGCCTCTTGGTCTATCCCCTTTCATTACATCTGTAAAGGCCATCTTTGCTTGTCCATCCCCATCCATTCTCTCTAAAAGCCTATGCCATCTTAATTTGTTGTTTTTCATAATGGCTGTTATAAGTAGAGAGTTAAACAGTGTGTAGATTTCTTTGTTGCTTCATCATCATCATCATGTGCCGTGCCGACTGGCGTTGGCTATTATGCTTCTCCAGAGTACCCGATCTTTCATGCAGGCCATCAGTTCAGTTGGTGATCTCCTCTCACACCATCCCGTCAGACTGTCCAGTATAATTTCTCTTGGTCTTCTTCTTGATCTTCTTCCTTCTATTTTTCATGTTGTTATAATATTTTCAATGCCCCCTCTTCTCATTGCATGTCCAATGAAAGTACATTGTCTCTCTCTTATCTTTTTGACAAGGTTTTTTGTCTCTCCAGCTCTTCTCATACATTCTTCATTAGTTATTTTTGCTGTCCAGGGGATTCGCAACATTCTTCTAATAAACCACATTTCTGCTGCGTCCAATGATTTTTGTGCAGACTTGCCTATTGTCCATGATTCACTTCCATATAACAAGATAGGTTCAATATAGCAGTTTCTTTGTTGCTTATCTTCCATTATTGTGTTGTTGGGTCTATTACCAGTCAATAAATTCTTCTCGAATTTCTAGTCTCAAATGTGTATTGAATATACTTTACCAAAAAAACAAACAAACAAAAAAAAAACAGCAACAACAGCAACAAAAACCCCCAAGTCCTCTAGAGGTAAAAGCTACTTAAAGAAAAACACGCTACAAACAAGACGCTATCCAAGTTCTCTACCCTTGTCTACCAATATACGTAGATTGTATGTAGCTTTTCGCTACGATCTTCAAGTGTTACGTTCTGGGTTAACCCCATGCGATGGGCACGGCCAGTTCTTTGAAATTCATGGGAAAGAAAGAAAAAAATAATAAGGGCGTTGTACAATCTAGAACGGGTTATTGGGGTTAACAGGCTGGTTCGCAAAGTGTATTGCTTCGAACGGCCAATGCTTGTTAAAGATTGTTCTTGCAAATGTACAATTTATGCTGATGGGTGCAGCCCCGTTGCTTTCATTGTCTCGTTTATCGATCTCAAGTCTTGTTTGTTGTTATTTCCCCACCGATGTTTTGTTTGTTTCTTTCTTCTTCTTCTTCTTCTGAAGTTGTATTTGCTGTTGTAAACATTCGCGCTTGCTTTTTTTTATTTTTAGATCCCGATATCTTGTTTCTTGTTTTGATGTCTTGATTGCTATTGTGATGACTTGTTGGTTGGTTCGAGGCTCTTTCTATTCTTCTTCTAACTTTACGCTTTGGTTTCTTTTATCATTTATAGCTGTGGTGGTGGTGGTGGCGGTGTTTGTGTACTCTCCTACCAATCAGAAGGTCGCTGATTCGATTTTGCATTAAAGCGGAATTATTTTTTTCAGATAGACCGGCAGTGAGGGCAACCCAACCTAAAAAAACAAAACCAAAAAAAAAAAAGGTTCCTAGGTGTGTTCCCCAGAAAAACAAAAACAAAACCAGCGGGGGATAAGTGCTGGCATCTTCAATTTAAATACTGTAGTGGCCTAAGAATGTGAAAGCGCTAACAATTCACACCGCTACGGCCTGCAGATGCTAACCGATTTTAAACTGCAGTAAATTGGTTACTAGGTGTCCTGTACCCGTTCAGGGCTTATTACAACACGTGTTTTAAGCAAGTGACGATTTGAACGTTAGTCTTTTGGTCCACAGGGTCTGAGCTGCCATTGAACGCGGTCGCGAGATAGGTTTGGACGTTTGGTGGGTGAGAACGGTTGTTTTAAAGTGGAAATATTCGTAAGTCGAACCAACGTAAATCGAGGAGCATCCAATGACTATCATCACGATTTGAGTTTTTTTGTTTGTTTTTGTTTTTTTCTCTCCTAGTCGATCCAGAATTAAAAGAATAATAACAAAAGTACGCCGGATAGGCTTCTGTTTTCACGTGTCAGGCACACAATAACCATTCGCTGTTGTCTCACTGTGGCGGATGAGTGGGCTGTTGAAACCCCCCCCCCCCACCCCCTCCTTCCCCTCCTTCCCGGAATATCATAAAATAATAAACTTTCTTTCCCTCCCCCCTCGTCAGGTCTTCATTAATTGCTACTTGCAGTGTTTACTGAAATGTAGACCTATTAGCCGCAGCGGCACCTTCGTGAAGGGGAGGGGTGGAGGGGGGAGGGAATATAGTGCCAGTGTCCATACGAGAGAACTTTTTAAAATAACGTGCCAAACAGCACAGAGGGTGCGGTGCGGCTGAATGAACGCACATTGCGGCAAGTCTTTACAACAGACTGTCATTTGTCCTGTTCCGCTATGAGCATTAGTCGTCGAGCTACTTCCGCTGCAGTATTCCGCTTGTTTTTGTTTTTTTTTGCCCAGTCAGCGCACTAGAAGGTGATGTGGTCAGAATCACGCCTGACTGCCTTTCCTTTCCCACCTCCAGAAGAAGCCAGGTGCCATTTCTACAAATAGGCTCCCGAGTCGTCTCCGGCAGGATTCGAACCATTGACCTTTGCCATGAGAGACTAGTGCATTAACCGCTTCGCCACTCAATCGACCTACTGTTATATTTCAGCAAAAATGACGGCTTTCAGTTCTCGGAACTGATGTTCCTGTGAAGGCATTCCAACTGCAGGTATACTATGGAAATAGGATGAACATTGGGTGACTTTATTACAACGGATTTCAGAAGCAGTTTTTATTTTCCTCATCAGGCTCCACTATAATACACCAATACTTGTCCTGTTGTATCACATGATACTGTTATGCAGGATGCATCGCTTGACTGTGCAACTGGTTCGTATCTAGATACGTAGAACGATGCCGTTATCTTGAATTTTTTTTTTTTTTTTGGTCTCTGTGTTGCCTTCCCGACTGTTCATGAAGAAGAAGAAGAAGCAGATTAAGAAGAGGAAGTAATAGTAGTAGTAGTAGTAGTAGTAGTAGTAGTAGTAGTAGTAGTAGTAATAGTAGTAGTAGTAGTAATAGTAGTAGTAGTAGTAGTAGTAGTAGTAGTAGTAATAGCAGTAACAGTAGTAGCCGTGGCAGTAGTAGTAGTCGTAGTAGCAGTAGTGGTAATAGTAGCAGTCATCACAATAGTAGTAGTAGTAGTAGTAGTAATAAGACTAATAGTAGCTGTAATAGTAATAGTAGTAGTAATAGTAGTAGTAGTAGTAGTAATAAGAGTAATAGTAGTTGTAATAGTAATAGTAGTAGTAGTAGTAGTCATAATAATAATAATAGTAGTAGTAGTAGTAGTAGTAGTAGTAGTAGTAGAAAAAGTAAAAAAGTAGATGATGATGATGATGATGATGATGAAAAAGAACAGAAGAAGATTATGATTATTATTTTACTTCTCGATTTCTCTACGTAATTTAGAACTGTTTCTAAACGACGCTGTCTGTGAACGGTGAGCGAAATAGTGTAAATTCGTAACTTAACCTTTCTGCTTCAAAAAACAACACAGGCAGTGTTGATAGATGGTACACTCCTATGCAGATCAACACTCAGATCAACATTTAGGCAAGCCTTTTAAAACAAATATGAAAAATAGCTCCTTCCTTGTCCTGTCTTGTTTTGTGCTATCTCCCTGTAACTGTGAGATGATGTTCTTTGCAGCCGATGCTGTGGAGGTGTTGAGGTACAGCATCTTATTGGCGTGGGAGCGGGTTATGGTAGCTATTTTTTTCAGTCCCAGAGTACAGCTAAAAAGCAGGGGGGGGGGTGTGCAATGCAGACTCCACCACCATAGGGACTACGGCGATCCCTGCTCTGTTAGCCAGGCCAGGCCTGTTACTGGGGGTACCAACAGAGATGTGGAGCAACAGCTATGGTTCGCTAACCCTGACGCGATCATATCAGCTATGGGTTGCTGATTGCCTACTCGAATAACACATTCTTAGCGCGACCCATATTTGTAATTTTACAGAGTAATCCCCTTCTAGTTTCTTTCTACCCAAAAATTTATCATCAAAATTTATCCTGGTAGGGTATGAAAAATTCATTCAGGAGCTAAAGAGTTAAAACGCTAACCAAAAGCACTATCAATTTGCACATTACAAGGAACGAAAGAGTTATAATACAAGCCATTAAGTAACATCAATTTGCACGTTACAAGAAGCGAAAGAGTTAAAATACTAACCATTAAACAACATCAATTTGCACATTACAAGGAGCGAGCTAAAGAGTTCAAACACTAATCATTAAAAACCATCAACTTGCACATTACAAGAAGCGAAAAAGTTAAAATATTAACCATTAAAAACCATCAACTTGCACATTACACGGATCGAAAGAGTTAAACACTAACAATTAAACACCATCAATTTGCATATTACAAGGAGTGAAAGATTTAAAACATTAACCATTAAACACTATCATTTTGTACATTACAAGAAGCGAGATATATTTAAAACACTAACCTTTAAACGCCATCAATTTCCACATTACAAGGAGCGAAAGAGTTAAAACACTAACCTTTAAACGCCATCAATTTCCACATTACAAGGAGCGAAAGAGTTAAAACACTAACCATTAAACGCCATCAATTTTACACAGTAAAAGAGAAAACAATTGAAAAAAAAATGATATGGAACACAAATGAAAAGGTCTTACCTGCAGGCGAAATCTTATCAGCTCTTTTTTTGTTTTTGTTTGTGTTTTTGGATATCCTTTTGTTAATCTGAGGTAGTCCAATGTTACTCGGTTAGAGCATTTCTATCCAGAAACTAATACACGCTCTCCAGACAAATAGCAGCGTTTTTGTTAAGGTTTATGAGTTTCTTCCACTTTTTTTTTTCCTTTTTCGTTTCTTCGCGTTGTTATTTTATTTCTTTTTGTCTTAACGAAGATGCAAATCTGTTAATATAGACGAGTACATATCTTTCAAAAATCTTGACAAGTTGGCTTTTGCTGCTAGCTGTTGGCTGGAAACAGCATTATATAACCAAGATGGCGATTGTTCTCAGTATCCTTCATGGAGAAATTAAGCAATAGTAAAATGAGTAAAATGTATAATCTAGGAAAACAAGATAAGCACAGCTTTATTAATTAACGAGCATACAACTGTGACTTTTGGGTGTGAACCTTAATCATACAAAAACACACAGGACGAATAAATTGAGAGAAGATAAAATATAAATTCACATGAATGCTATGTACACACAAAAAATAGCAATGGAAACAAATAGAATACAATAAAATGAATGGAGCACTTAGCTATGACTTGTAAGAAGCTGTGACTTGTAAGAGGCTGTGTTCAGAAATGTGCATGGCGGAGTGTAGAGAATGTTTAAATGGAGACGTGTGATGTGTGATAGGTGGGTTATAACTTGGGAAGGGCCGGGGGGGGGGAGGAGCTGTGGAAAGGGGAGGGATGATACAAAGGTAGGCTAGCCTGGAGAAGGTGGAATAGGTGATTGTAGCTGGGGTAGAGAGGTTGTAACCTGATGCTGTGAGGAGGTTCTAAACTATGTGTTACAAGTGAGAAAGGAGTGGAACTTAATGCACAGGGAATATGACTGTGGAAGAGGTGAATATTTGGTGTAGCTGAAGTTCGAGTTCAAACCATGTGGTTCCAGAGTCCCATATTCCTGAATGTAGCGGTTCTCAAGCGCTAGGCGGCTTCTGTTATCAGCGTGACAACGGTTTGATGGCAGTTACCAGAAAATCAGGTTTGCTTCTGCACTAATTATTTGCGCGTTAGTAAAATGAGCAGTACTTTGTAGTAAATTTCAGCACATAATCGGTTGTAAGATTTTCAGTAGTTTTTATAAAGAAACACTGCACAGAACAGGAAATAGGCGAGATATAATGAGAACGGCAAATTGTTAAATATGAAAGAAACCGCCCCCCCCCCCGCCCCCCTCTCTAAAATTGTGACATTTCAAGTAAATAACAGAATGGAACTTTCAGTCGTACGAAGGATTATTGTAAACATAAGACAATGTAGCAAATTTCATGATAAAAAAAAAACGAAAGATATTTCTAGGAGTAAAGAAAAATCAATGAAATTTCTTCAGAAGAAAGGATAATTTCATTTTAAAGGAGAAATTCATGATTAAGAAAGGAAATACAATTTCAGAAGTGTCATAAATAAGTAAATTTTCTGAGGTAAATGCTAAGAAAGTTTCAGTAGAAAAAAGAATAATTAAAAACCTATAGAGGAAGAAACTTCTCTCTCTCTCTCTCTCTCTCTCTCTCTCTCAAGGTCCATGCCGACAGGGGTATGATATCATGTCCTTCCATAACCCTCGATCCCTCGTGCTTCTCAACAAGGCTCGTTTGTCACTGAGCATTTCCCGTGCCAGCATGCCAAACCATCAAACGTTTTTTCTCTCTCTCTCTCTCTGTCTACCGCTGCCTCTTCTACCGTCGATCTTCCCTGTTGCCGTTAGTTTCTCTAGCCCATCTCTCCTCCAGACATGCCCCATAAATCTGGATTATCGTTTTCTGATCTTTGTTGTAATTTTACTTCTTTCTTGTGCCTCTTTCAGAACTTCTTTGTTCCATTTTCTCGTTGTCCATGGTAGCCGTAGCATTCTTCTAGAGAACCGCACTTCAGCTGATTCAAGCCTTCTTTGTATCTCTTTCCTGACCGTCCAAGGTTCGCATCCATGGAACAGGAAACTTTTAGGAGGCAAAAATTTCTAAAAACATCAGCTGTAAGTTGGTAATCATCAGGGGCAAGAAGATGAAAAATTTTATTACAGAGGAAAACACTGCCAAGAAGATGGAAAATTTTACTACAGAGGAAAAGAAGAACATTTTCAAGGCGTTGAGAGAATGATTAAAAGTTTCAGATGTAGCCGACAGTAGAAATGTTTCAGGAGTATTATAAAAAAAAAGATTCAGCTGTGAGCGAAAAGAAATTTTCAATCAATCAATCAATCATTTCTCTCCATAATTCCCTGTCTAGACTTCATTATGAGATCCGTCGCTGACTTTCTTCCTAGCCATACTGACAGCCCATCCAGTAACTTCTCTCTCTGTCTTTCTCTGCCTCTTCTTCCCTCTATTTTTCCATTTGCCACAAATGTGTTCCAATTTTCCTCTTCTCAGAAAATTTCCTTCAAGTCTAGCTTGCCTTTGATCTTTGCTGTAATTTGCCTTTTAACTCCAGCCTCTCTTAAGACTTCTTCATCGGTTTTCTTAGCTGTCCATGGTATCTTCAACATCCTTCTTATGAACGACATTTCCATGTCCTCCACTTCTTGCTGTACTCTCTTATTTATGGACCATGCTTCACATTCATAAAGCTAAATTGGCTCGATTTAAGTACTCGGAATCTTGTTTCCATTGATATGGATCTGTTGGACAAGATATTTATTATTTTTTGGAATGCTGACTTGGCCTGAGCACGTCTGCTTTTTATTTCGTTATAACATTCCCCATCAGCTGTTATAATTGTTTCTAAGTAATTGAATCTATCAACTTGTTTCAGTTCTGTGCCATCGATGGTAATGCTACATTTTGGTGGTATTCTTTTCTTTGAGTTGACCATCACTACAGTCTTCTTTTTATTCAGACTGAGACCTTTACTATTACTTTCACGAACTACGATGTCCAGAAGAGCCTGTAGTACTCCTTAACTTTTAGCAATCAGAACTGTGTCGTCTGCATATCTTAAGTTGTTAAGGTTGTACCCGTCAATTGATATTCCTGGCAAGCTCTCTATATTTCTCATTATGTTTTCGCTGTACAAGGAGAAGAGGTCAGGAGATAGAACACATCCGTGTCTCACTTCCAATTTTATATCTTGGAATGCTCCTATTTCGTTCTCAACCGTCATTGCTGCTGATTGCTCCCAGTACATGTTTTTAATGAGTTTCAGATCGTTCTCATCTATGTTGATGTCTTCTAGCATTCTTATAATTTCTGTGTGTCTCACTTTATCGAATGCTTTACAACAGTCTATGAAGCGTATGTATAGGTCCGTCTTTACTTCTGTTGATCTTTCCATCAGTGTTATATATATATATGGCATTACTTGTGCCTTTTCATTCGACGATTTGTGGTTTTATTTTGCCCCTGACTCTTCTCATGACAATGCAAAGCAGGATTTTGGTAACGTGGGTCATAAAACTAATGGTTCGATGGTCTTCACATTTAACTGCACCTTGTTTCTTTGGTAGGGCAATGGAAACTTATTGCAAAAGATCTGACGGTCAGTATGTAAAAAAAATAATAAATAACTTTTTTATAACAATAAATAATAATAAAAAATTAATTAATAAAATAAACTAAAATTTAAAAAATAAAATAATAAATACATTTTGGACATTTTAAATGTCATGACAATTTAGAGAAGACAGTCTTGGAAGGGTACATAATGGAAAAGAAAGAGAGGAAGACCAAAGTGAAGATGACTGCAAGACATCGTTGATAATCTGCGAATGGATGCATCAGCAGCGGGGCATCTTGCTCACAACCGAGAGGCCTACAGGAGTGCTGTTAGAGAGGCAAAGTTCTGCAAGGAACATCCAAATGACTGACTGAATAATAAATGAAACCCAACGAATATGGTCGTTCGTCATCAGTATCATTAGATGCCATGCTGGCATCCTTTGACGGTGATGCATCGAGACACTGACATTCTGCATCAGTCAGTTCAGCTGTGTCTTTGTTGTTGTGCCGTCATACTGGATCGATGGTTAGCAATCTCCTAGTATGATAGTAGGACAACGCTGACCGGAGTTATCGAACTTTGACGGGTGATTTGGGTTTTGAAAACAAACCAGATTTAAATTCATCAGGTTGACTGACTAATGAAGTCAGGCGGTATGGACCCGTGGATTGGCCGGTGCTGGAGAGAGTTAATTAGAGGAAGCTGTTAAGTGCAAATGTCTTCAAGAGTAAAGAGAATTTGAACGACAAAATGGACTTTAAATTACTTCTTCTTCTTCTTCTTCTTCTTCTTCTTCTCTGTCTGCTTCAGATGATCACATTACAACTAACATACTCAGTGCAATAAACCAGCTCGCCTCCTATGACATCAAGACCACCCTACAGTGGATACCAGGGCACATAGATATCAGAAGGGGGAAAAGAGTGGAGCCACTATGTCACAGCCCCACATCTTCACCAACATGAGAACAGCTAAACATATTATACACAACAACTGCAAGCAGTAGATGATGGACAACTGGGCCAGTAATCCAACTGGAAGTTCACTATATACACACCTGCCAGAGCCTAACCCCAGAGACCATATCAACAGATTATGTCGTAGAGACCAATGCACAGTTTTCAGGTTGAGAACAGGACACATTACCCTCAGTAAGCACTTACACAGAGTGACCGCTGACCACACACCGTACTGCATGCGCTGCAACAGACAAGAAGAAGAAACTGTTAAGCACCACCTGCTGGACTGCAGTGCATTGAAGGACCTTCGGAAGAACCTGATACCACAAAACTCCTCAATCACCGACATTCTGTAAGGAGATGTAGAACATCTGAAGAGGATCTGTACGTTTCATTATCTGCTACAAGGGGGAAAAGAGTGAAAACTCGTAAACCGGGGGAATCGTCAAAGTAAAAGTCAAACTCTCTATCTGCTTATGCCATTAGCGTCGCGGGGAGTTTCAGACATTGGTCCAGAGCAAAGTGAGAGGCCTGGGTGGCTGTCATGTTATGCTTCTTCAGTGTGTCTTTCACGCAGTCTCTCCACCTTTTTTTTTTTTTAAACCATGGTCGTCCTCGCGTCCTGTACCCAGACGCTTTCGAGTGGTGTGCACCTGCAGTTGGCTGTTGTGGGTTCACGTCTGTCAAATGCCCGAACAACTTAACTCTCCGATGTTTTAAATAAAAAAATGTAGATCTTAACTGTAAAAGGTCTCGTCTTGAACATTTCACTTTCTGGAGGAAAGAATCCACTTGTGTCACTGTCAAGCTTAAAGAAATGGACCTCTTCACGTCACCTTCGTCCGTGGAGCACGTTAGTTGTGTTTGCAAGGCTGTTCCTGGTTGTCGCAACACTGGACACACAACAATCACAACGCATGAGAACCGCCACGTTGCTGCTGGAGATGAGATCGAGGAGGGAAACAAAAACTGGATATCGTGAACAAAAATTTCCCGACTCCATGTCCTAATCCTCGGTTCTTAACACATACTACCCCGCGAATTTTCAACTGTATATTAAATCATTGTCCAGAAAGGACTTTGACCATTATATTATCTTACAGCGGTAGTTACTGAAATGTAGACAAGCATCTTGCGGGAGAAGACGCTGTCCTATCAGGCAATCAGCGACCCATAGCTGATATGCTAGCGTTAGGGTCAGCGACCCATAGCTGATATGCTAGCGTTAGGGTTAGCGAACCCCAGCTGATATGCTAGCGTTAGGGTCAGCGACCCATAGCTGATATGCTAGCGTTAGGGTTAGCGACCTATAGCTGATATGCTAGCGTTAGGGTTAGCGACCCATAGCTGATATGCTAGCGTTAGGGTTAGCGAACCCCATAGCTGATATGCTAGCGTTAGGGTTAGCGAACCCCATAGGTGACTAAGACCCTGCTCCACTTCTCCATGGTTACTCTTGGTGACAGGCATTGCCTGGCTAACGGGGCAGGGATCGCTATAGTCCCTATGGTGGTGGAGTCTGCTAAAGAAGCATTGCACACCCGCCACCCCCGTCCTCACTTTTTTATCTGTACTCCGGGACTATTATATATCTATCTTTAAGAAATATCTGCCATAACCCGCTCCCACGCCGATACACCACCACAGCATCGGCTTGAAAGAACACCAGCTCACAGTTACAGGGAGATATCACAAGAACAAGTAAAAGTACAAGACAAATCTCTTGGAGAAACAACAAAATTCTCATCTTAGATTTGACATTCCTTCCAGGGGAAACCAAAAAAAAAAAAAAAAACAGAAGTAAGAAGAGCCAGGGGAAGGCCGAGACAAACGTTACTGGACAGTCTGACGAGATGGTGTGAGAGGAGATCACCAACTGAACTGATGGCCTGCATGAAGGTTCGCGTACCTCAGAGAGACATACTAGAGAGTGCCAATAGGCACGTGATGCCTGATGTTCCAGAAGAGTCGTTTTTGCCTCTTTGTTGAGAATTACTCCGTTGAAATGTGGATTATTCTTCCTCTTGGTCGCCCCACTGCCTATCTTCCTATTTATCTTTCCTGTTGTTATGTTGTTTTCAAACCCAGTCATTCTCATTGTATGTCAAGTGAGTACTAACAGCCGTTTCTCTTACGGATTTAATAGTTTATTGTCTGACTTGATGACGTATGGTGATGATGGCGGACACCGCAAGTCACTTCCCGTCTGACAAAATGTCTGTGGTTTGTGCTCATCACAAGTTTCACAAGAGGACACAGATTCAAGGTCAAAGCTACATCAAAATAAATAACAAAATGGGAATGGTTATACTGCTACTGACAAGGCTTCTCTGACTGAAGTTGTAGGTTCTGTCTGATTCTGAAGCAACACATTCAGTTCATCTGGGTCCCTGCAGTGAGATATATCTTTTGTTTTGTTCACAGAGATTCAGTCCTCAGCCATAGAGACTGTACCATTGACAAGTAGCAAGCAAACAGACTTTCTCTATACACTGTGACCAGCTAGCGTAGTGGTTAGAGCATTCGTCTAGGAACCGAATGTTTAAGGGTTCGAATTCCCATATGAGCGGGATTTTTTTTCCCCCGACCAATACGGCCCCGAGGTAGACCCAGCCTCGTAAAATGGGCAAAAGAGAAAATCTGGAAAAGAAAGGCAGCGAGGAAAGGAACCGGCCACTCTACCTCCTACACTGATGGCCCAGCATAATGAAGTCTCTAACGCTTCATCCTCTTCGGCATTTGCTATGGGACTCCCTTTACCCTTAACTTTCTCTATACGAACCTCAAGCTCAGAATCTATAAACCCAGTGTACGCTCCATTCTATTATATGGAGCCGAAACATGAAGAAAGAATTGGAGAACTGAAAGCAGATTAAGAGGATGTGAAGGAAGATGCCCTAAGAAAATTTTAAGAGTACACTGGAAAGAACGTTTGACAAACGAGGAAATAACTAAATGAACGGGCATTGAGAACATTTTTAAAGAGGGGTCAAAAGACGAAGACGGAAATAGCTGGGATATATATATATATATATATATATATATATATATATATATATATATGTATATACTTATCTTATATCCTTCCCGTGCCGTTAAACGTCACATAGGGCTCGCAAAGTAGTTCGCCAATTTTTCCTGTTTTCGATGAGTCTTTCAACCTCATCAAAGGATTTTACGCCTGTTAATTTGGCCTCTCTTAACAATGTCCTCTTCAGAGTTTCACGCTGTCTGCCTCTTTTTCTTTGACCTGTTGTGTTCCACTTGATAGCTTGTTCTGGGATTCTCTGATCATTTCTTCTCATCAAGTGACCAACATATGTCCATCTCCTTTTTCTGATCACCCATGAGACTGGTTGTTGTTCAGTCATCTGTCTTATCTCTGCATTGTTCTTGAATTCGTTCCACTTGATGCCGAGTATTTTACATTACTGTTTTCAAAATAGTCTAATTTCTTTTCTATTTCTTTAGTTGTTTTCCAGCTGTCGCATGTGGGCTATATACTGCAAATGTTTAAAAAAAGACATCATTAATGCCACATTAACTTGGGCACGTCAAGGGAAAAGAAAGAGGGGCAGGCCATTTGGGACATGGAGACGCACAATACAGGAAGAACTAAAGGAAGCAAGGAAAGACGTGGCTTTTTGGTACCACCACTTGCCTAAGACTGGCTGGAGAGACTTTGCTGATGCCTTTGCTCCATCGGGAGTATAGAGGACTGATGACGATAACATTGTCATAGATACCAAACTTGTTTTCCACTTTCGACAATTAACACTGAGAAATTAGAACTACATTCCATCTGCCGTGCTGTAGGACTTTGTAGAAACAGAAGATACTAGCGCAGTGATGTTAACGGAAAAAGCCCGGAATCGAATTGCCCGAGAACTGTGATGGGCGAGATCGAGTTGTAGATTACGAAACATTCGGGATTTCGAAGTTCATTTTCCCACACATCTTTTTCTTTGCGTATTCTCCCAGGGTGGAGCTTTCTTTCTTTTTTTCCCTTCTTTCTTTCTTTCTTTCTTTCTTTCGTTCTCTAAACGCTGTCTAACCATCCACCCCTCTCTTTCTTTCTTTCTTTCATTCATTCTGTCTTTCTTTCCTTCTTCTTTCTTTCTTTTTCTCTTTTTTTCTTTCATCCTTTCTTTCTTTTTTTTTTCTTTCTTTCTGTCTTTCTTTCTTTCTTTAAAAAAACTCTATCCAACCATGCACCCCTCTCTTTCTTTCTTTCTTTCTTTCTTTTTTTCTTTCTTTCTTTATTTCTTATTTAATTTCTTTATCTTTCTTTCTTCGTTATTTTGCTCATTTTATTTCTGTTTTCCTTTTATTGTTTCTGTGGGTTATTTTTTTTCAAACTTCACGTAATTTATTTCCTATGTCATTCATTTTCCCCCCTCCCTCAATCTATATGATCTTCGTTTTCATCTTTTCTTTCGTTCCTCCTGTTCCATTTCGTTCTTTTTTAAGCTTTTCCTCAAACTCTCCTTTCCGGTCATTGATTTCAGTTCATTGGGTGCTAGCCGCAAGTTTCCAGGTATTTGTCATAGCTGGTGGCCAAATCTGATTATGGAAGTTCACAGTAAATATAATCTCTCTCTCTCTCTCTCTCTCTCTCTCTCTCTCTCTCTCTCGGAAAGCTCATGTCGCGTGTGCTCAAGTAATTCTCTCCGTGTCTGCTAAGATGCTGTAGGCACGTTACTTCGGGACATGGCAAATGCCTTGTGTACTTTTCATCTGGTAGTGAAATATTCAAGTTACCAGCTTTGAATCGTCAAAAATGACGGGAGACAAAATGAAAGTATTATACTTTTTTTTTGTTAAATTTTTACTTAAAACTGTGAAGAAGTGCTAAGTTTTGACCTGTGAGAAGATGATGATGATGATGATGATCTTTCTTTCATTCTGTTTTCAATCTTTCTTTAAAAACGCTGTCCAACCATGCACCCCTCCTTTTCTTTCTTTATTTCTTTCTTTCTTTCTTTCTTTTTTCTTTCTGTCTATCTTTCTTTCTTTCTTTCTTCATTCATTTATTTTCTTTCTTTCTTTCTTTCTGTTTTCAATCTTTCTTATTTCATTTCTTTATCTTTCTTCTTTATTTTGCTCATTTTATTTTTGTTTTCCTTTTATGATGATGACGATGATGATGATGATGATGATGATGATCATCATCATCATCATAATCATTTCAATAGAGGACGTGATTCTAACAGAAGTAGATTCTTATTTTGCCTCGTGCCACACTTTTACATTATCAGGGTGCCTGCGATCCCTCTTTCCATAAGCCCCTTTTGAGTGCGTTTTCCTCTTCCTCCGTTTCCCCTTGGATTTCCCCAATTTCAGTGAAATATCACGACTTCCAATATGTTTAAAATATGTCAGGTTAATGTTTTTCCCTCTTGTTTCTTGTTTCAGTTTTCCAGAACGTCTTTGGCAACGCTCTTTTCTACTGCTGAAATAAGCCTGTTTGTTCTGTATAGCCCCATTTTCTGACCTGCATTTACTTTACTTTTCCGTGTTCTTTCCTATTGTCCATGATCTGTTTTCTTTCCTATTTTCCATGTTTTTGTTTTGCTCTATGAAGTAGTGCTGAGAATATGTAACATTTCACATTTTTATCACGGGCAATCTTCTTCTTCTTCGACGTGGTATGCTCAGACATCGAGGCCAATCTCTCTCACAAATGCGGGAAGTTCGTTTTCAGGTTTTCAGCACCACCGTAGTCTCTCTCCTATGGGGGGGCGGAGGGTGGGGGTGGGCGTTGGGCTCTGGCCAGGTCCTTTGCCTGAGTAGGCTGTGCAGCTGGAGATTCCAGAGGGTGTGATGTGAAGTCTGTTGCTCTTTGCTGCATGCACATAGGTCTGTTATGCCACTTTTTAACTTTATGATATAGATTGTGTCTCAGCCTGTAATGTCCTGTTCTCATTCATTTCCTGATTACTGGGACCGAAGCTTTAACCGAGCTAACATTTCAGTCAGATATTGTTCTCCAAGAAGTCTTAACTCTTTTACTCCAAAAAAAAAACAACATTGGCAGGGTTGGTATATCTCTCGATCCACTGGGAGTTAATGCTCAGAGTGACATCTATAGCTCTTCAAAAAAAAAAAAAAAACAACAACTAAAGAAGCTGTGTAGAGTAACAGACAGAATTACAAAAATAAGATTTTTAAGGGCATGCATCTTTCCCATCGCAATATATGCCTGTGAGACCTGGACACTTAACAAAACAGCTGAGAAACACATAAATGCCTTTGAATAAATGCTATAGAAGAGTTCTTCAAATATCATGGACACAAAAAAAGGAACAAATATATCTATACTACAAGAACTTAATATTGAAGAAGATTGGCTAGTAAAGAGGATTAAACAGAGGAAATTTACATATTTTGGACACATTAAACGTCATGAAAGTCTAGAGAAGACTGTTTTGGAGGGGTACATAATGGAAAAAAGAAAGAGAGGAAGACCAAAGGGAAGATGGCTGCAAGACATCGTTGATAATCTGTAAATGGATGCATCAGCAGCAAGGGCATCGTGCTTACAACTGAAGGGCCTACAGGAGAGCTGTTAGGGAGGCAAAGTTTCCCAAGGGACATGCAAATGATTGACTGAGTGATATTCAAGCATAATCTCAATACAATTAAAAGCAGCACATCTCTAACCCAACCCATATTTTTCAATTTACTTCCATTTTTTTTGTATCAAAAATTTCTCATCAAATTTACTGTGACAAAGCAGGACAATTAATTTGGGAATAAAAGAGCTAAGGACTCTATGAACATTTTTTTTTTGCTTTAGCTTACAATACTCTTACATAACTACTAGAGGGCAAAATATCAGGTGTATAATCGTCAAATACGGGAATCTTTTAAATAATCTTTTTATAACGAACAATATTTTCAATATCTCATATCGGAGGTTCATTTCAACAGCGTAGAAGTAAAATTACGTATATCGAAACGGCGTAAATAGAAAAGCACACATTTTTATCTTTACGTATTACTGTAGTTTTTTTTTAAAAATTTCTTATCTCTGACCACGACGCGAGCACTATTCTTCTGTGAAAGAATGAGATCCACTATCAATTCTTAAATGGATTTTGTAGACCAACACATAAAAAATACCTGACTGGGGTACAAAACAGAGTTTAGAGTGAACCTACTCGTCAATAAAATAAAAAGCAATAGTAGTTTTCTCTTCAATGAATCGGAAAATATTGGAAAGAAACGAAACAAATAAAAGGCTCGGAGCCAGATGTCCTCTGTTTTTGGATCCAGTACAGTATTTGCCAAACCAGCCCAGTAGCAATCGATAATTCATAACACTCCCCCCAATGCGAGAACTAATTTGCTGATTGATTTTCTTATCACCTTCGATCAATTGTTTTTTTTTTCGTACGCCATTTTCGTTGATGATAGTTATGTACTGACGGATGCAATAAAAACATTAACCGGGGGTGCTTTAACATAATGACGAATCAATTTACTGACAGTAGTGAAGGAATATTGATAAGTTTCTGAAAGAATTCGAACAAAATGGGATAAATTCTGCTCTTAAACAAGTATAACAGTGCTGAAAGTCGAGAGGTATCAGGTATTGTGTAAACTGAACATTACATCATGGAAGAATGGGGCAGTTAGCAAAGATACGGTCTTATGTTTGTTGTTGAGAGGATTTAAATGTGTAACCCAAATATAAGATGCTGGTTCGTTGTGTTAGATAACTAGCTACTTTCTTCTTCTTCTTCTTCTTCGTTCACTTCTACCACCAAAAACCGCACTGTGAACCTACTGAATTCACGCCTGTGGTCCTCATTAGGTCCCGTGGTCCCCTGTGTGGTCCAAAATAGACCGCACGAGATCCACGAGAGGACCACAAGGGGTTCAGAGTATCACAGTGCTTTAGCCTGTATTCTTGGTGGGTCTCGGAAGCGGGACTGCGTGACACCATGGTTTTCATTGCACCAGTTTAGTCTAGAGTTGGACTTTCTCACCGGAAGACCTCGACGTGTTTAGGATATCAGTGCATCCCCGCTGGGTGAGAGGCGGTAGCCCACCCAGGCCAGAGTTGGACTTTCTCACCGGAAAACCTCGACGTGTTTTGAGATACCCATGTATCACCGCCGGGTGAGAGGTGGTTGCCCATCCAGTCCAGGGTTGGACTTTCTCACCGGAAAACCTCAGCGTGATTAGGATACGCAAACATCCCCGCCGGGTGAGAGGTGGTTGCCTATCTAGACTTCCCTGGTCCAGTGTCTCCGACTTCAGCATTTTGCGGTCGTGGCCGCTACCCTTCCTAGTTGTGACCAGGATGGAGCTTTTGTCCAGGAGGACGAATCCTCGCCACTAGTGACTTCTACCCCTGGGTTGAGCCGGTTTAGGCATTATCCCAGTATGGGCGTGTTTGGGACGGGACCGACCTCTAGGGCAGAGGTACTGTGACATGCATAGCCTTCAAGATTCACCCCTGGTATGAGCCGGTTTAGGCAAAATTCACCAGTATGGGTGTTTATCAGGCGTTACCGACCTCTAGAGCGGAGGTTGCATGACATGTCTAGCCATCAAGTTCCACCCCTGGTGTGTGCCGGTGTAGGCATATTTCACCAGTGTAGGTGTATTTCGGACATGGGCGGCCTCTAGAGCAGAGGTGCCATGGTATAGCTCTCGTAGCGATACTACTGGACATACCGGTTGAACTTCACTTTCCACCACCTTTTCCCATCGGCGCCGCACAGCAACCTTTATTTCTTTTCCGCATTTACTTCCTTAACCAGGAGGAGCTTCACTCCACGCGCGGCATTTGAAGAGTCTCGCCAGCAGTGTCTTAACCTCTGGGACAAGCCGGTTCATGCATTTCACTCGATATGACTGCACTCAGGACGTGGCCGACCTCCAGACCAGAGGTGCCGTGATTTGACTGTTTGCTTTGCTTTATCCTTTCTACCACCTTTTCCGCAGTGATGCTGCGCGGCAACCTCATTTGCAAATTTCTTCATTGGCCGGGAGGAGCACCGCTCCACGCAGGGCAGCTGAAGATCTCGCCAACAGCGGCAGATGAGCTACCAAACGTGCCTCTCATCTACCCTAAGTAACTGGTTTTCAGGCACCAGATATTCGCCCTCGCCCCTTCTCCTGTCAGTTTAAACAGTTCTGCCACGGGAAGGCCAGGAGCTGGACTTGACTGCCAGAGGCTGTTTGAGGCGCGTTTGCAGTCCTTAGAACCAACTAGCTACTTAATTTATAACCAACTATCCAAAACAACCAGCCAGTAAACCAACCACCGACCAAACTACAAACTAGTTAAGTGACTGACAGACTCACTCACTCACTTGCTGACCGACCGAACACGGCTACCGACCAACAAACCGACCAACCAGTCAATGAACCAACACACCAACCAACAAACAAACCAACCGATCGAACAGCCAAACAACGCACTGACTAACGAAGCACGCAACCAACCATGCAACCAACCTACCAATCAAGCAACCAAGCAATGAAACAACCAAGTAAGCAACTAAGCAACCAACCAAACAAACATGCAACCAAGCAAACAACCAACCAACCAACCACTTAACCAATCTGTTACAGAAACGTGATTACACAAGAAGAAAACAGAAAAAATGCAGCCTATCAAATAATGGGAGACAGGCGAACGAGACATGTTCACTGACAGATAAGAATACAAAGACACCTGAACAAGAGAAGAAAAATAACGAAGACATGTAGAAAACGGCATTTCAAGCATTTCCCTAACATATTCAGTTAATAATATAACGAAAACCATAACTGAAAAAAACAGTCCAGCTTAAAGAGCATCAACAACTATATAGAGAGTAATCTCCAAACAGACTGTCTAGGAGAAGGATGATATACAGAACATTTTACAGTGATGAGATCAAATCATCTTCAGAGTTATACCTAATCTTCCATAGCGGTCCCTGCACGAGTGTTTCCACTGTTGTTAGTGAACGTTTATGGTAAGTCGAAGAAAGTTGGCTAGTAAAGAGGATTAAACAGAGAAAACCTAAATACTTTGGACACATTAAACGTCATTTAAAATTTAGAGAATACCGTATTGGAAGGGTAAATAATGAGGGGGGGGGGAGATAGGAAGGCCAAGGCGAAGATGGCTGCAAGATATCGGTGATAATCTGCAAATGGACGCATCAGCAGCACGGCATCTTGGTTACAACAGAGAGACCTGCAGGAGAGCTGTTAGGGAGGCAAAGTTCAGCAAGGGACATGCAAATGATTGACTGATTGGTAAGTTGTTCGAGAAAACCATGGATAAGAAACTGACTTGGGAATTGGAGAATGGCAGAGAACTTCCAGGCACACTAGGCGACTATCTACCTGGCAGAGACACAACGAGCAACCCACCCATACTGGCAAATGATGTTTATGAAGGGTTTCAGAGGAAAAAAGAGACGGCAGTTGTTGCACTGGATTTGGAGGATGCCTATAACAGAGCTGACTACACAATACTCCTGTGCCTTATGACGGAAATGGGCACTGACGCCTGTATCATGCGGAGGGTAGCCTCAGTGCTTCTAAACAGAACCGTGGCACTGCGATACGCCGAAAGCCTGTGACTGTGAGAAAGCTGCGTGATGAAGGCCAGAATATTAGACAGCCCTGCGTGCCCAATTCTTAACCCTTTGAAAATATAGTAGATTCGTTCGTTCACTGAAACTGATTGCACGCTAGTGTTATCTGCAGTCGAAACTGTGAAGATAAGGAAAAGCGCTAATGCGTCGAATTGGAGAAGTGGGGGGGGGGGAGGGAGTTAAGGCCACTATTTTTATCAATCTCTGAATGAAGCTAAAAAGCATGGGGGGGGGGGGGGTTGCACTATTCTTTAATAGACTCCACCACTATGGAGGAACTATGGCGATCCCTGTTCCCCGTTAGCCAGGCTGGGACCTGTTTCTGGTGGTACCAACTGAGAGGAGGTGACAGAGTCTTGGTCAGTTATGGTTCGGGAACCCCCGACTCTAGCGTGTCAGATACGGGCCTCTGACTGGCAAATCGGGCAGGGTCTTCGCCCCTTCAGACGGGAGAAAGAAGATGTGCTGTGGAGATGAAGTTCTGTATTATAGTTCTTTATGAGAATGGCGGCCACGAGTGGAAGATTTAAGATTCGTCATTGCATACTATCGACATCTTACCTTCGCCGTTAAACGTCACATTGGGCTCATATGGTAGTTGGTGAAGTTATCCTGTTTTCAGCGAGCTTTTCAACCTCATCCAGGGAACTTATGCTTACTAATTTGGCATCTCTTAACAATATCCTCTTTAGAGTTTCACGTAGTCGACTTCTTTTTATTCGGCCTGTTGAGTTCCACTTGATAGCTTGTTCTGGGGTTCTCTGACTGTTTCCTCTCATCGCCTTCTCTTCACCATTTCATTTTCTGATCACCCATGAGACAGGTTGTTGTTCACTCATCTGTCTTATCTCTGCGCTGTTCTTGAATTCGTTCCACTTTATACAGAGTATAAATATATATATATATATACTTCCTAGGCATCTACTATCGATACACAGCTGTTAAATTTGGGCAGTTGCCAAGCAGATGAAAGAATTTCAAAGTCACAGAGATGTGGTTTTTGGAGAAAGGTATAACAAATGTCCTGGACAGACAGAGGAAAAAAAACGAAAAAAAAACGACGAAGTCCTGGAAGAAATATCAGAACAATAAAAACTAGTTTAAAAATTCAAAGAAAAAAAAGACAACCAAAATTTCTTGGACATGTCATGAGAAGACAGAATTTACAGAACTTGGCAATGACTGGAAATTCAAGAAAAGAGAGAGAGAGAGAGAGAGAGGGGGGGGGGAGAGAGAGAGGAAGAGAAAGTGAGAGAGCGAGGGAGAAAGAGAGAGAGAGAGGGAGAGAAAAATAGGGAGATAGAGGGAGAGAGAGGGAGAGGGAGAGAGGGAGAGATAGAGAGGGAGAGAGGGGAAAGAGAGAGGGAAAGAGAGAGGGAGAGAGAAGGAGGGGGAGAGAGAGAAGGAAGAGAGAGAGGGAGTGAGAGGGAGAGAGAGGGGAAGAAAGAGGGACAGAGAGAAGCCAAGAACAAAATATCTCAGCGTACTGATTAAATTGACACATTAAACGTCATGAGAATTTAGAGAAGACCGTCTTGGAAGGGTACATAATGGGAAAAGAAAGAGGAAAACCAAGGCGAAGATGGCTGCAAGACATCGTTGATGATCTGCAAATGGATGCATCAGCAGCACGGCATCTTACTTACAACTTAGAGGTCTACAGAAGAGCTGTTAGGGAGGCAAAGTTCCGCACAGGACATGTTACTGACTGACTGATCAAATGGTAGGGAAAAAGATTTGTAAACAAAAACAAGCACTCGGAAGTGAATGAAAACATCAAGGATCGCGCAAGATGGAGGAGCACCATCGAGACTCTATCCAGCGCGGCCCTCGATCTAGTGTATTAAATAATAACAGATTAGCCTGAAATATTAAAATACATGATTAAAAAGAACATAATAAATTTCTAAAGAAAAAGCTCGCATATATTACAGGGAAAAAAACTACAGGGGTTACAAAGTTATTACGTTCTGTAGTTAATTAATAGTTTATTTCTCTCAGTATCATCAAGAGATTACAAACCGTTCACTACAGCCGGGAACACTATAATTAAGGAAAATGAAAATAAATTGGCCCGTAATGGTGAAAGTCGGAGGGCCATCCGTTAAACCAGCTGTGGAAGCCGATTTCTGGCCCATTCTGGATTTTGAGACCGGTCAAGGCGGGCCTGATAGTGACCACATTACATTTAAACTTACTGGCTCATCATTTTTTTTTTTTTGACCGAGGACCCCTTGCTCCCTCTCTGGCTTGACAACAGCTGTGGACCCTCTTAGTGCTGTGAGAACAGCTGTGGACCCTCTTATTGCTACGAAAACAGCTGTGGATTCTCCTTTTTCTGACCTGAGAACAGTTATAGACCCTCTTTTTGGTCTGGGAACAGGTGCAGATCTTCTGTCTGGTCTAAGATCAGATATGGATGCTCTTCTCTTTCTGACCTGACAATAGCTGTGGACCATCCTTTTGGTCTGAGAACAGATGTGGACCTTCTGTCTGGTCTAAAATCAGCTGTGGATGTTCTTTCTGGCCTGAGAGAAGCGGTGCATAATATTTCTGACCTGAGAACAGCTGTGATCACTATTTCTGGCCTAGGAACATATGTGGGCCGTATAAACAGCTGCGGGCACTATTTCTGGCCTGAGAGCAGCTATTGAACATATTTCTGGCCTGAGAACAGCTATGGACCCTCTTACTGATCTGAGAACAGCTATGGATTCTTACTGGTCTAAGAACAGTTATGGACCCTCTTACTCGTCCAAGAACAGCTACGGACCCTCTCACTGGTCTAAGAACAGCTACGGACCCTCTCACTGGTCTAAGAACAGCTACGGACCCTCCTACTGGTCTAAGAACAGCTATGGACATTCCAGCTTGAGGACATCTGTGGTCACACCTTCTGGAATGAGAACAGCCGTGGACCCATCTTTGAAAATAAAGCGTTAAATGGAACCCAGATGATCCTAGTGTTTCTTTTAATCGAGTAAAATCTGCAGATCAGTGGATCCTTCCTTCGCCCACCCCCAACCCCCAAAATCTTTCCGAGGATCCTTCGAGAATCATTGGACTCCCAAGTTATGAACCACTGCATTAGCATGAAGAAAGGGGGAGACCAAAGAAAATGAGAACAGCAACAGTATATGCCCCCCCCCCCCTCACCGGCTCACAAGAGGGAAAAGAATCCCCGCATTAGCTTTTCTCTTACACGTCATCAGAAACCAAACGCCCGTTCTCGCGACAAATCTGAACTGGCAGCTGGCTTTTGTTACAGCTACCTTTGCCAGATCTCGGGCCATAATGGAGCTAATTGCAAGTATACCACAGCTGCCAGTTGTTCAAGTATGCACCAGACATGGCAGGAGACCGTGTGTATGTTTGTCTGAAAAGTTGGTACTTGCTAGAGAGACTGAATCTAAGTTACGGAATTTCTGTGTCACGTCCTCGTCTCTTTCCAGGTGTCAAGATCCCTCATGTCTACTGAACAGTAATTAATGACTATGCCAATAAACACCTTTTTTGGGGGGTGCTAGTTGGCTCAATCCGTTAGTACGCTGTTCTCTCGTGGAAAGACGGCCGCTCGTCCTACCGGAGTCCATGTTCGAATCCCAGGTAATTCTCTTGTGATTTTTTTTTTCTCTCACGTCTCACTAACGTGCTGTGTCTACGGCTTTTTCGAGGTCTAATCCTACAAAACCATGTTCTCTTACGAAAGCCTCGTTGTTTCCTATTTATAAAAAAAATTTTCCTGCAACTAGAATAGAATTGGCATATAGGCATATACACGTACCGTATTTCCTCGAATAACCCACCCCCCCTCCACAACCGTCGAGATTCGGTGTTTATTAGAGGTCGGCGTCTATTCAAGGCAGGCGTTTATTCGCAAAAAGTGCCAGTTACAGTTCTGCAGCATCGGTATTAGCCTATACCGCACATATTTTCTTCAGAAAAACAGAGAAGGTGCTTACCTGGCGGCTGTTTCAGACAACGTTTATTCGAGGCATGCCTTTATTCGAAACTTAAGTCCATAAACCAAATCCCCTCCTCCTCCTTCCCCTTTTTTTAATTGGGACAAGCGACTATTTCAGGCCCGGCGTTTAATCAAGAAAATACTATACATACACAAACATATATATATATATATATATATATATATATATATAGAAAGTCAAGAAATCACAAGTATGTTAACCTACCAATATACTTCAACACACAACGGTCCTCATAACTGGATATAAGAATCACGTAAAACTCAAAACAGCAAACAATGTTAACTTCATAGTGATAGTTTTAACGCCTGTTTTCACTGTAATGAAAACAGATTCATCGAAGACTTTTAAATAAGAAAAAAAAAACAAAACAAAACCACCCATACACGCACGTTGTAAACGCACAGCTGCAATATTTCAAAATACACAGATAGGCTTCTCGTGTATTCAGCACAATCGCTTAGTGAAAAGATAACTTCATCCAACAGGCGATGATTGATTTACGTAGAACAAATCACAGAAGTGAACTATCGGAGAGTCTTACGCCGGCTTTGAATATCGAAGTCACGAGGGGAAACACAACGATGAAACTTGCCGCTGTAACTTTTTTCCGAAAACTGTATTCAGAAATTCGAGTAGTGTTCTTGTATAAGGATGTAACACTGATCGATAGGACTGAGTGGGCAGTTGTCTATTCTTAGCGTGAGCCATTGCTTGGCCCGCTTTTAAGAGTGTGCTAAATGGTGGCGTGATATAGAAGTTACATATGAATGGGACTGACAAAGAGGCAAGGGGATAGAGAGAGAGAGAGAGAGAGAGATGGAGAGAGAGTGAGGGAGAGACTGACTCGCTGACAAAGCAGATAGATAGATAGATAGATAGACAGACAGACAGACAGACAGACAGACAGATAGATAGATAGATAGATAGATAGATAGATAGATAGATAGATAGATAGATAGATAGTCTCTGTGACAAGTGTATTTTGTAGTCATGTCTGGATTTTGACAATAGCACTTTTTAGATTCCTGTATTTCACATTAGAAAAGAATACCTTTTGTTACGTATATTGTTATTGAAATATTCGGCGTGAATTATCTTTATCAACTGTATTACCTCTTCTAGAGACTTACTGTATATTCTGCTCAAATTCATATTCGGCCGAATAATAACGGAATGAGAATGTAACTACAGTACACTGAAGAAAATTCGAATTGTAAAATTTCGAATACTGGAGGAGATATATTTCACGACTGCCCCATTATTCAGTGAAAGTAAAATATACTTTTTTTCGAAACGTATTTTGGATGCAACTGAAGTTTTGATGTACTAATGTGTTCTTATTATGTTCTATTTCTGGAAAATTTCCGAACATTACAATTTGTATTGTGCAAAAAGACCAAAAGAGACATTAACTTTATCACCAGTTTTGTAGGAAAAATTATAACGTCTTTTATATATATACTTTTTCCCATGAATCATTCTTGTTTAAATGAAATGTTATTTGTATTCAAAGTTGTATTCGGCCACCGAGAAAAATGAATACTCGCTTTCAGCCGAATACTTTAAAACTCGACTGTCCACTTTTCTTTACATGTGCGACTAGTTTTGCTAAAATAGTATTTCCTTCATATGGATCCCACCTAAGTGGGCACACTTTTCAACACAGCATGTATAGGAGATGCTCATTTTGGTTGGCCAATTACCTCCCTGTAATTGCGAACTACAGTTCATAGCACGTGGTTAATATCTCTAATATAGAGATCAAAAAGAAATATGAAGTGGCATCAGCTTAAACCCTTTCTCGCTAGCAACGGGAGAGTACGTCTCACTGATAGTATGAAGACAGTATTGAAAGAGTACATCATGGGGAAAAGAAAGAGAGGAAGAGGAAGGCGAAGATGAGTGCAAGACATCGTTGATAATCTGCGAATGGACGCATTAGCAGCAGGGCATCTTGGTTACAACCGAGAGGCCTACAGGAGAGCTGTTAGGGAGGCAAAGTTCAGCAAGGGACATGCAAATGACTGGCTGATAGTTTGAAAAACATAACAGAGGTAATAATTTAATCACAAATCGAAATATCTTTAACGTCCCAACGATAGACAATGGTTTCATGGGCGAGAAAAGTGGATCACTACCACTGGCAGCCATTTTGATTTCCTTAGTCCTGAGATTAGCACGTCTTGCAGGAATTTTTTTTTTTTTTAACAAACAGTAGAACATACTATCCCAATGGTATATTTGATGGGACAGTATCTTCTACTTGTTATACTAGTACAATTGTCTACAATTTTTTCCCCTCACTCTTTCATTTTAGAACGACCAGAAGACCACTGATCTCCAAAATTTTGGAACTTATAGAAGAGAGCAGTGAGTATAATTGTCGTTTTATTATGTGTGCTTCCTTTTGGATGATGATGATGATGATGATGATGACCACTTTGGCCACTTTTAACTGCACTCGCCACGGGGTCACATGATTCCGCCCCCCCCCCCCCCCCAATAAAACACCAGTGGGTGTTATATCACTACATATTCCAACAAATGTCCCAACATATATGCCAGCATGTTCCATCATATATCCCAGCATATTCCTAAATATATCCCAGCATATTCCAACATATATCCTAGCATATTCCAACAAATATCCCAATATATATTTCAACATATATAGCAAAATATTCCAACTTATATCCAAACATTTTCCACCATACATCGAAACATATCACAAATTATATCCCAGCATATCCCAACATATATTCCAAAATATTGCAACATATATCCCAACATATATCCCAACATATTCCAACATGTATCCCAACATTTTCAAACATATCCCAACACATGCCAACATATATCCCAACAACTCCAACATATTATCCCGACATATTCTAACATATCACAACACATTCCAACATATATCCCAACATATCCCATCATATTCCAACATATAATGTTAAAAAACACACACACACTACTGTAGTCGTAATGGACATCAAATTTCAAACTTGTATCAAAATTTTATTTTACGGAATTAATTTTTCAATCTTGGCATGAAGAAACTTTAAGACTTTAACAATGAAATGATGTTCATTAAATCTGGTTTGGACTTTTATTCTTTGCGACTGAGACCTCTGTTTCAGTAAGGTGCATGACCTCCTCTGGCCTATATCAGGGAACGACATCTCCTTGACATGGACCCGATTAGCTGTTGGATCTGTTGTTGTGGGATGGCTGCCCACTCTTCCCTCAGTGCAAGAGACAACTGTCGGAGATTGGTTGGCGCTACGTCTCGCTGACGGACTTATCTATTGAGTTCATCCCTTAAGTGTTCTACTGTGTTCATGTCTGATGACATGGATGGCCACGGAATGTCTGGACTTTGTTGTCAGCGAGGAACTGGGTGGTGAGTTGTGCCATATGAGGTCGAGCGTTATCCTGCCGAAAAATCGACCCTGGTGCAGCCAAAAGTGGAAGGACGTGAGGACGAAGAGTTTCAGCGACGTTTCGTTGAGCATTCAGGCATCCTTCAATTTGCACCAGGTCACTTCTTCCTATGAAGTTGATCGCCCCCCCCCCACACCATTACACCTCCACCACCATGTGGAGGAGCCTCATCCACGCAGCTCTGGGCGTAGCGCTCATGGACTCTACGGCAAACCCTTCTCTGTCTATTGTGTCGCTGGAGCGGAAAGAATGAGTCATCACTAAACCAAACCTTTCTTCAATCATTCACAACGGTCCACTGAAGACGCTGGTTCGCCCACTGCAGTCGGTTCTGGCGATGCCGGTCCGTAAGAACAGGATCTCTGTAGGGTCTTCTAGCCCAAAGACCAACGTTGTGCAGCCGGTTCCTGACCGTTTGATTTGAAATTCGACGAGCTGCTGTCATTGCCTCTACTGTTGAGAACGCAGATGCAAATCGACTCCTGAGGTAACGCAGCCGTATGAAGCGGTCTTCGGCAGGAGTTGTGGCTATGGGTCTTCCACTGCACGTCCGGTCTGCAACTGAGACAGTTTCTTGAAATCGTCTCCAAAGACGACTAATGGTGCTTCTAACCAGATTAAACTGTCTGGCCACTACACTTTGTGACTTTAAAGTCTGTAAACATCCAATGATGATGAGTTGATGTTCTGTAGAGAGATGAGCCATCCTTCCGCGTTGAATTTTCAAATGAATTAATTCGAGGAGCGTCAATCTTTTATAGGCATTCAATAACACGGTCAGTGAGTTTTGTGTTCAGTAAGTTTCACTGGATTCTCGTGAACCTGTTATGAGTTATTGTCAAAAATGTTGTTTTAACTAGTGACGCTTTTCTGTCCTCATGAATCATCTGCTGAGTATAATTCAGATCAGAACGTGAAGTTGATGTCCAAATGAACATTTCAAGCAATTTCCCCTTGTCTGATCAGCAAGCTTCAGTTTAAATCGCAACATCGTATTTGTTGCGTTTCTTTTTTCGAACAGTATATATCCAGACATATTCTCATACTTAAAATCACATTAAGTCTGAAAACTGAAAACTATATTTTTTTAACGATCCATTTCTAATATACTAAATATCTATCTCTTTCTCTTTCTTTCTGTCTGTCTATCTGTCTGTCTGTATGTCTGTCTGTCTGTCTCTGTCTGTCTGTCCGTCTGTTCGTCCGTCCGTCTGTCTGAAAACTATATTTTTTTAATGATCCATTTCTAATATATTAAATATCTATCTCATTCTCTGTCTGTCTGTCTATCTCTGTCTCTCTCTCTGAATCTTAAGTGCTCAAGGCACACAGGAGCTTCCACAAGGGTTTTCCACAAGCGCCTGTCCTTTGCCCTTTTTTCCGTTCTTGCCCAGGTGAGCCCTCTATTGCTCAACATCCTCTCTTTTCATCTTCTCCGTGTCTCATTTGGTCTACCCTTACTCCTATTCCCTGTGGTGTCTATCTTAGTGCTGTTTTTGGCAGTGACTCGTCAGGTATCAGGGGCACATGTCCCAACAATCGCCAGCGTCTTTCCTCAATAATTGCTGTCAGTGGCTATATCCTTTACTAAATAACGAGGCAGAAAGTTGATAAGCTTTTTAGGAAACAAACAATTTCTGGCGCGGTGAAAGGGTTAAGGAGTATATTTCAGTCTCCGTGCCAACTGGAAAAGCACAGCACTTCCGAGAATCCGTGTGGAGCTCTAGGAACAGATCTAATGTCTTCTCTGTGAAGGGGGCAACACTAGCCTGACTATACTATACCAGCACGGCATGAGAAAATGGTATCAGTGTCAATACCCGTAGCTAATCCTTCAAGAGTGCCCACATCATGCAGACCGAAGACGCGAGACATGACCTGCGGACATGACAGTGAGGAGGGGGGGGGGAACAAAAGCTTTTGGATCTCCCCTATCACGATATGGACATATGTCGGTCATGTGACGAGAAGAAACAGTCAGAGAATCCCAAAACAAGCTATCAAGTGGAACATTACAGGCCGAAGAAAAAGAGATGGACCACGTGAAACTCTAAAGAGGACATTGTTAAAGGAAGTCAAATTAGTAGGCATAAAATCCCTTGATGAGGTTGAAAAGCTCGACGAAAACAGGAAAACTTGGCGAACTACCTTGCGAGGCCCATGTTAAGTTTAACGGCACGAGAAGGATGTAAAATGAAAGATGTAAGATCAGGATCTGGAAAGGACTGTGGGCTTTGCCTTGTCGACAGAGATCAGGATATGACGTGATCTAAAACCTCGAAAGAAGACGAAGAAGAAGCGTACATATTTTACTGGATCTGTCAGCATACCGAAGACTTGACGTGGCCAGCAAAAAAATTACGTCTGATCCGCTTCCCTCCCGAGTTCTTATAGAAGCCAGGTGCGTATCCCTCCCCACCCCCAGGCTTGTCTCAAGGGACACATGCACTAATTACTTCTCTACTCTTACGATCGTCTGTAAATCTCTTAAACACCGTCAAATTCAGCAGGTGACGCACCAGATCTTACCCATGCATGTGGCTAAATTTGTCAGTCCTTAAGTTAGATCGTCTTTCCCACAAACGCTCTTTGACATTTACATCTGCCGTCTGACATTTACACGACATTTACTGTATCTTTCAACCTCTGAAAACATCTTTAGCATTCAAAACCAGCAAATGATACTGAAAATCAACGCGAGCATTCCAACACTTCAAAGTTAAGACTTTAAATGCAAAATTTTCTACCGGAGAAAAACGGGTCGAATTTTCCTAAAAAAAAAATTTTCGAAAGTGTACTCAAGACAATCAATGTTTGGATTTATTCAAACTTGTTTTGTCTTGTCTCCTTCCTCATATACCTTTCGTTGTTGAGGGGACAAACAGACGTCTTGATAGGGCTCTACGATCTGCTTCATATAATGGGATATTTAATGCTTCTGTAATTTCCTCCCTCCATCTCCTGTGTGGGCAGCCTCTTCCTCTGTTACCTACAAATCTTAGCGTCTGTGACATACTGTCTGGTGGTAACCGTGTAACATGGTCAAACTGTTTGACTTGCTGTTTCTGGATATAGTGTAATACTGGTGTTACTCCAACCTTTGCCCTGATGGTGTCATTTCTTATTTGGTCTCTTCTTGTCACATTTAGTATTCTCCTTACACATCTCATTTCTGTCGTGATGATTTTTCTTTTGTTCTTGGCTGTTAGTGTCCATGTTTGACATTGACAGCGTGGAGCTGGGAGGAAAACTCTGTTGTACAGTGCCCTTTTGTTTCATTTGTGTTGTATTTGTTTTTCAGTAAAGGAGTCATTTGTCCAGTGACTTGATTTGCTTTACTGCATCTGCTTAGGGAGATGGGCTGCCCGCAAACCGCGACTGGCCCATCAAGCCGGCGGTGGATCTCATTACCGCTCATACAAAACACAGGATTTATTCAAACGTGTTAATTTTCAGAAATTTGATCCTGCTGTCAGTGACCATTAGCCAGCACCCAGGCTTACTTAGTAAGCGCCCCAGCCCTTTCTGACCTATATTATCATCTACCTGATATATGACCAGATTCCCTTCTAGTTGTGATTTCTGTTGCTACTATATGACTTTGTATCACACAGACGAAACACATATGATACATCACTTTTTTTGTAGTGCACAGACCAAACACAGATGATACATCACTGTAATTTATATCACATAGACCAAACACAGAAGATATATCACTGTGTTTTGTATTACACAGACCAAACACAGATAATATATAAGTAATTTTGTAGCACAAAGACCAGATACAGATGATACATCACTGGTTTGTTTTTTTTTACAACATAACGTGCTGGTACATCATTAAAAGTTATGAATGATTGTCTCTTGAAACAATCCTGTATTGCAGGAGACTGCCTTGTTCTTCCACCAGATTCGTGCACCAGGTGGAGGATTGGCGGAATGGTCTCTAGATACAGAGGTCAGATGTGAATATATAAATAAAGAACAGCAAAACAAAAAACAGGTACCCTGCTCCTTTGCGGAGAAAACCGTATACAAACTGAGTGGAAGACAAAGGGAAACCACCGCTGTACGGTCATTTTAATAACAATCTATATTTTCTGCTTTTTTTCACCTTTATAGTCAGGCCCCTTAGGCTTCAGCTGTTCAGCTACTGCTTTTTGTTTGAAATCAGGTTGAAAAACTTGCTTCTTTCTTAGAGTCCACCCATCATAACACTCAGTTCCATGGCGCTTTAGGTAAAAATTCTTGCACTACTTGCACTACTAAAAGATGAAAGCGAAGACGCTGTCCGCGTTTGATCATGAGCGACGCTTAGCGAACTATATGCTAGCGTCAGGGCCGGCGAACTATATGCTAGCGTCAGGGCCGGCGAACTATATGCTAGCGTCAGGGCTACCGAACTATATTCTTACGTCATGGGCCGGCGAAGTATATGCTAGCGCCAGGGCCGGCGAACTATATGCTAGCGTCAGGGCCGGCGAACTATATGCTAGCGCCAGGGCCGGCGAACTATATGCTAGCGTCAGGGCTGGAGAACTATATGCCAGTGTCAGGGCTGGCGAACTATATGCTAGCGTCAGGGATAGCGAACTATATTCTTTCGCCATGGGCCGGTGATATGCTAGCGTCAGGGTCGGCTAACTATATGCTAGCGTCAGGGCTAGCGAACTATATTCTTGCGTCATAGGCCAGCGAAGTATATGCTACCGTTAGGGCTTGCGAACTATATGCCAGTATCAATGGCGAACTATGTGCCATCATAAGGGTTGGCGAACTATATGCCAACGTCATGGCTGGCGAACTATATGCTATCGTCAGTGCTGGAGAACTGCATCCAATGCAAATAACATCAGTTCAAACGAGATAACAGAAGAAGAAGAAGGATTAGATAAAAGTACTTCAAACGAGCAAGATATCACACACACACACACCACACACACACTCACACACTAGTATTCAACGAACTTAATTTCTCAGACTCTAAATGTACAGGTATACAGAAAATACAACAGTTTGAAGACCACTGACACCGGAATTTTATGGAATCAAATGAACTACGTATTTAATGTGAAAAGAATGGGCCATGATCAGTGAGGATGAAGAATATTGATAGTAATAAATGAACAAACCACTCCTAACCTTGACGAGAGCTTGTTCGCCATATAAGGAAGGAGTTGGCTACACCACACTCACACTCAGACCAACTGCCAGACATACAGCATGAATGGACATAAATGCCAACTTACATTCTCACAAGAAGCCTTCCTATGGATCTGTAAGAAAATAACACAAGTATCGGACCTTATAAGAACTACAGTGCTTCAAAAGAACTATTCTTACATTCTTCAGTTACAAGTAAACATACCTGGATCCATGGAGGGAAAACTAAACAGGAAAACTAAACTCACATTCCATCACAAATTACTACACAATTTTCTAGAACACTTTCTAACCCATAATGTTATCAAATCTCTCAACTATCTATAAATAAAATATCACTCAATATAATCACATAACTCAATCACTGATCACAATGATTCTCACATTTCTATCTTCTATCCTAAATCCCACATTCTAATCTTCGTCTAAACAATAATCAATAATCCATCAATAATAACATTTGATGGGAACTGTCAGTAAACACAATCTTGGATGAATGTATAAACTAGAAAAAAAATTAGGAACAGCTTTATTAGTTAAATAATGAAGCACAATTGTGTACTCGTTAAATAATAAAGCTGTTCCTACTTCTTTCTAGTTTTTACACTTTGGTATCACAGCTTTACTGCAGTGCTTTGTGTATAGTTGTATACTTACACGCTGTTTATTTTGGATGGACGCTGCGGCATGCAGCGGAGCATATATGAGGCTGTCCTGAAAGCAATGAGGCCGGAGTATGGTTTTTAACCTTTGAACCTTTGATTTTACTGTAATATCCCTGCCTTGTTTGCCCCCTAAAAAATACCCGGCGTAGCAACCCCTCCCCCCTTACAAAAATTAATCGGCGTGGCACCCCCTCCCAGAAAAAGACCCGGCGTGGCACCCCCCTACAAAAATACCCAGCGTGGCTCTCCCCTAAAAAATACCCGGCGTGGCACCCCCACCCTACAAAAAATACCCGGCGTGGCACTTCCACCCGCCCCCCCCCCCACAAAAATACCCGGGGTGGCTCTCCCCTACAAAAAATATCCAGCGTGGCACTCCCCCCCCCTACAAAAAATACCCGGCGTGGAACCCCCCCCTCTACAAAAAATACCCGGCATGGTATCCCCCCCCTACAAAAAATACCCGGCGTGGCACCCCAAAAGACCCTACGTGGCCCCCAGAAAAGTACCCCGCGTGATCCCCAGAAAAAATACCCGGCATAGCCGCTAAAAAGAAAGAAAAAAGACCCGGGATTGTGACCGCAAAAGAAGGTCAGGGAAGACTCGCGGTTGCTGCAGGAACATGTCAACCTGCTGCAGGAACATGTCAACCTGCTGCAGGAACACGACAGCCTGATAACGGGCAGCTCCGCTATGAAGCAGGACACCTTCCATGGGCATGGTTCCTGTTGTGCGGCTCAGATCTCGGCTTCCATCATGGCCGCTGTTTTCTACCCGCCGCCTTGACCTGCAGTGTGCGGCATTTGCACGTACGACACGTCACCCGTGACATGTCAATATGTCACCCACCCTGACATTTTATTTGCCTAATAATTTATCGTTACTTTTTGTTGTTGTTGTTGTTGTCGTTGTTGCTTTAACCACACCTGCTACCACCCCGCCCACCCCCACCCCACCCCTCCCTTCTCAACCCCTCCAACCCCGGTCATGCTATTCACTCCGCCTAAATCCTTTCTGCCCCGCCCCCAAATTACATGTCCCTAAGTCAGGTACTTACCTCCCTTGTGACCTTTTTAAAAACCTGCAAGTTGGCAGCGGCTATAAATAGAAACCCCCGCCAGGAGAATTGATAAAAAAAAAAAAAACTAACCGTGGTAGGGAAGTAATCGATAAGTGAGCGTGAATCTCTCGTAATCGATGCAGTTTAAACTGTTAAACTGAACTGCCCGAGGGTATTTAAATATAGTTACACGCAGATAAAATCAAAGTTCGTAACATTCTAGAGCATTCTCGACAAAACCTGATATACAAAGAAAAGAATCATCCACTCACTATAGACATAAAGAAGAGAACAGGTAAAACGAAGTCTAAGTTTGAAAAAGGAAAAAAAAATCCATAACGTTGTTTTCCTCTTTCAATGAATTTAAGAAATCGATTACTGGAATGCTACAACGAGTTCGACTTTCCGCTGAGAATCGCCACAAGCGATACACACAGACTTGATGTACTGGCGAAGTGGAAGAGCCATTCTTTCTTTCATTACAATGTTTGCGAAAAATGGACCGTCTGAGAAAAAGAAATGCACAAATAGTAAAAAAAAAAAAAACGACAAAGAAGAGAGATTATTTACACACCTTCAAGGATCATTCTTAAAATGTTCGCATTATAAAGGGAACGAACTCTGAATATAAATCATTAACCTTGTGTAAGGTCACCGAAAGGAATGTTATCAGATGGTGCAAAATCATTTCTTCATTTTCATGGCTTACCTTAATGATAAAGTGACCTGGCTGGCTGAGTGGTTAGGCGCTCGGTCTACTAATCATGTGGTACCGGGTTTAAGTCCCCAAAAGTGGAGATTATTTGCTGGCACCACCACACGAAAAAATGCCCGCCTCCGTGGTTCACCCGGGCCTATAAATGTCAGAGAAATCCGAGAAGGTAAATGCGGGCCAGGGCTTGATACTGACCCCATCACACTTTCATGGGCCGAAGGTCTTGGAAATACGGGCCTAACTTCTACCTTTATCTTTACCCTATTGATAAGCCATTTTGTTTTAATTTGGTAATAAAAAAAAGGAAGGTAAACTTCTCATTTCCACGCCATGAAGGCAACTATGGCATCTTACATCCTTCCCGTGCCGTTAAACGTCACACAGGGCTCGCATAGTTGTTTGCCAAGTTTTCATGTTCTCGGCGAGTCTTTCAACTTCATCAAGGGGTGTTATGCCCACTAAAATGGCTTCTCTTAACAATGTCCTCTTTAGAGTTTCACGCAGTCGACCTCTTTTCTTTTCGGCCTGTTGTGCTCCACTTGATAGCTTGTTTTGGTATTCTCTGATTGTTTCTTCTCTTCACATGGCCTACGTATGTCCATCTTCTTTTTCTGATCAGACAGGTTGTTGTTTGCTCATCTGTCTTATCTCTTGTTCTTGTTCTTGAATTCGTTCCACTTTATACCAAGTATTTTCCTTAGGCATTTGTTAAAAAAAAACAGAGTAATTTCTTGTCTATTTCTTTAGTTGATTTCCAGCTTTCGCATGCATAAATGAGGGTGGATGTCACATTTGAATTGAATAATCTTAACTTGGTTTTTTATACACACTGAGGTATAGGGCCCTTTAAAATAAGGAAAGTCCTCTGGGCCACATTAAGAAAAGAGGAAACTTTCAGGATCCGAAGCGACGTATGAGCTTCTGACCCCTCTCCCCCTTCCACGCACACGACCCTCATTGGGTCTGATGCCAGACGTCTGTGGTTTGTGTGTTTAGGGGTGGGGGTCGGGGAAGGGAACGTGGAATTGAAATGTCAAATGTCGGGTACATTTGGGACCGGGAAATCCGGCCCTAAACTGGCCGTTATAGAAGAAGGTCAGGCACTAAGTAGTGATCACAACTCTCTCTCTCTCTCTTTCTGTCTGAACTTTAAGTGCCAAAGGCACAGGGGGCTTCCGCATGGATTTTCCTGAAGCGCCTGTCTTTTGTGTCCATTTTTCCGCTCTTGCCCAGGTGAGCCCTCTATTGCTCAGCATCCTCTCAGTTGCTCTTCTCCATGTCTCCCTTGGTCTACCCTTACTTCTGTTCCCTTGCGGTGACCATCTTGGTGCTATTTTTGGCGGTGAGTCGTCAGTCATCCGGAGCACATGATATGAATCACAGCACACACAAATAAAGAATCATACTGTATTAACTTTTTAATGACACACAAAAATGAACATACGTATCTCCTTACATGTTACATCCTTCCCCGTGCCGTTATACGTCACACTCTAGAGTGGTAGTTCGCCAGTTTTTTCCCGTTTTCGGCGACCTTGTCAACCGCATCAAGGGACTTTGTGCCTAATAATTTGGCCTCTCTTAACAATGTCCTCTTTAGAGTTTCAAGTGGTCGACCTCTTTTTCTTCAGCCTGTTGTGTTCCACCTGATAGCCTGTTTTTTTTTAACATTCTTTTACTGTTTCTTCTAATCACGTGACTGACATGTCTATTTCCCTTTTCTAATCACGCATGAGACAGGTTGTTGTTCGCTCATCTGCCTTATCTCTGCGTTGTTTTCGAATTCCTTCCAATTTATAGCTAGTATTTTCCTTAATCATTTGTTTTCAAAAGAGGCTAGTTTCTCGTGTATTTCTTTAGTTGTTTTCCTACATAGATGCATATGTATCTTCCTACATACATGGGGATGTAGTTGTATATACACATACTATATACATATACCAATCGATGATGCTGCGTGTCTCTTCATCTCCTCCTCCTGTCCTATGGTAAATTTACAGCGTATACAGAACAAGAAATGTATGCAAATTATTCACAAAATATATTTCTCTATCTCTCATTCTGTACTGTCTTTCTCAAGGTCCTGGCCCACAGACTTAGGATAATATGTCCTTCCATAACCCTCGAGTCCTTGTACATCTCAACAGACTTGTCACTGACCATTTCCCGCGCTAGGGTGATAAACCATCAAACATCTTTTTTCTGTCCACCTCTGTGTGCTTTATCTTCGATCTTTTCTGTTGCCATTAAGTGCTCTAACCCGTCTCTCCTTCAAACATGCCCCACACATTTGGATCTGATCTTCGTTATAATTTTCCTTTTTTTTTTGTGTGTGCCTCTTTCAGAACTTCTTTCGATTTTCTGGCTATCTATGCTACATTCAGCAATCTTCTTAAGAACCACACTCCAGTTGAGTCCAACTCTCTTGCATCTCTTTGATCACAGTGGAATAACAAGTCCTCTGGGGATCTGGGCCATAAGTATCTTAGATAAGAGATAATGGGTACACTACTTGCACTATCTCCCTGTAACTGCGAACTGGTGTTCTGTGCAGCCGATGCTGTAGAGATGTTGAGGCACACCATTGTATCGGCGTGGGAGCGAGTTATGGCAGCTACTTTTTCAGTCCCGGAGCACAGCTAAAAAGCATTGGGTGTGCAATGCTTCTTTAGCAGACTCCACCACCATGGGGACTGTGGCGACCCCTGCCCCGTTAGCCAGGCTAGACCTATTACTAGGAATAACAAAAGAAAGGTGGGACAGTGTGTTGATCAACTGTGGTTCGCTAACCCTGATGCTAGCATATCAGCTATGGTTGACTGATTGCCAAATCGGACAGCGTCTTCACTTTTCCATTGGGGACAGTGATATCAAAGGGTTAATTCCTGGAATTTATTATTTTCTTCTTCTTCTTCTTCTTCTTCTTCTTCTTCTTCGTTCGCTTCTACCACCAAGACCGCCCTGTGATCCTACTGAATGTACTCCTGTGGTCCTTGATAGGCCCCGTGGTCCCCCTGTGGTCCCTGAAAGGAACACACGAGATCCCTGAGCGGACCACAAGAGGTTCAGGGTATCGCAGGGCTTGAGCCTGTATTCTCTGTGGGTCTCAGAAGCGGGATTGCGTGACACCGTGGTTTTCGTTGCACTAGTTTAATCTAGAGTTGGACTTTCTCACCGGAAGACCTCGACGTGTTTTAGAATATCAGTGTATTCTCGCCGGGTGAGAGGTGGTTGCCCATCCAGTCCAGCTTTGGACTTTCTCATCGGAAAACCTCAGCGTGATTAGGATATGCATACATCCCCGCCAGGTGAGAGGTGGTTTCCTATCTAGACTGCACTGGTCCAGTGTCTCCGACTTCAGAATTTTGTGGTCGTGGCCTCTACCCTTCCTAGTTGTGACCAGGACGGGTGTCCAGGAGGACGAATCTTCGCCACTAGTGACTTCTACCCCTGTGTGGAGCCGGTTTAGGCATATTATCCCAGTATGGGCGTGTTTAGGACGTGACCGACCTCTAGAGTGGAGGTACCGTGACATGCGTAGCCATCAAGTTTCATCGCTGGTTTAAGCCTGTTTAGGCATATTTCACAAGTATGGGTGTAGAACGGACATGGCCGGCCTCTAGAGCAGAGGAGCCGTGGTATGAGTAGCTCTCGCCGCGAGACTACTGGACATACCGATTAAGCTTCACTTTATCCTTTCCATCACCTTTTCATTTCGGCGCCGCACGGCAACCCTGATTTCTTTTTCGCATTTTCTTCACTGGCCGGGAGGAGTTTCACTCCACGCGCGGCAGACGAAGAAAACTAATTATGTCAATCCGTAAGAATAGCGAAGAGCAAAATCTATATCTTAATGCGAAGAAAACTAAACTGATGACAACTGACAAAACAAACAAGGCAGCTGATATATGCATCAATGAGGAAAAACTGGAAGAAGTGGAGAGTGTTGAATATCTTGGATCACTGCTAACTAATAATGGAGATACAATGAAGGAAATTTAAAAAAGAACATCTATCGCTCTTCAGAAAGTAAAACAACTAAAGAATCTGTGGAGAGGAAAAGACAGAACCATAAAAATACAATTTTTAAGGGTATGCATCTTTCTCATCGCAACATATGCCTGTGAGACTTGGAACTTAACAAAACAGCTGAGAAACACATAAATGCCTTTGAATGTAAAAGCTACAGAAGAGTTCTTCACATACCATGGACACAAAAAGAACAAATATATCAATACTATAAGAACTTAATATTGAAGAAGGCTGGCTAGTAAAGAGGATTAAAGAGAGAAAACTGAAATATTTTGGGCACATTAAACGTCATGATAATCTAGAGAAAACTGTTTCAGAAGGGTGCATAATGGGAAAAAGAAAGAGAGGACGACCATGGCGAAGTTGGCTGCAAGGCATCGTTGATGATCTACAAATGGATACATCAACAGCAGGCCATCTTGCTCACAACCGAGAGGCCTAAAGGAGTGCTGTTGGGGATGCAAAATTCCGCAGGGGATATGCAGATGATTGAATGAACGAAGGTCTTGATAGCGGATATTGGGTTTTTTTTTTAAATAGAGGGGTACACACATTTTTTGGGATCCATGCCAGACCTTTTAATTTTCTTTTAAATACAGAGGTGCACTCACTTTTTGTGGCCCGTACCAATTTTTTTATGATTTTAAATACAAGGGTGAGCGCGCTTGTTGGGGCCCATGCCAGATCTTTTTTTTACTTTTTTTATACAGAGGCCCACACTTTTTTGGGCCTACGCCAGGTCTTTTTCTTCTTTTAAATACAGGAGTGCACACACTTTTTGGGACCCATTCCAGATCTTTTTTTTGGGGGGGGGGGAGGAGTGGAGTGGAAGAGGTTGGTGTAACACAGGGATATTGCAATAAGATGAATGAGTTTAAAAAAAAATTAACATAGAACAATGTTATAGAATATTCACTTCAATGAAATGTCCCCCCCCTCTCCTTTTTTGTATCTCTAAAACATTCAGATATAATATCAAATGTCCCCTGACACAAACGAAAAATCTCCTTCTGTATCTCCTTTGATAATGCAATTCCCTGGATGTATATTTGCCTGTTTTCTGATCTTGCCGTTTCATAACTTCTTTTCCATATCACGATCGTGTCATTATCGTCATGTTTTGAAAGAATGAACTATGACTCCTTATGCTGGCAATGTAGATTAAGCGGGCAGGGCGGGGATGAGGACATCAACATTTGTGGAAAAACATCAGTAACCTTGACCTTAGATCAGTGCTTCTAAACATTTTTTAACGAAATACCGAATTCTTGTTTTCCCCAGGCAAAAATCTTTTAACTTCCCTTTAAAAAATACAACTTTTATTTCTCTGCTGGCCTTGATGTCCCTTGCCACACACCAGGATCTTATTACCATCTCAAGTTGGGGGGGAGGGGGGGGGGAGAGGAGGGTAGGGGGCAATATCGCCAGCTTTGAGAACCACTGCGCTTTCGGGGGGAAAACAAGGAATGTATTTATTGATTTATATTTCTGTTAGAATTACCCCTTATTGTGTAAGCATTTTTGCTGAATACCAAATGTCTGAAATGGTTTAGAAGGAACTGAAAGAATCCACAGCTTGGATGACCAAATTCCCTGATGTTCAGGGAAAACTGTTTCTGACGTTTGAATTTCTCAATAACTAAAGCTGCTTTATGTCAAATGAGATAGAAAAAGAGAAATAATGGGGGAGGGGAGGGAACATGGAAACCAGACAGTTATTTCTGCCGTATCATGAGTTTAAATACAGCTGTACATGCCTGCCCCTCATACATATGCGGCGTAATTCAGCGGTGTGTGAATGTATTTGCGATGGCTCATAATGTAAGCAGTGGCAGCTCGTCACATAACAACAACCACATAAACGTACACTTCATGTTGACTTCGATCGCGGCTCAGGAACATCCTCTACATTGAAGAGCAAGTCCAAGCACAAGTACAGCTCCAAGATCTCGCGCGTATATTCCACGTTCAGTCACTTTCTCAGCACTCATGTGGGCAAATATTTCCATCCTTCCATCCTCTAGCTTTCACCCGGCTCTTCTCCCTCTAGAAGTCCCGCTCATAAACCCCTTTCATGGCCAAGTTTAATAACAACTAGGACACACGACCACATAACCAACGTTCAGATCATCTTTTGCTTAAAACTTGTGCTGTATTAAGACCTGAACAGCAATGACACACCTGGTAACCCATTTAGCGCTATACAAAATTCAAAATCATACCTAGCGAACAGTCAGGAGAAAAACGAGCAAGAGAACGACACTAATAAAGACTGATGGATAACATAACGAAACGAACTACGAGGGTCATACAGAAGTTTGTGAGCAAAAATGTTTTAAAATCAGATTTTATAGATAGAGAAAATATAAATGTATCATCTTAACCTGCATCCTTTTCTTCACTTTCAATATAATCTCAATTCTCTGCACACGTTTTCCCCATCGCTCTGCTAGTTTGAAAATACCCTACCGGTAGAATTTCGTTCCAGCTGACCGACGGCACAGACGCTTTCTGGACGTTCTCTCCTGCGGGACCCAGACGACACAAACTTTTCTATACCCTAGGGTTTCAATCATTTCCTTTACTGAATTGTGTCCTATTCCAAGATTTACAGCGATTTCAGATACTGTGACATGTCTGTCTTCTTTAATGATGTCGTCAACACTTTCCACTTTGCTTTCAGTGGAGGCAGTTCGAGGGCGACCGCTGCGAGGCATATCTTGGATGCTCGTGTTTCCATCTACAAAATGTTTCACCCACCTCCTAACATTGCTAGCACCCATACATATATCTCCATGAGCAAGCTGAAGACTTTGGTGAATTTCTGCAACGGGGATTTCCTCTTTAACGAGGAACTCAATAACAGCACGTTCACGAAACTAAACTTCAGCACCCGACATTTTGTTTATGCTACGCATGGACACGTATGACATGATGGTGACTTGGTGCTACCTGTACACGATGTGCAAAGGATGTAGATTAAGGTGGTATATTTATATTTTCTCTATCTATAAATTCCGATTTTTTAGAAAAATTTTGCACACAAATTTCGATATGACCCTCATAGATTTACCTCGGCCCAGTGCACTGTGAAAGCAACGAACAACAGGAAACTAGAAGATGACTGCAGCCATCTATCTGAGGGGAAGCGAGGCAGGATGATGATGTCCTGTAAGGTCATGCTTATGAACATTTAGTAAATATTGAGGCGTTATGATGATATAGGTTAATGGATAATAATATTAAGAATAATAAAGAATTATAATAATAGTCATCATCATCATCATCATAATCTCCTTATATTCTTATACTACTACTACTACTACTACTACTAAAACTACTACTATTGCCGCTGCTGCTACTACTACTACTACCACTATTACTACTGCTACAACTACTACTACTATTACTACTACTACTGCTGCTGCTGCTGCTGCTAATATAACTATTACTACTATTGGTGCTTCTACTACTACTACTGCTGTTACTACTACTACTGATACTACTGCTGCTTCTACTCTGCTGCTACTACTGCTGCTGCTGCTACTATTACTACTACTACTACTACTACTACTACTACTACTACTACTACTACTACTACTACTACTTCCTCCTCTTAATCTTATGCATCTAAAAATATATTTCCTAGTGACACCAAACCATGATTCTTATAGGCTGCTACAAGCCAACATGGGGACCGGCTCCACCAAGGCATTTCAGCAATGGACAGAAGATACTAGGTCAAGTGGAATACGTCTTTGTTGCTTGCTGACTACTGTTGGAATCTGACATAAGATGCCCCTGTAGTAGTAGTAGTATTAGTAGTAGTAGTACTAGTAGTAGTACTAGTAGTAGTAGTACTAATAGTAGAAGTAGTAGTAGTAGTCATAGTAATAATAGCAGTAGTAGTAGCAGTGGTAGTAGTTGTAGTAGCAATAGTAGCAGTAGTAGTAGTAGCAGTAGTTGTAGTACTTGGAGTAGTAGTAGTTTAGTAGTAGTAGTGGTAGAAGTAGTAGGAATAGTAATAGTATTAGCAGTGGTAGTAGTAGTTGTAGCAGTAGTAGTAATAGTACTGGTAATAGTAGTAGTCGTAATAATAGTGGTAGTAGTAGTAGTAGTAGTAGTAGTAGTAGTAGTAGTAGTAGTAGTAGTAGAAAAGAAGAAGAAGAGAAGAAAACTGGTAACCCATATGAAAACATAATATGATTAAAAATTCACCTTTATCTGAAGAAAGCCACCACACATCAAAATCTACTCTAAAGCATGTTCAACCCACATCTACCTACCCAACATCACTATCGATGATGGCAGTAATAATCGTTTAAACGACAGAAATACCAAAACACACACACACACACAAAACGAATAGACTTGTACTCACTTTGAGAATCTGAATGGTAAAAGGAATCGATAAAAACAGGAATTCTTGATGTGGAACGCTCATTTAGGAATCCGCATTCCAACCTACCCGCTTTAAGAACAGGAATCCGCGTTTGTTGACTTCCCAGCCATTATAAGCTTTCGATTCGTGGGAAGAGAGGAATTAGCAATTTGTGTGAGATCAGCCAAGTATACAATGTAGTCAGGGATGATTCTCTATGGAGAAGTGATGAATAAGTGGTCATATGCGTTTTTAAGATGGGTTCCCTTGATGGTATTGGATAGTGTGAAGTGGTTCTCAAAATGTAATAGCATCCTCCACTCTTCCCTTGGGAGGAGGACCGTTGGAAGAATTCAGGAGAACGGTGAGGGGAAAGATAGAGAGAAAGAGAGAGAGGGCATCTGAACCAACTGATGAAGAGGTAGTAGTAGTAGTAGTAGTAGTAGTAGTAGTAGTAGTAGTAGTAATAGTAGTAGTAGTAGCAGTAATGGTCGTAGAATAAGAAGAATTGTTTATGTGTGCATGAAATGAGAGAAGGACGATAGGTGTCAGTGATATCACTTCGCTAAAAGACAAGTGGGCTATAACGTGAGAACCACTGATACAGTAATCGTGGATGGATGGTGTAGTTCATTGAGCTGTATTGTGAACGATGCAAAGTCGTGATAAGATGAAGAAAGATAATGGAACATAGCTAAGCGTGAAACATGAAATAAACTTCCTGTTTTCTTATTGTCTTATAGCAAACGTGTTATTTATTTTGAGACATGTTTACATTTAGTGCTGCAGACTATATGGAAATAAAAAAAAAACTAAGCATAAATATGAAAATCAAGATATTTAAGAGTAATGTTCTAAGTGTACTACTCTATGGAAGTGAATGCTGGAAAATCACCAAAACCATAGAAAACAAGTTGAATTCTTTCCAGACTAAATGTTTACGAAGAATTAAAAAAATATTTTGGCCAAACACCATAAGAAATAACATCTTGTTGGCAGAAATGCAGATGAAGCCACTGACAATTATTGAGGAAAGACGCTGGTGATGTTTGGGACATGTGCTCCGAATGACTGACAACTCACTACCAAAAATAACACTAAGATGGACACCACAGGGGAACAGAAGTAAGGGTAGACCAAAAGAGACATGGAGAAGAACAACAGAAAGGATGTTGATCAACAGAGGGCTCACCTGGGCAAGAGCGGAAAAAAGACGAAGGACAGGCATTTGTGGAAGACCCTTGCGGAAGCCCCATGTGCCCTGGGCACTTAAGGTTCAGAGAGAGATGTTTACATTTATAATATTTGTGACATTTATGCAAATTCGCAGTATTTAAGATCTAATTTTATAACAATGGATGGGGATTTGAAGACTCTGTCCGATGAGGCAATCAGCGACCCATAGCTGACCAAGACCCTGCCCCACCTCTCTGTGGTACCCCCCAGTAACAGGCCTAGCCTGGCTAAGGGGGCAGGGATCACCATAGTCCCTATAGTGGTGGAGTCTGCTAAAGAAGTACTGCAGGCACCCTGCTTTTTAGCTGCACTCCTGGGCTGAAAAAGGTAGCCGCTATAACCCGCTCCCACGCCGATACGGTGCTGTACCTCAACACCTTCACAGCATCGGCTGCAAAGAAAACCAGTTCGCAAGTACAGGAAGGTAGCACAAGACAAGACAAGACAAGACAAGACAAGACAAGACAATGGATGTAAATTTGTGAGTCAGGAGTTGAAAATTATAATCACGAGAAGACTAACGTAGCGAAGTATACAGCATACACTTCCAACAGATTGATTGATTGATTGATTGATTGATCTTTATGTCAAAAGGGTTAAGAATTGGGCACGCAGACCCATCTGACAATCTTCCCTATATCATACATCTTTCACTCTATTCCAGACATTCTACAAATATGCTGTTCATGTAACAAACATAACTAACATTGAAGCTGAGAGACATAAAATAAAATATAACATTTACGTTTCGCTCTTAAACATTCACTCAGTACAGAAGTAACCACGTACATTATAAATGACTATCTACTAAACAAAATTTTGGGGACTATTCAGAAAACAATTAATTGTATTCGGTGTCTGAGAGAGAGAGAGAGAGAGAGAGAGAGAGAGAGAGAGAGAGAGAATGAATGATCTTTATTCTAAAAGGGTGAAAATTTCAGCGTGCAGATCTGTCTTACATCCTGCCCTTTATCACTCCATCTTTCACTTTTCCTACACATTCGAATTAATACGAGAGAGAGAGAGAGAGAAAGATAGAGAAAGAGACATAGAGAGATACATAGAGAGATACATAGAGAGAGACATAGAGATGGACAGAGAAAGAATGAGACAGAGATACACACACAGATAGAGAGAGACATAGAGAGAGACATAGAGATGGACAGAGAAAGAATGAGACAGAGATACAGACACAGATAGAGAGAGACATAGAGAGAGACAGAGAAAGAATGAGACAAAGATACAAACACAGAGAGATAGATACAGAGTTAGAGAGAGAGAGACATATAAAGAGAGACAAAAAGAGACAGGTAGGGAAAGACAGAGAGGCAGAGAGAGAGAGAGAGAGATGAACAAACTTTATTTTCGAACGGTTAAGAATTATGCACTTAAGTCTGTCTAATATTCTGCCGTTTATCTCTCAACTTTTAATTTTCAAGCAATCGTTCAACATCACTTTATTATTACTACTGAGAGAGAGAGAGAGAGAGAGAGAGAGAGAAGAGAGAGATTAGCATTAAGACAGAGAGAGAGAGAGAGAGTGTGTGTGTGTGTGTGTAGTATTAAGACAGAAAGCGAGGGAGTCTTGTATTAAGAAAGAGCAGAGAGCAAGAGACCCGAGTATTAAGACAGAGACCGAAAGAGTCTAATATTGAAACAGAGAACGATAGAGCCTAGTATTAAGACACACACACACACACAGACTAGTATTAATAGATAGAAACTAAGACAAGAGAGATTAATATAAAGACAACGCGGGAGTCTAGTATTAAGAAAAACTAGTATTAAGACTAGTATTAAGAGTCTAGTATTAAGAGAGAGAGAGAGAGAGAGAGACTAGTATTGAGAGAGACTAGTTTTAAGACACAGAGACAGAGAGAGACTAATATTAAGACAGAGAACGAGACAGTGTACTATTAAAAGAGAGATAGACTAGTATTAAGAGATAGAGGCTAGTGTTAAGACAAAAGAGATTAATATTAAGACAGGGGGAAGAGTCTAGTATTAAGACAGATAGAGCGAAAGAGACTAGTGTTAAGATACAGAGAGAGAAGGAGAGACTAGTGTTAAGACAGAGCGAGTGTCTAGTATTAAAACAGAGAGCGAAAGAGTCTAGTATTAAGACAGAGAGCGAGGGGCCTAGTACCAAGACAGAGAGCGAGAGAGAAAGAGAGATAAAGAGATTAGTATTAAGACATAGAGAGAGAAAGATAGAGTAGTATTAAGACACAGAGAGAGAGAGGGGGGGAAGTAGTATTAAGACAGAGAGAGAGAGAGAGAGAGAGAGGGGGAAGTAGTATTAAGACAGAGAGAGAATGAGAGAGAGAGAGAGTTGACGACTATAAAATCCTCATGAGATCAGAACTGAGTAATGCCCAATGATCGTGCATCAGTACCTCAAAATATGACCCAGAGAAAACTCGTGCAGTTTATCTAGTCTGGACCATGTAGCAGGAGAGCATGGGCCTTCATTATCTGAGGTACAGAAGATGACCAACCCGGGTCAATACAGAGAAAAAAAACTTAACAGCATCATCTGTCCCACAGCAGGAAATCATTGAGATGTTTGAAATATGCATGTGTTTTTTTTTCTAAAAGAAGAAGAAGAAGAAGATGATGATGATGATGATGAGGATGAAAAATAAGAAGACGAAGAAGACGTTGATGAAGAAGAAGATGAAGAAGATGTTGATGAAGAAGAAGAAGAAGAAGAAGAAAATGATGATGATGAAGAGGATGATGATGATGATAATGAGGATGATGAGGATGAAAAATAAGAAGACGAAGAAGATGTTGATGAAGAAGAAGAAGAAGAAAAAAGAAGAAGAAGATGATGATGATGATGATGATGATGAATATTATGATAATGATGATGATGTTGTTGATGATGATAATGATGAAGAAGAAGAAGAATAAGACAAATTTGTATTTGTTATCAGTATCTGTCCATGATAGTTATTATCAATATTACTAATTAATAATATGTTATATTTTGTTATATTATGGCACGGGAAGCACGTAAGATGTAAGATAGTATGCTGCTTCAGGCCTAAATGTAACAAATTAGAAGTATTATTTCTAATATAAGTGTAACAAATTGAAGTGTTATTTCTAGTATAAGTGTAGCAAATTAAAAGTGTTATTCTAGCTACAAATGTAACAAATTGGAAGTGTTATTTCTAGTATAAGTGTAACAAATTAGAAGTGTTATTCTGGCTATAAATGTAACAAATTGGAAGTGTTATTTCTAGTATAAGTGTAATAAATTAGAAGTGTTGTTCTAGCTATAAATGTAACAAATTAGAAGTGTTATTTCTAGTATAAGTGTAACAAATTAGAAATGTTGTTCTAGATTTAAATGTAACAAATTAGAAATGTTGTTTTAGCTATAATGTAACAAATTACAAATGTTTAATCTATAAATGTAGCAAATTAAAAATGTTGTTTTAGCTATAAATGTAAGAAATTACAAATGTTGTTTTCGATAAATAATTGCAAAAAATTAGAAATGTTGTTTCAGCTATAAATGTAACAAATTAGAAATATTCTTTCAGGCCATTTAACTAATTCGAAATGGGTGTATCAGGTATACGGTTAACAAATTAGAAATATTGCTTCGGGTACAAATGCAACAAATTCGGAATGTTGCTACAGGTATAAATGTAAAAAAAAAAAATAGAAATTTTTATTGAAGTATAAATTTAACAAATTTGAAATGTTCTTCCTGGTATAAATGTAACAAGCTAAAAGCATTGAGACTCGCGGACAGTAAAGTGATAGGCAATTTATGATGTTGCAAGTGTTGTAATGGTGTGGCTCTTGTTTCACCAGGCTAATGCTGTTGCAGACACGTCACATTTTTTTTTTGTTACTTACTTTGATCGATCCAGAATCTCTGTTGAGTCCTTTTACGTCATTTCCTGTATCCAAATCCTCCACCGCTTTTCCTGTCATCCCGCTGTCACGTGGTTTGTTTGCGCAGTCGCACATAACATACGGGGGGAGAAACCTTCCGGTGTCGGCCTCTCTGATGAGCGCGTACCCCAGAGGAAAGAAGTACAGGGTAAATGGTAAACACCGAGGATAAGGTCGAGGGTATTCCCGGGGGTGTTAGACGGGCGAAAACGTGCTAGGAATGCCACCGTACGGCTTAAGTCACACAGAGTGGCCGTGATGCACTGTGGAGGTTTCTGATCCAAACTGCAAGAAACAAATACGTTCAATTTTATTTAGTGGAAAACAAGTCTTTGTTTTTTTTTAAACAAAATATTCTTTGATGGACTTAAACATTTTGGACACATTAAACGTCACGAGAATTTACAGAAGACCGTCTCGGAAGGGTACATAATGGGAAAAAGAAAGAGAGGAAGACCAAGGCCAAGATGGCTGCAAGACATCGATGATAATTTGCAGATGGACGCATCAGCAACAGGGCATCATGTTTACAACCGAGAGGCCTACAAGAGAACTGTTAGGGAGGTACAGTTCAGTATGGGACATGCAAATGACTGACTGAGTGACTGGATGTAGTTTGGAGGCTGTCAGAGCAAACTGAAATATAGAAATTATATTTGTTAACATCGACATGTATTCTTGATCTGTGGAAGTAAATCACGGACAATGAACAAACAGATCGATCATTAGAGATAACATAAATGCAGTTTCTCAGAAGAATAAGAGTATAACAATGGGCAGCTAAGATGGTGAAGAGAAAAAGTCTAATGATAGCAAATGTAAATCGTGTCTTGTCTTGTGGTATCTCCCTGTAACTGCGAGTTGGTATTCTTTGAAGCCGATGCCGTGGAGCTGATGAGGTACAGCATCGTATCAGCGTGGGACGGAGTTTGGCAGCTACCTTTTCAGCCCCGGACTACAGTTTAAAAAGCAGGGGGTTTGCAATGGTTCTTTACCAGGCTCCACCCCCATGGGGATCACGGCGATCCCTGCCACATTAGCCAGGCCAAGCCTGTTACTGGGGGTACCAACGGAGAGTTGGGACAGGGTCTTGGCCAGCTATGATTCGCTAACCCTGATGCTGGCATATCAGCTAAGGGTCGCTTACTGTCTCACGGGACAGCGTCTGCACCCCCCCCCCCCCCACCAACCCCCAACAAATGTAAATAGAAACCGAATTAAATCCACAAGAGAACGACAGTCATCATTCACAGCTCATATAATGGGAAGGTGGGGGATCGATACAAGGAAAGATAAATGGAAAGAGAGGCAGGGAAAGACAAAGATGAAAATATATAATCATGGAAAGTCTGACACTAACGCAGCACAATAAAAAGTCGCCAACTGAACTGATAGAAAATGTCAAGGGGCCGTAATCTACAGGGAAGCCTAGCCAGCAAGGCCTACCAGCACAGAATCAACGATGGTTTTCAGTTAATGGTTTTTAGCACAGACACATCTGGTGTAATTCACTTCATTCATTTATTCATTCATTCATTTGCATATCCCTTGCGGAACTTTGCCTCACTAACAACACTCCTGTAGACCTCTCGGTTGTGTGAGCAACATGGCCAGCTACTGATGCATCCATTTGCAGATCATCAACGACGTCTTGTAGCCATCTTCGCCTTGGTCTTCCTCTCTTTCTTTTTCTCATTATGTACCCTTCCAAGACGGTCTGCTCTAGATTATCATGACGTTTAATGTGTGCAAAATATTTAAGTTTTCTGTGTCTAATCCTCTTTACTAGCCAGCCTTCTTCAATATTAAGTTCTTGTAGTATGGATATATTTGTTCGTTTTTTGTGTCCATGATATTTGAAGAACTCTTCTGTAGCATTTACATTCAAAGGCATTTATGTGTTTCTCAGTTGTTTTGTTAAGTATTCACTAGCGAATCTTATATCCCCCCCCCTCCCCCATGCCGTTAAAGTCACATCGGGCTCGCATGGTAGTTCGCCAAGTTTTCCTGTTGTCGGCGAGCTTTTCAGCATCATCAAGGGATTTTTTATGCCTATTAATTTGTCCTCTCTTAACAATGTCCTCTTTAGAGTTTCATGTGGTCGACTTCTTTTTCTTCGGCCAGTTGTGTTCCACTCGACAGCTTGTTTTGGGATTCCCTGACTATTTCTTCTCATCACGTGACCAGCATTTGTCCATGTCCTTTTTCCTGATCACCCATGAGACTGGTTGTTGTTCGCTCATCTGTCTTATCTCTGCATTGTTCTTGAATTCGTTCCATTCGATGCCGAGTATTTTCCTTAGCATTTGTTTTCGAAAGAGTCTAATTTGGTATTTATTTCTTTAGTTGTTTTCCAGCTTCACTAACGAATCACAGGGCCACAAACCTTTTACCTCCCCGCTTACAACACTGTTAAAAGAAGCCAGTTGAGTGGGCATATTATCTTTTGATGCAGTTGAAAGACTCTCAGAGGACAGGAAAACTTGGCAAACAACTATGCGAGCCCTATGTGAGGTATAACGGCACGAGGAGGATGTAAGATGTAAGATGTAAGACTTACAACACCGACTCGACCCATGAAAGACCCAAAGTCTGGGTGGTGACCTAGAATTTCCAAATTGTCCAATAGCTTGTGGACTGAGAAAATAACCAGCTGAATACCCTCGAGGAGTCAATTTTTGAGATTGCATAAGCCGGTGCTACAATGCCTATAGCCACGTGTACGTTTCCATTTTAACGTTTTGAGTTACAACATTTAACAGAGTGAACCCAAACTCCACACAGTCTCACAGAGACAATATATAGCTCACCCTAAAGGTCTGTCTCAGCTGGAGACAGACATGGGGAAAAAATGCTACGTCCTTAGAAGATAAAAAAGTGTCTGCTATGGAATGCTACGTCCTTAGAAGATAAAAAAAGTGTCTGCTATGGAAATCTATGTATAATTTACTTCTGAAATTTGCTTCAACGTATTCGGGACAGAATCAAATCGACGACTAAAACTTTGGTCACATTCAGCCGCGGCAGTACTGGAAATAATTCACAATCACAAAGATGGGAGATAAACGCTTGTGAAGGCTTGGAAATGAGAAATACATTGACATTGTCAAAGTGTTATGGAAGGGAAAATTGTGATATTTCACCCCCCCCCCCCCACCTCTTATTTTGATTATGCCAGAGCAGTGGTTCCCAATCTATTTCCGCTTTCGAAGCCTTTGACAAACTATTTCCGTAAATTGTACCCGTTCATTCTTCTTCTTCTTCTTCTTCTTCTGCGCTCGAGGTTGTTGGTCACATCAGATCATGATCCCTGTCGGCATGGCAAAGCCCACAGTCCTCTCCAGATCCTGATAGGAGCCCCAAAGTTTTTGCCCCACAGCTTGTGTCCTCTGGCTATGTCTCATACCTTAGATCTCTATGGTGTGAACACTCTTGTAGGATATGTTCTGGAGTCTAGACTCCACTGCCACATGGACCGCTCCGTTTGTGTGAGACAATTTAAGCCGATGTAGGTGGCTCAGTAGTCTGCAGTGGCCTGTTCTTAGGCGAAAGAGGATAGTTTGCTGATGGCTTTGTAGTTGGTGCACTGGATCTTGTTCGCATACAATACGGAAAGGAAAACAAAATGTCCCCTTACCGCCTTGACTTGGACATCTCAAGGAAGAAAAAAAAACAAAACAAAAACAAAAGAGGGGCAGGCCATTAAGAGTATGTAAGACGCACAATACAGGAAGAACTAAAGAAAGAAAGCAAGAAAGACATGGTTTGAGATATCCCAACATGCTTAAGAAAGGATTGGCTGTCTGATGCCTTATACTCCACATACTCCATTGGGAGTATAGAGGAGTAATTACTATGAAGATGATGACAATGGTGATGACGGTTGCAGTACCAAGGTCACCCAAAACCAGAGCTTTGCCAAGACCATATATCAGATTTCAATTGGATACTTTTCCGTGACTGCATTTATCCTTGTGTTCTAAATGTCTCTTTATTATTTCCTTTTTTTTTCTTTAACAACAATTTCGCCTTATTTTGTTTTCAACCTTGCTGTTAGATTGTTCATTCTTTCCCTACAAAGTTCTTTAATCTTTCAGTAATCCCCCTCCAGCTGGAGATTACTCTGAGCGAGGAATTATTATGAGGTCAAATGCTACACTGATGAACTAGCCATTTTGTGAAATTAACTTCGCCCATTCAGGGAAATGATACAGCAATTTAGCTATTTTCATTCTATGGGTTTGTGCGTATGTACATTTATTCTGAACATATGTATGTATGTATGTATGCCTTCTTCTTCGTTCGCTTCTACCACCAAGACCGCCCTGTGATCTTACTGAATTTACTCCTGTGGTCCTCGATAAGTCCCGTGGTCCCCGTGTGGTCTCCGAAAGGACCACACGAGAACGATGATAGGACCACAAGAGGTTCATGGTATCGCAGGGCTTAAGCCTGTATTCTTGGTGGGTCTCAGAAGCAGGAATGCGTTACACTGTGGTTTTCGTTGCACCAGTTTAATCTAGAGTTGGACTTTCTCACCGGAAAACCTCAATGTGTTTTGAATATCAGTATATCCCCGCTGAGTGAGAGGTGGTTGCCCATCTAGCCTAGAGTTGGAATTTCTCACCGGAAATCCTCGACGTGTTTTGGGATACATGTGTATCCCCGCCGGGTGAGAGGTGGTTGCCCATCCAGTCCAGCGTTGGACTTTCTCATCGGAAAGCCTCAGCGTGATTAGGATAGGCATACATCCCCGCCGGGTGAGAGGTGGTTGCCCATCCAGTCCAGCGTTGGATTTCTCATCGGAAAGCCTCAGCGTGATTAGGATAGGCATACATCCCCGCCGGGTGAGAGGTGGTTTCCTATCTAGACTGCACTGGTCCAGTGTCTCCGACTTCAGCATTTTGTGGTCGTGGCCGCTACCCTTCCTAGTTGTGACCAGGACGGGTGTCCAGGAGGACGAATCCTCGCCATAGTGAGTTTCATCCCTGGGTGGATCCGGTTTAGGCGTATTATCCCAGTATGGGCGTATTTAGGACGTGACCGACCTCTAGAGCAGAGGTACCGTGACTTGAGTAGCCATCAATTTTCACCCCTGGTTTAAGCCGGTTTAGGCATATTTCACCAGTATGGGTGTAGAACGGACGTGGCCAGCTTCTAGAGCAGAGGTGCCGTGGTATGAGTAGCTCTCGCCTCGAGACTACTGGACATATCGATTATGCTTCACATTATCCTTTCCATCACCTTTTCATTTCGGCGCCGCACGGCAACCCTGATTGTTTTTCCTCATTTTCTTCATTGGCTAGGAGGAGTTTCACTCCACGCGCGGCATCCGAAGAATCTCGCCAACAGCGTAACATATGTATGTGTGTCTCTATGCATATGCATGTGTGTGTGCCAATACGTGCATATGTTTACGTAAGTATTCCCATATATCTATATGAATAGCATAGATATTATGCGAACTTTAAAAAAAAATGGCGGATGGAACGGTCATCCCTTCTATGCGGAAGGTGTATTTATTTTTAATGAAAAATTGAATTTGAGCGTCCCGTGTTGTTTCATGATATGTAAGTTCATAGGTTCATGTCTAGGAAATGGAGGTGGATTGGCCACACACTGATGATACCCGACACCAGCATAGTAAGACAGGCACTGACATGGAATCCTCAAGGAAATATAAAACAAGGTAAGACCTGGACTTACTTGGAGAGGAGAAGTTATGACAGTGCTCAGAGACAAGTGATGCACATGGAAGGAAGCAGAGAATAATTCCAAGAACAGGGATGACTGGGGAGCCTTTATCCGTGACCTATGCTTTCATGGGAGGGAAAGGCGATGACAGTGATGATGATTTGTGGTTTCTATGATTCATTATGGATATCATTCATTCATTTGCATGTCCCTTGCGGAACTTTGCCTCCCTAACAGCACTCCTGTAGGCCTCTCGGTTGTGAGCAAGGTGGCCTGCTGCTGCGGCATCCATTTGCAGATCGTCAACGATGTCTTGCAGCCATCTTCGTTTTGGTCTTCCTCCCTTTCTTTTTCCCATTATGTATCCTTCCAATACGGTCTTCTCCAAATTATCATGACGTTTAATGTGTCCAAAATATTTAAATTTTCTCTCTTTAATCCTCTTTACTAGCCAGCCTTCTTCAATATTAAGCTCTTGTAGTATAGATATATTTGTTCTTTTTTTGTGTCCACGATATTTGGAGAACTCTTCTGTAGCATTTACATTCAAAGGCATTTATGTGTTTCTCAGCTGTTTTGTTAAGTGTCCAGGTCTCACAGGCATATGTTGCGATGGGAAAGATATGGATATATCAAGAATTATTCACTACGGGGACAGTACATATCACCAAAAATAGCGATAGAATCCCCGTCCACCCCCAACAACAGTAACACTAACAGCCAGTAAAACAATAATAGGAGACACGCCGGCATGGAGATTTCACAGAAACAGACCACGCCAACCGATTGAACTAATAAGGGATAATTTTTCGCCCTGCGGAGCACGTGCAGTGGAAATGACTACGGCATCAGGGTTGAATACCTCGAAATCAGTAACAATAAAACCCACCCACTTCATAATAACCTTCGCATGGTCAAAGGACCAAGAATAAAAAAAAAAGCAAATCCTGGGTGGCTCGAGCGGAAGACTATAATTACTGACCCATAACATATCTCAAACCGAACCTGATTGAATTACTTGCAGCGAGGGCCTACCAAAATCTCTCTAAAGTACACATAACCCTTTACAAGAAAATGCCCGAAAAAAAACCGGAGTTTGGAAAGGGGAAACGGAAGATGAAATAAACGAGTTTATTAGCAAACACACAACTTCCTGAGGATGTGATCGTTTATACAGACGTATCTGTGAGCAGGGGGAGCTGGAAGCAGATGGGGTTTTGCAGCATACACCGTGATGGGAAAAAAACATTCAACCTTATGGCTGGGGCTTATACAAACATATGCTCAAGTATGCGGATGGAAGCAGAAGGCCATCGCTCAAGTATTAAAATGGGTGGCGACGCAGAAAACATCCTGAATCACCATCATTACCGATTATCAAGGGCCCTACTGAGAAAAAAGTGGATCACAAAGCAATCAGATGTGAGTGGCTGGAAATAATTGATAAATCGCACATCAAAAACATCACACCCCAGGGGGTGATGCTGTAGCTGACGGAAAAGACAAGTCTGGCCAACTAGCAGCCAAAGGAGCCAAACCGGACGGCCTCATCAGAATCGAGCAAATCGGACTTTGATACAGAACCACTGAAACAACAGCTCGACGAACAGTCGCAAAGTAATTTCCTGCAAAAAAAAAGCACCTACCCCGCACGACTCACTTGCTGTAAACAGCGTAAACAGCCTGTTGTCAACGGCCGGGACATTAGGCTGTGAACTTCTTAATCACAGTCTTGAAATATTGGCCGCAGAACTCCGGCCTATTGTCAGCGACGATAGCTAATGGCGCACCATGGCGAGTAATGAACTATTCAATTAATGTTGTGGCCGCCGTTTGGCTGCGACTGCGGCATAGCATTCTGTCCACCCAGGATATTCATCCATCACGTGTACTATATGCCTTATGCCTTGAGCAGTAGTAGGATGGGGGGGGGGGGGGTATGAACAGTCTGTACTGATTTTGTACATACATACCTATGGCTGCACCCAGCACATCTTTACGAAATCATCTCTACTAACCCAGCTCATACACAACCAATCTGATTGATTCCAGCGTGCTCGATGGGGGTCATAGCCAACAACAACAACAGCATATCACATATACTTACAAACATAATCAATGCAGGACACAATAACACTGTATATAACTTCAATATCAAGAACCAACCACATCCACAAAAACTACACCGATGGCTCGCCCACCGAGACATGCCCCGAACTGAATGAAAATATCTTTGCAACAACTTGTATATTAAATAGTATTCACAGCCTAATGTTCCGGCCCCTGACAACAGGCTGTTTTCACTGTTTACCACTACGTTACATGTAGCCAAGGATAGTGGGTGCAAATCGCAGCTAAATGCTAGACCACGCGCAACACACAACCAATACAACACTGGGACCATTACTCTAAAAAACATTGAAGAAAATCCTTATGTCAATGACCGAACACGTATGGGCCCTGCCCCGAGTGTAATGAGGCCGCTCCCCAGGACCAGCAACACAGCTAGGGCCCTTTTACAACTTCAGTTACAGCAAAGACATTTGAAAACTTTACTGTTGACAAACTGACCACGGTACATTTTTGTGCAAACTAAACGGACTAAAAATGCCTCGGACAAAGGCATGCTACTGTCTGAATGAAATGAAGATCACGCGCATACTCCTCAAAGAGTATGTAGCCAGTTTGGCCAAAATTATGTACACGAGAGAGAAACTCTTGGGTACGGGTTCCACCGCGCCAATATGATTATAGATGAACTCTTTTGCTCCAGGCAACACCAGCAATGTCGATAGATCTTGCGCCATCACGCAGATCAGCGCTCAGAGTAATATTTAGTCAAAGTGTAAATAAAGTGTAAAGTAGCACATTTTCTAATCTAGCCAATGTTTTGAATTATTGAGCAACTTCTTTCTGGCTTCTTTATGTCGATATTTCTTATTAAAATTTATTCTGGAAGTGCAGAAAACAATTCAGGAGTGAACGAATTAAATTTGATGTGAACGTCAGAGAAAGGAGATGTTGTACAGCTGACCTTCTGCTTGCATTAATTCCTAGCTTGTCTGTGACATAAACAGCGATTGTACAAATTATTATAAACAAAACGCTTTTAAAAAAAAATTACTGCTATAGATAGGCACCTTTTAAACTTACTATAACATATAGAGCGCTTTCTCCAAATTACTGGAATTGATATGGTACCTTTTAAACTTACTATAACATATAGAGCGCTTTCTCCAAATTACTGGAATTGATATGGTACCTTTTAAACTTACTATAACATATAGAGCGCTTTCTCCAAATTACTGCAATAGATATGACACTTTTTAATATTACTGTAACGTGTAGCGTTTTCTCCAAGTTAGTACAATAGATATGGCAGCTTTTCAAAAATTACTATAATAGATGGAGCGCTTTCTCCAAATTACTACAATAGATATGACAGCTTTTCAAATTACTATAACATATAGAACGCTTTCTCCAAATTACTACAATAGATATGGCACCTTTTCAAATTACTATAACATATAGAACGCTTTCTCCAAATTACTACAATAGATATGGCACCTTTTCACATTACTATAACATATAGAACGCTTTCTCCAAATTACTACATTAGGTATGACGCTTGTCCAATTTACTATAGCACAGAACGCTTTGTCTATTTTAGTCGTACATAGAGGTGTTTGTGTGTGTGAATGTGGCCCAGGGGTGTGTGTGTGTGCGTGGGTGCTTGTGTGTATGTTCATGTGTGTGTGTCTGGGTGTGGTTTCAAAGGCTTCTATAAGAAACTTTATTGTGATAAAGTAAGTTGACAAAATAACAGTGATAAAAAGAAATACACTGTCCCTCGTTTCTCTGTTATTCTGTTACAGATTTTTGTGTGTGTGAGAAACCCTGTTGTTGTGGTCAAACAGTTTTAGACCACAACTCACCTGTTTATGCTAGCAAGGAAAGAAAACTATCTTCGTGTTCCGATTGAGAACTCAGTCACGTGGACTTGAATGGCAGGAGGTAGGAATGAGTTAGAGTTTCGTCTGAATGCTGTAGAGCCAGGTCGTGTGTGAGTTTTTTTTTAGAAAGAAGTTTGTTAGGACTATGTTCGTCATGTAAGTTTTGTAGTTGACTGTCCATTTTAGGACACATGTGTGTTTAAGTTAGAATATAGTTTGTGCTAGTTGATTGTCCTTTTTAGAACAGAAGGTTGTAAAGTTTGATTGTCCTTTCCAAGACAAAACGTGATTATTATTTTTTTGTTTTTTTTTTGTGAGGCTGTGTTTGGAGTTTTTCAGTATATATGAGGTTCGTATGTTGTTTTTGACGGTGTATGTTAGTGAGGGTCCCATGGCGATGTTAATCGCCCAAACCGTTTTTCTATCCTCATTGTAATTGTTTCCATCAGTTACACACCACATCCATTTACAACACGCATTTAACAAATGGGAATTCATCGTTAAACTTTTGTGATTTCTGGACCAGTCGAATCCTGTGATAAGTGGATGCATGTTGAGTGTCATCTGTTGTGTTGAGTGAGTTGACTACATGTAACTGGTCACGTTCGTGTACGGATATGTAAGGGTTGTTGTCCAGGGTTTTCGTGTGTCACACGGTGTATAATAATGCAACGTCTGTTGTGTCACTTGTGTAGTAATCAAGAAAACTGCTCGGTAGATAGGGACCAGAAATGCAGATGAAACCACTGACAGCAATTATTGAGGAAAGACGCTGGCGATGGTTGGGACATGTGCTCCGAATGACTGACAACTCACTACCAAAAACAGCACTAAGATGGACACCACAGGGGTACAGAAGTAAGGGTAGATGAAAAGAGACATGGAGAAGAACAACAGGAAGGATGTTGAGCAATAGAGGGCTCACCTGGGCAAGAGCAGAAAAAAAGGCGAAGGACAGGCATTTGTGGAAAACCCTTGCGGAAGCCCCATGTGCCCTGGGCACTTAAGGTTCAGAGAGAGAGAGAGAGAGAGAGATAGGGACGTTTGTAATATTAAATGAAGAATACTCAATTTACTACTTCAAGATAGTTAGCTGCACGCGGACGCGCGCACACACACACCCTAGCACGGTAAAGTACTATGTGGAGACAAACCACGTGTTTAGTGTTTAGTAGAGTACATTAATACGTCTTCACTTTTTTATTTCAAACCAGTAACCTTCTCTATGCGTTTTATCTTGTGTCCCTAAAGCCAGATTTGGCCCAGGAAATCTATGACAGCGTAAAAGAAGAAGAAGCAGAAGAAGAAGGGAAAGAAAGATATTAAAATCCTACAGGCACGTCTTTTAGTAAGATATTTTCGACATTTGTGCCTCCCCCCCAAAAAAATATTACGAGCCATTTTGTCTGTTACGGTTAAAGTATACATATTTTGTGGATAAAAGGGCATTTGTGTACTTGAAATGATAATCCTGGAAGAGAAGGTAAGGTAAGGAACTAGGGAACTGGTGTTAGGCCTGTATTTCCACGACTTTCGGCATATGAAAGTCTGATGTAGTGGTCGGTATTACTCCTGGCCGTACTTTCTTTCCCACATCTCTCTGGTGCCCATTTGAAGAGGCTGGGTGGGCGTTGGGGCCTGTTTGGTGTGTACCATTAAAAAAAAAATCCCACTGCTGAGACTTGAACCTGGCACCACCATATTAGTAAACCGAGGGCTTAACCACTCAGCAATCCAGACCGCCAGCCAGTACAGAAGGTGGAATCCTTTTATTAACCCCATCCGTAACACAAGATACAGAACCGCATCCTGTTCCGTTCTTGAACTAATCACTTATCCGGCATTTTTAATGCCTCTGATGACCTTCCATCTTCATTCCTCTGATGACCTTCGATTCTCCTTCCGCTGATGACCTTCTGTCCATCTTCTGATACAAGAAAACAAAACCATGCCTCTTATCAGACGAGACTTAGGAAGAGGAATCTGGAAGCAAAGAAAAGAATTTCAATGAAAGATACAAACCACAGGCGGGGGCAACACATTTCCTGTTCCCTTAAGACAATCAGTTTCAAATGTAAACTTAGGGAAAGTGCCCCAGGCCACGAATGTTTGTAGAGCAAATGCGGATTCCTCTGTTGTCTGGCATTACAGCTGCACATATTTTTTTTTCCGTTGCTAAATATGTTGAACGTATGTGCTTTCAGTTTCAAACGCTGCATTTTGTGCGTTGACATTTCAAAAATGTTTTATGTGTTCTTTACATAATATTTGCTTCAATTTTGTTTCATCTATCTATCTATCTATCTATCTATCTATCTATCTATCTATCTGGCGGTCCCTTCGTCCGTCCGCCCGCCTGCCCGTCCGTCCGTCTCTCTACTTTATTAATGTCTATCTGTTTATCTCTGAATCTTGTATGTCCAATTTTTTGTTTATTAAAACATGGTCTACAAACATAAGCCAAGAAACCACAACCCAGCCAAGTGCACGCATCATCAAGCAACGCAAACAAACAGAACTTGGCCAGGTAACAGACAGCCGTGTCATTTCCAGAAATTTAATCTGCCAGAGGTAATTAAAAGTAAAGAAATGACAAACAAAAGATGGCGACGAAGATGGAAGCTTCAAGTGTCTGGGATGAGACTGAGATTTCAGTTTCGGAAAGGGATGGTAACTCAAGATGTTGCATCAGCAGGTTTTGGAAGTAGGAATGCTCTAGAGGGCAACAACAGGCCATAGGTAAGATAATGCGAAATGTCAGCTTGGGTACTGATGGAAAAGGGGAATCAGTTTTTAAAAAATTGTAGCTGATTGTTATCGTTTGACTCAGTTATCGTGTTAACTACAGAGGAAAATTATCGATTAAGAAAAAGAAAAACCGAAACGTTTGGAGAACGTCGCTTACCCTAACTGGTTTATATTATAACAAAAAAAAAACGTAGTAAAAAAAGCAACCAGCGAAATCGCTTGGAGGATAATTAGGCCAAATAGGCTCATGGTGATCAATTTCCATGGAGGAGAAATCAACCAGTTTTGACTTTACATTCAGCATGTGACCATTTTGAAAAGATTAAATCTCACCGCTGATAAGACAAAAGAAAACAAGTTTACACGAAAATTTACTTCTCGTTGATGTTTGTAAAGTGTGTTTAATTTTGCATTTAAAAAATTAAGTTATAAAGTACCGAATGTTGCTTTGAGAAAACCGGTGTTTAGGAAAGTATTTCGTGTAAGGTGAAAGACAGGTGTAACTGCACGGCTTCAAAGAGAAAAAAAAGAAACTTAGCAGGATCTCTGGTTCGAATTTTTCTAGACTCGTGAGAAGTCTCGTTTTCTCTCCTGTATATGAGAAGCAAGATTCTCCCCCTCCCTCTATATACTCGTATGAGAAGCTTGTTTCCCCCCCCCCCCCCCGTATATGAGAAGTTAGGTCCCCCCACCTCGTATATGAGAAGCTAATTCCTCCTTTCGCATATGAGAAGCTAATTATCCCCCCCCCCCCGTATATGAAAAGTTCGTTTTCTCCCTGTATATGGAAAGCTAGCCCCCCCCCCCCCCATCCCACCTCGTATATGAGAAGCTCGGTTTCTCCCCTGTAGACCAGAAGCCCGTTTTCTCCCTGTAGACGACAACCTCGTTTTCTCTCCCGTAGACCAAAAGCTCGATTTCTCCCCTGTAGACCAGAAGCTCGTTTTACCTGTAGACCAGATGCTCTTTTTCTCCCTGTAGATCAGAAGCTCGTTTTACCTGTAGACCAGAAACTCTTTTTCTCCCTGTAGACCGGAAGCTCGTTTTACCTGTAGACCAGAAACTCTTTTTCTCCCTGTAGACCAGAAACTCTTTTTCTCCCTGTAGATCAGAAGCTCGTTTTACCTATAGACCAGAAACTCTTTTTCTCCCTGTAGACCAGAAACTCTTTTTCTCCCTGTAGATCAGAAGCTCGTTTTACCTGTAGACCAGAAACTATTTTTCTCCCTGTAGACCGGAAGCTCGTTTTACCTGTAGACCAGAAACTATTTTTCTCCCTGTAGATCAGAAGCTCGTTTTACCTGTAGACCAGAAACTCTTTTTCTCCCTGTAGACCGGAAGCTCGTTTTACCTGTAGACCAGAAACTCTTTTTCTCCCTGTAGACCAGAAACTCTTTTTCTCCCTGTAGACCGGAAGCTCGTTTTACCTGTAGACCAGAAACTCTTTTTCTCCCTGTAGACCAGAAACTCTTTTTCTCCCTGTAGACCGGAAGCTCGTTTTACCTGTAGACCAGAAACTCTTTTTCTCCCTGTAGACCAGAAACTCTTTTTCTCCCTGTAGACCGGAAGCTCGTTTTACCTGTAGACGAGAAGCTCGTTTTCTCCCTGTAGACCAGAAGCTCTTTTTCTCCCTGTAGACCGGAAGCTCTTTTTCTCCATGTAGACCGGAAGCTCGTTTTCTCCCTGTAGACCAGAAGCTCTTTTTCTCCCTGTAGACCGGAAGCTCGTTTTCTCCCTGTAGACCAGAAGCTCGTTTTCTCCCTGTAGACCAGAAGCTCGTTTTCTCCATGTAGACCAGAAGCTCGTTTTCTCCCTGTAGACCAGAAGCTATTTTTCTCCCTGTAGACCAGAAGCTATTTTTCTCCCTGTAGACCAGAAGCTCTTTTTCTCCCTGTAGACCAGAAGCTATTTTTCTCCCTGTAGACCAGAAGCTATTTTTCTCCCTGTAGACCAGAAGCTATTTTTCTCCCTGTAGACCAGAAGCTATTTTTCTCCCTGTAGACCAGAAGCTCGTTTTCTCCCTGTAGACCAGAAGCTATTTTTCTCCCTGTAGACCAGAAGCTATTTTTCTCCCTGTAGACCAGAAGCTCGTTTTCTCCCTGTAGACCAGAAGCTATTTTTCTCCCTGTAGACCAGAAGCTATTTTTCTCCCTGTAGACCAGAAGCTATTTTTCTCCCTGTAGACCAGAAGCTATTTTTCTCCCTGTAGACCAGAAGCTCTTTTTTCTCCCTGTAGATCAGAAGTTCTTTTTCTCCCTGTAGATCGGAAGCTCGTTTTACCTGTAGACCAGAAACTCGTTTTACATGTAGACCAGAAGCTC
>CM019701.1:5071107-5083607 GCA_009760885.1 Achatina immaculata
TCTGAAGAGCGATAGATGTTCTCCTTTTAATTTCCCTTATTGTGTCTCCACTATTAGTTACTAATGATCCAAGATATTCAAAACTCTCCACTTCTTCCAATTTCTCCATACATCAACGGAAAGCCAATGTTCATATGAATGCTTTTTTAAAAATCTTCTTTAAGGCGAGATTGATACGTGATATAATGCTCACATGCCTGAACCAAAGTCAAAACTAGCTGATTATTATCATCCGTGCAAATTCAGAATCATCATCTTCCTGACCCGAGTATACTGAAACTGATTTCACTGGCTACTTTTTTATTGATTTAAACAAATAATATAAACCGGTTACGGCAGTGTTCCTCAAAGCGGGCGTTAACGCCCCCATGTGAACGTTGGAAAAGACAGGGTGCCGGTGAAGGAAAACGGGTCAGGTGGAGGGCGGGGGACAGTAATACCTTCTTTCTTGACTCTTTTCAGCCTGATATTGAAACTCACGAAACTCATCCATCGCGTTAAAAGTTGAGAAAATAATGTAGTGAGTTACAAATGTACTCCTTCATACTGTTAAATAAATTGGCTTGCTTCCTGAAGTTTTTAGCTGCGTAATGCATATCTCAGTTTAACAGGCCATTGTACGAATAGTACATAAATTTGAATGAGGGTGGGGGGAGCGTTGAGGATACGGTCTGGGAGAAAAGGGGGCGGTAACTCTAACAAGCTTGGGAAACACTGGGTAACAGAAACCAGCGACCTCCACAAGTTTGAAGTTTTTTTCTCGTTTTTTTTTTTTTTGATCGGTAATTTACCGATAATTGTCGGTTAACACAATCACTGGTTAGAATGTTATGTTAAGTCAAAAATTAGTCGCAGTGGGGGGGGGGGGGGTCAAGAAGCAGTATTTAAGCTAAACGAGACTGTGATCAGCGGCGTATACATGATTCCTTGCGTCAAAAATGGAGAATCCATAGGCGGCTAAGACTATAATCTACCTTCTAAGCAGTGCAACCTTTAAAACAGACGCTAGTTTGGATAAATGAAAGAAGGATTGAAATGGGAAGGCTAACCTGGTTCTCCCCCCTCCCCCCCCCCCCCACTAAAAAAATACAGTAAACTGAAGTCAGATGTCTTTGGCCGGAAAGGGCATAGCTGCCACACAGTGCGATCAATGCCTTTATGAGGGTGAACGCAGAAGAAGAAGAAGACAGGGCACATCCTCTGTAACAGCGTCGTAACATATTGTTCTTTCGTAACAAAATCTGACATATCTATTTAGTTGATAAAAGGTAAGGTAAAATCTCCATTAAGGCAAACTGGAGATACGGTGCTGGACCTGTATTTCTTCGGCACATGAAAGTCTGATGTGGTCAGTACCACGCCTGGCTGCACTGACCTTCTCAAATTTCTCTGATACCCGTTTTCAGAGGCTGGGTGGAACCCCGGGCCTTTTTTTTTTGGTGTGACGGAAGCAGAACCCCCCCCCCCCCCCCCCCACTGCTGGGATTTGAATCCGGTACCACCGGATTTGTAGACCAAGCGTCTAACCACTCAGCCAACCAGGCCGCCATTTGGTTAATAATACAAGGAAGTTATATAATAGTACGCTTATCAAGAGTCGACATTCAGACCCATTTACCAACAGTCGACATACAGACCCCAGTTATCAAGAATCCACATACAGACCCAGTCTCTGAACCCAACTGTATTTGCTAACATCAAAAAAAGTATGTACTGGAAAGAGACTCTAAGAAAACTTGAAAAACGTAACAGACAGCCGGTTTTACAGTAGAAAACAAGTCTGTTACGTGGCAATGTTGACATAAAACTTGTCTGCCAAAATTGCATAGCCTCTTTTAGTACCAAGTAATTCTCTGTAAACCTCGTTTTAAGAGTTAAGCTCTACCGCATGGTTTTTCTGTAAATGCGAAAGTTGAGTTTGGAGGTAAGCTTTGCCATGTGTTGTTTGTTTTTTTTTTATGCAAATCTATTTAAAACTGAACTTTACCAAATGCGTTTTTTTAAACACGTGAACCTTGTTTCTGAGCTACGTTTTGTCTGTTACATTTCATGCAAAACTTGGGGGGGGGGGGGGTTTGTGGAGTTAAACTTTGAACTTCTCCGCATGTTTTTTTTTATGTAAACTTTGCTTTTGAAGATTAATTTACCACGTGCTTTCTATGTAAATCTTGGTTCTGAAGCTAAGACTTACAACAGACAATTTTATTGAAATTGTTTTTTTTTTGTTTCTTTAAGAGAGCTAAGTTTGTCACGGGTGTTCCTTATATACAGAGAACATCTCACAATGGGCAATATATAATTGTAAGCACCGTAAGAAACGGCTAGTTCTTTGCTCATCGAAGTCTTTATCCTGAAATAGCAGTAATCTCGAAAGGATGGGAAACTTAGGATCACAGAAAGCTAAAATAGCTAACATTCGGAAAAGGAAGTTGTCGCAGGAAATTGAGTAGATGGAGGCTGTGGTTCATTCATTACCAAAAGATAAGAAAGAGTGATGAAAGTGGGCTGAAACAAGAATGGCTGAAAGTGAGATGCCGCGCAAACAGTTGAAGATCGTACAGCAATCCAATATTTCGGCCAAAAAAAAAAAAGCCTTTGCATGCCCCCACTTCCTTATAGAGGTAAAGGCAATCCTGTCATGCCTTAGAGGCACATAGGGATATGGTGTTAGTGCCCATATTTTCCTTGACCTGTCAGCACACTAGAGAGTGATATGGTCAGCATCACCGCCTGGCCGCCTTTTCTTTCCCAACTCCAAAAGAAGTCGGGTACCCATTTCTACAGCTGGGTGACTGGGGTGCCTCCGGCCGGATTCGAACCCCCGACCTTCGCCATGAGAGACCAGTGCACTAACCACTTTGCCACTCAGACACCCAAGAGGAGACAACCCCCCCCCCCCCCAAAAAAAAAGAAGCTAAGTCTATATTTTGGAGCTATTTTTCGTGTTTTTTATCTGCTGTGTTTTTAATGTGATCCTTGAAAAAGGCTTTTGCCGAAATGTTAGACTGTTGTATGTTCTTCATCTGTATGTGCTCATCTTGCTTTCCGCCCACTTTCCTCACTATTTCTATCTTTTGTTGTTGTTGTTGTTGTTGTTGTTGTTGTACATCTGAAGCGTACACCTCCATGCACTTACATCAACAGAACCACTTCTGCGGCAGTCGTCATTTCTCCTAGGGTGGGGGGGGGGGGCTGGGGTTGGTGGTAGGGGGCTGGGATTGGAGTTTGGGGGGTTGGGGTGATAGCTATGGAAAAGTTTACTCTGATTGACTGCAGCGAGAAGGGCATATAAGGTGTGGTAGAGATAGCGAGAGGTTGTCGAGTTGTAGAGCGGTGTGGCAGCGTAGTTGCCGCGAGGGTTTGTCTTCTCATTTTTTTTGTAGGGGGGGGGGGGATAATTTTTAGACGTTTCTAGAGTTTTCAATTTTTTTTTCTCTAGTGACACGAATAAAACAAACCGAAAGTCAAAAGTATGGACTAGAAATAGACATGAGAAAAGGCGAACGTTACAGGTAATCAGCGGTGAGGAAATAACATCGAAATATATAAACATAAAAGTAAATGAGAAACTACTCGAACGAGGGGAGATGTTTCGAGCATTTAGGACACATATTAACAGAGGATGTGGAAAATGTGAAACGGTAATTAACAGAAAAGTAGGAATGGGGGAAAAAAAAACCAAACATCAAACACCTTCAACAGAATGAGGAAGATCCTTACGTCAAAGCAAATATCACATCAGCTTAAGACTACGTATCGTAAAATGCTACATTTACTCAATTAAGATGTAAAAAAAAACTGGACCTTGAATAAGACAATAGAAAAAATAAAATTAGGCCCTGGAATTGTGGATATACAGATGAAGGTGGGGTGAGGGTGGGGGGTTGGGGGGTGGGGGGTGGGGTATCAAGTGGACAGAAATGAAAATAAAGAAGTGCTAGATAAGCTGGGATCTGGAAGAGAGAAATAATGGAAATCGTAAGTAACACGACAATTGAGATGCCTTGGGCAGGTCAGGAGGCATAATAGTATCCCGAAGACCCTTTGTTGAGGGCAAGACTGAAGGGAAGAGAGAACAAGGAGACGACAACGACAGAGATGGGTGGACAACATCAAGAAGATGGACGCGAGCCAGCTTGAGTGAATGAACTACGAAGGCAAAAAAAAACAAACAAACAAACAACTGAACAAACTGGAGACTCTAAGTAGGCAACCTTCCGTGGGGAGACAAGCAGAGATGATGATGATGATGATGATGAAGATGATGATGATAGTTTTCGTAAGTCTCCAATCTCCAAGAGTTGTTTTCTTTTTTATCTTTTCAGGGACAAAGCCCCTTTTCAAAGGAAAGGTGGCTTTCCCCCCACCGCACACCCCCCCCCCCCCGCAAGGGAATTCGAGTTGGTGAGTTAAATCAACAGGTCAGGTTTCCGAGTGCTAGTTCAGAGGGGATAGAGGGTGGAACTGAGACAGTTCTCCTGGGGTCGTTTCTTCCTGCAAATTGACCATGATAAGAGTGGGGACAAGTAAGTGTGGAACCCTACACGTGTAGCTTCAGATAACGCCAAGAAAACGTTAATATCGATCACTAGACCTATCTCTTTCTTCCACAGACGAAGAGAGTCATCTGAGACGTTGGGGGGGGGGGGGGGGAACAGACCTTCCTCCCCGATCTCTGGTACTCTGGGACAGCAACCCTTTCTGATTTTCTTGTCGCCCTGGGAATCTTATAGAAAAGTAGCGATAATTACCTTATGGAATAAAACAGGACTCGCTTCAGATATGAGAGAAGGACAAACAGTGCATGATTGTAAATCAGCTGTATCACAAGCGGTAAAGCATTTGTATCGCAAATAGTAAATGACTGTAAATCAGTTGTATCACAAATGGTAAAGTAGTTGTATTACAAAAAAATAGTAAATGATTGTAAATCAGCTCTATAACAAATAGTAAATGATTGTAAATCAGCTGTATCACAAAAAGTAAATGATTGTAAATCAGTTGCATCGCAAATAGTAAATTATTGTAAATCATTTGCATCACAAATAGTAAAAGACTGTAAACCAGTTTCATCACAAATAGTAAATGACTGTAAATCAGTTGTGTCGCAAATAGTAAATGACTGTAAATCAGATTATCACAAAATGTAAATAACTGTAAATCAGCTGTATAACAAAGAGTAAATGACTGCAAATCAGATGTATCACAAATAGTAAATCACTGTAAATCAGTTGTATCACAAATAGTAAATGACTGTACATCAGCTGTATCACAAATAGTAAATCACTGTAAATCAGCTGTATCACAAATAGTAAATGACTGTAAATCAGCTGCATCACAAATAGTAAAAGACTGTAAATCAGCTGTATCACAAATAGTAAATCACTGTAAATCAGCTGTATCACAAATAGTAAATGACTGTAAATCAGCTGCATCACAAATAGTAAATCACTGTAAATCAGCTGTATCACAAATAGTAAATGACTGTAAATCAGCTGCATCACAAATAGTAAAAGACTGTAAATCAACTGCATCACAAATAGTAAATCACTGTAAATCAGTTATATAATGACCATCCAGGGTGTTATAGTACTTCCCAAATGGCGTTCTCTGATACATGTTCTTTTATGTCCATTTGATCAGGCAAACGAGAACTGAGACTTGTTCTTCTTGTTGTTCTTCTTCTGTCTCCCTGGAACTGCGAGCTGGTGTTCTTCTGCAGCCGATGTAGTAGAGACGATGAGGCACAGAACAGTGTCGGATTTGGAGCGGGTTACGGCGGTTTCTTTTTTAATTCCGTGAGTGCAGCTATATAAAAAAAACAAGGGGCGGTGTGCAGTATTTCTTTAGCAGGCTCCACCAACATATTGACTATATCGATCCCTGTCCCGTTAGTCAATCTAGGTCTGTTACTTGAGGGAGGGGGAGGTGGGTCAATAACGGGGGAAGTGGGTAAGGGTCTTGGTCTTCTGTGGCTCACCAACCCTGAAGGTTGCATATGCCAGCCATGGGACATTGCCAAACTGGACGTCGTCTTCATTCGCCCACTCCTAACGCTCCGGAAAAACTGAGATACACTTGTTCTCTACAGTGGTAGAGCTTGATACAAAAATGTATTTCTTAAGTTCATTCAAGAAATTGAAATTAGCCACCACAGTAGCAACTTGATCTAATTTGCTGCTTAAATACGAACAAGAAGTTTAACCCACAGTAACCTAATTCTAATCTAATTTGCTGTTTAGATCCGAGAAAGAAATTAACCCACAGTGGCCTAATTTTAATCTAATGTGCTGTTTACATCGAGAAAGAAATTAACCCACAGTAGCCTAATTTTAATCTAATGTGCTGTTTAGATCCGAGAAAGAAATTAACCCACAGTAGCCTAATTTTAATCTAATTTGCTGTTTACACTCGAGAAAGCCATTGTAACCTAATGCTGATCTGCATCTACTGTGTTCATTTGGTTCGCTCAAGTTTACCACAGTAACCTAATTCTGATCTGATTTGTCAGCAAAACTGACCTAAATCTCATTTGTTGTTTAGGTCTCGCTGACAGAGTTAAAAGTCAACAACATTAACTTAAATCTCTGTTGTTTAGGTCCAGTTGATAGAGTTGAAAAAAACCACTAAACTAAATCTAATTTGTTGTTTATGTGGTCCGCCGACAAGAGTTAAAGCCAGCAACGCTAACTTAAACCTAGTTCGATTTGTTACTTAGGTTCGCTCAGGGAGTTAGACATTTAGCCTACATAATAACCTAATTCCGATCTATTTTCTGACCGACCTTTTACTTTTTTGTTTTTCACCTGCGCGTGTCAAAACGAAAATCAAGACCGGCATTTAAACGGGACACGTAAAGATACGTTTAAATATAACAACGTTCGCTGTGGGATAGCATTGGTTATTATGTTTCTCCATCTTTTGCCTTCTCTGGTGTATGTTAACATTATTATATATATATATATAATCTCCCTTGAATTGTAAGCTGGTGTTCTTTGCAGTCAATGCGGTGAAGATGTTGAGACACAGCATCATATCGGACTTGGAACGGGTTATGACGGGTATTTTTTTTTTCATTCCCTGAGTGCATCTAAAAAAAATGCGGGGGGGGGGGGAGGGTGAGGGGAGGGGGGGGTATGCAATACTTATTTAGCAGACTCCACCATCGTAGTGGACTATAGCGATCCCCTGCCCCATTAGCCAGGGTAAACTTGTTATTCAGGGTATCATTAGTAGAGAGGTGAGATAGGGTCTTGATCGGCTTTGGTTTCGCAGTCCCTCACTGACTGTCAAATCGGACAGCATCTGTAACCCCTATATATATATACACTCAAAGACTTTCAATTTGCTGAAAGAGAGTCTTAAACAAGCAACTCCCAAAAGAATACCTCCATTAATGGTAAAACACATAACATGATGATATACCTCGTCTGAGACGAAACATTTGGTATTGTAAATAAGTTTTAACAAAACTGTTAAGTAAAATTAACAAAGATTTCGATGCTTTAGAGCTATATTTCATCTGAGAGAAGAAGTGGGCAAGATCGATCTCTTCCAGATGTACAAAACGAGACAGCGAACGATAATTGGCCACGCCAAAACATTTCAGTCCATTGCAGTAGCTGTCCCGATGACAGTTTGCTTGCAAGAGATGATTGCTTGATGTTTAGTACATACCTTTTTTTTTCCTTTCTTAATTTAATCTGATAGAAAAGCTAAACAAAGCTGTTAGCATCAGTCTTCTTCTTCTATCTCCCTGGAACTGTGAACTTAATGTTCTTTGCAGTCAGTGCGGTGAAGATATTGAAGCACAGAAACGTGTCGGATTGGGAGTGTGTCCCGGTAATTTTTTGTTTTGTTTTTGTTTGTTTGTTTCTAGCTCTTAAACTGAACGAAAAAGCAGGGAGTGTGCAATACATCTTCCGCAGACTCCACCACCATGGGGACTTTGGCGATCTCTGCCATGCTAGCCCAGGCTAGGTCTAGTACTGGGGGTACCAACAGTGAGGTGGGACAGGTTCTTGGTCTGCTATGTTTCGTTAACCCTGGGTGGGACAATGTCTTGGTCTGCTATGTTTCGTTAACCCTAAGTGGACAATGTCTTGGTCTGCTATGTTTCGTTAATCCTAGGTGGGACAATGTCTTGGTCTGCTATGTTTCGCTAACCTTAGGTCGGGACAGGGTATTGGTCTGCTATATTTCGTTAACTCTAGGTCGGGACAGGGTCTTGGTCAGCTATGTTTCGTTAATCCTAGGTGGCACAATGTCTTGGTCTGCTATGTTTCACTAACCTTAGGTCGGGACAGGGTATTGGTCTGCTATATTTCGTTAACCCTGGGTCGGAGAAGTGTCTTTGTCTGCTATATTTCGTTAACCCTGGGTCGGAGAAGTGTCTTTGTCTGCTATATTTCGTTAACCCTAGGTCGGAACAGGGTCTTGGTCTGCTATATTTCGTTAACCCTAGGTCGGAGAAGTGTCTTTGTCTGCTATATTTCGTTAACTCTAGGTCGGGACAGAGTCTTTATCTGCTATGTTTCGTTAACCCTAGGTCAGAGCAGGGTCTTGGTCTGCTATATTTCGTTAACTCTAGGTCGGAGAAGTGTCTTTGTCTGCTATATTTCGTTAACTCTATGTCGGGACAGGGTCTTTGTCTGCTATATTTCGTTAACCCTAGATCGGGACAGGGTCTTTGTCTGCTATGTTTCGTTAACCATAACTCCAGCATGACTGCTAACGGACCGCTAACTTACCACCAATAAAAAAATCTATTTTATATAATGAAGTTCACCAAATAAACAATTCTAACACATATCACCACTTATCAGCTGAGCACATTACACAAACCATATCATCATTAGCCTTACCTTGATTGATTTAGCCCCACATGTATAAAAAAAAAGCAAGCCTCCCTGCTTCTTCCGTGGAAACTCCCCCACCTCCTGGATTTAAAACGTCTGTCACCCCCGGAGCCGACAGACACAAGCGTCGGATGAGAAAAGTTAACCACAGAATCCACTACGTACACCAAAATGTTAACGGGGAATGGCTGGATGAGTTTTAACAAAAGATGAAGAACACCATCAAAAAAACACGAGCTGTCTTTGAGACGAAAAATGCCGGCTCTTCCCTGGCTGCACCGGACTTAAAAAAAAAACAAGAAAGATTGAAAGCTCTCTCGTGCTTCAGTGAGTGCAGGTCGTTGTGCTGCTTTTCACCTGTGGACCTCATGGGTACAGAGTAGGGATTTGGCACGTGAACTTATTTTGCACGTCGGAGGAGAAGGGAAAGGAAGGTGTAAAAGTGCACGTGGAATGGAAGGGCTGGTCTAGGCCAGGTAACAGTCGGGAGCGAAAAGGTAACACCTGTGTTTGTACCATGACGTCACTCTTTCACAGAAACTTGATGTGCCCTTACTCCTCCTCCCCCCCCTCAAACAAGGAATATACTTGGAATATACAAGGAATGTGCTCAAAGTCCCAAACAATAAGAGAGATTCATGTATCTTTCTTCTTCTATGTAAGTACCAGTCTAAAAAGCTAGACATTATGCGAACATGTAGGCCATATTTTAGACTGTACATGACTAAACATATGACAGTCCACTTAGTGAGTTAAAGTTTAGCAGTTAAAGTCCAGAGTTAAAGTTTAGATTGCAAAGGATTGATCATTATACTAACGTGCACCAAATTCTAGTCTGCATATGACCAAGGATTATATTATACCGTAGTTTCCATGAAGTTTTAATTTTTAAATGACTAAACATTATATGCTAAAACCTTTTCGTGTACGTCACGCTTTACGTGACTAAACTTTATATGATAGTGTACGCTACGTTTTAGATTGTATATTACTAAACATTATAAAACTGTACAAAGAAGTTTAGCTTGCATATGACTAAACATTATGTAATAGTATACGCCACGTTTTAGACTGTTTATGACTAAACATTATGTAATAGTATACGCCACGTTTTAGACTGTTTATGACTAAACATTATAAAACTGTACAGACAAGTTTAGCTTGCATATGACTAAACATTATGCAATAGTATACGCCACGTTTTGCACTGCTTATGATTAAACGTTGTAATATTGTACTGAGAAATGTTAATTTATATGCGACTAAACATTTCGTGAAGATGCACAAGTTTTACGTTTATATGCTACTAAGCATTAAACATTATGTGACAGTCTGCGTTTAAAAAAACGCTAACATGAATCTCATTTGTTGTTTAGGTCCAGCTGAAAGAGTTAAAAAACACTAACCTAAATCTAATGTGTTGTTTAGCTCCCACTAATACAGTTAAAAACACTAACCTAAACCTAATTTCTTGTTTAGACCCACTGACACTGTAGAAAAACTCTAACCTAAATCTAATTTGTTGTTTAGTTCGCGCTGATAGAGTTAAAAAACACTAACCTAAATCTAATTTGTTGTTTAGTTCGCGCTGATAGAGTTAAAAAACACTAACTTAAATCTTGCTTAGGTCGTTATCTAGTCTCTCCTGCCAGGTTTCAGGCCGATTGACAGATATCCCAGTGCCATGTCAGAAGCGGAATTTGCGCCATCTGATGTTCACGTAGATCTTCAAGCGCAAAATGAAGTCGTATGGGATGCGGGCATTATATCAAGACAAATGGGATAAGATTTCTTTTTGTTTCAGTTCTGTGAAGCAGGTCATAATTCTGGTTTCTTAGCCAGCTCCGTCTATAGAATAGAAGTATAGACAGACAGACAGAGACCAATGGATAGACATAGACAGATGGACAGGCTAATAGACAGATAAGACAGGTAGATAGACAGACAGACAGACAGACAGACAGATAGATAGATAGATAGATAGACAGACAGACATATAGATAGATAGATAGATAGATAGATAGATAGACAGACAGACAGACAGACAGACAGACAGACAGACATATAGATAGATAGATAGATAGATAGATAGATAGATAGATAGATAGATAGATAGATAGATAGACAGACAGACAGACAGATAGATAGATAGATAGATAGACAGATAGACAGACAGACAGACAGATAGATAGATAGACAGACAGACAGACAGACAGACAGATAGATAGATAGATAGACAGACAGACAGACAGACAGATAGATAGATAGACAGACAGACAGACAGACAGACAGACAGACAGACAGATAGACAGACAGACAGATAGATAGATAGATAGAGTTTCCGCTTAATGCCTAAAGACATCTGCTAGAAAAGCAACAGAACTGATGCTATCAGACCCAGGTACACACTGGAGTACCTGCTCTACACAGCAAATTTTAAACGCCTTAAATCAAAGGTCATAGCTTCCAGATGTTTCTTTGATGCCAGCGAGAGTAAGCCGTTGCTTCCTTTCTTGCTCCCCAGGTGTTTATGCAGGTGATGACAGTTTGGTTTGGCAAGACAATGAACGTGTGGTAAATGTGATGTCTGGTTCAGAAGTACCGTACTTCTCTTAAACAAAGAAGCAAATTATAGAGGCTCCCGTAGGTACAAGTATTTGTATATACACATAAGCTCCTCTGTTAAATATAGCCACAAAAGTCTTTCTGTAGTTCATTTGCAACTACAGCTAACGGTCGTTCTTTAGTCCTTTTATAACTGGAGTCAACAGCCGCAGTTAGTTCTTCTATAACTTAACCAATCGTAGTTCTTCAGTTCTTCTATAACTGAGCAAATAGTCGTCCTCTTGTTTTTCTATAACTGTAGCAAACAGTCTTCCTCTTATTGTTCTGTAACTGTGGCAAACAGTCGTCCTCTTGTTGTTCTGTAACTGTAGCAAACAGTCGTCCTCTTGTTCTTCTATAACTGTAGCCAACAATTGTTTAATCTAACTGAAACAAATGCTGTTCTTCTGTAATCGCACGCATAAGTAGTTTTCTTTCCCTTGTATTACTGTAGCCTTCATTAGTTCTCTTGTTCCTCTATTGCTGTAGCCTTCATTAGTTCTCTTATTCCTCTATTAATGTAGCCTTCCTTATTTCTTTTGTTCCTGTATTACTGTAGCCTTCATTATTTCTTCTGTTCCTGTATTACTGTAGCCTTGATTAGTTCTCGTGTTCCTGTGTTACTGTAGCCTTCATTTGTTCTCTTGTTCCTGCATTACGGTAGCCTTCATTTGTTCTCTTGTTCCTGTATTACTGTAGCCTTAATTCGTTCTCTTGCTCCTGTATTAATGTAGCCTTCATAAGTTCTTTTACTCCTGTATTGCTGTAGCCCTCTGTCGTTCTCTTATTGTTATAATACTGTAGGCCTAATAAGTTCTCGTGTTCCAATATTACTATAGCCCTCAGCATTTCTCTTGCCTCTGTATTCCTCCACCCATTAGTATTTCTTTTGTTCCCGTATTATTGTAGCCCTCTGCAGTTCTCTTACTCCTGTAATACTGTAGCCTTCAGCAGTTCTGCTGTTGCTCTGTAATTATAACCTCCGATCTTTCTTGATTCCCGTTATATAGGTTCTGACGGTCAAGGACCCAAAGCTAG